>CP139509.1:459967391-460416572 GCA_021014915.2 Artemisia tridentata subsp. tridentata
TGTTAGTTTGACACCTAAAGTGTACTTATCCTTTTAAACTTAGGAAACATGATAATGAGGTTCTAAGTAGAATGATTAACCTTTTAATATACTTAATGACCTAGCCGTATTTTAAACATTCTAAATGGTTTGTTAAGGGTTTGATCATAATGCCACATAACAAACATGTACGAACCTGTGTTGTATCATACAAGGACTCGAGAGGTGTTGAATGTATGTTGAGACAAGATATGATTACAAGTAACTTGTACATTTTACGTTATGTACCAAGTTACATGTTTGTCATCGATCAAAACAAACGAGACTGCTTACACTAACAATCTCCCCAACGAGACTATTTGCACTAACAATCTCCCCCTTTTTGATGATGACAAAATATGTAAACGTGATAGAAAGTAAAATGTAAAATGTTACTTGTGTCCGTATTACCTTTAATATTACCTTCTCCGTTTACACCTTTCTCCACTCTTCTAGCCTATTACTTTCTCCGTTTACACCTTTCTCCCCCTTTTGTCGAAGCAAAAAGGGTGTGTCCTTGGAGTTGACTTCATTTCTCCCCGAAATGGCAAGCTTGCATCATCCCTAGTGAAGTTAAAAAGACTACTCCAATCTCCTATGGTTGTTGCGTCCCCTAGGTTTTTAGCGGATCCATGGATCAAACTAGACTCTTAACCTACATCAAGGTTATTGATGTGCAACATAAAAAGAATATATATGAAAAATGCATGATGAATGAAATGCATATAGCCAATGATACATGTGGGTAAGCAATGTTGGACTATGTTGACCTATCTCCTCCTTTTTGTCGAAACAAAAAGAAGATATGCGTAGCGGAATGCGATTATAAGAAATTTAAAGCTCCCCCTTGATTTATACTCCCCCTAATTGGAGTAACAAGGATATGAAATCCCAAATAAATACACTAACGGACTTAGAACTAGGGGGCCGGGACCCTTCCTGGTCCTCATGTAGATCCGCCTTTGACACTAGGTACACTGCCTAAGGGGTTTTAAAGCTTTCTTTGAAAACCACACATCATTGAATTTCAGGTTGAACTACACCCCTCTTAATTGGCTTAACAATTATAAGATTAAAAGTTTCTAATGCCCTCACACTATCTTAAACCAATATGAACTATTCCAGTCGAATGTTGAAATCGACCAGACACCATTCTTTGTCTTGTCCCATGATACTAGATAGGATTCCCGCATTCAACTTATCGAATATATTCTTATCAACAAAAATGTTCGTGTGCTCTTTTAAGAATATCAACATCATCATATCATTGTCACCATCTTCATCGGAGCTCGAGCTACTACTTGAAATTGACATTTTTTATCCTACAAAATTGATCTTATATCTTAATCAAATGTAAAATAAAACAACTTAACACACTCATTTGAGCACTCAATTCAACACCCAAACATACCCATTTCAGCACCGAAACACACTCAGTTCAATACCCAAACACACCCATTTCAGCACTCATTTCAACAATCAATTTTGATAAACTAATATGAACTAATCATTCAAAAAGTTTCATACAATAAAAAGGAAACAAACACAAGTTCCATATGAACAAATCATTCAAACAATCAAATTAATAGTCCAAATTGTCACACTATAGAAAAACTAGTGTGAACTAATCATTCAAATCTCAAGCCAAGCCTTCCTCCTAACATCGGGCATTAGCACAAACATTCTTCTCCAACCAACATCAAAGAAGTGTGTAAGTACATTATTGTAAGATGTTGTACTAATGTCAGATATAGTTTATAGGAGAATCATGCAATCATTAATAGATGACCCCTCTCGCACCCAGCTTGCACCTTCACTAGATTGTGTCTTGTATCTCTCGGCTTTCGCTAAATCCTTATCCTATCTAGTAATCATCGACTCTGACCATACATTGAAGAGGTTGTTAAAGCTCTCTTTTCTAGCACGCTTTTTCTCTCTTCTTATTCCAGGAACTGACTCTTTTTGTATCAGACTTTTGCATTTTTGTATAAGGTCGAAGCGCTTGCACCTTCGCCTGAATAATTATTTTCTAGTCTATGTTCTTTTTGTGAAGTTTGAGGAGCAGCTGTTAAATCATTGTGAAAAGTACCCTTAGCAGTAGACTTACTAAAGACCAATTCCGTTAATGAATAAAGTTTATGCCCCTTGTTCTTGAATGTGGTAAGTGTGGAAAACTAGAAGGGAGGTTGAATAGTTTTTACCGTTTTAAAATTAATTCGCTTTGAATCCTTAACGTGATTTCAACTTAAAGCCAATAATCAAACAATATAAGTAAAGAAAGTAAGGAAAGAAACAATCAAACCACAACACGGATGTTTATAGTGGTTCGGTCTACAAGGACTCTCTTCCTTGCCCTACTCCACTCCTCGAGCCTCTAACTCGAGAGTTTTTCTTCGCTAAGAAACAAGCTCTCTTCTAGGCGGAGAAAACCTTTATACGTCGCTTACTCTTTTTCCGGTACAAAGCTAAATACCGAGTTCTTTACAAGGGTACAACCACTCCCGACGTCGCTTACATTTTTTCGGGTACTAAGCTAGATACCGGGTTCTTTACAAGGGTACAACCACTCCCGACACTCTATGTGTTTTGAGGACTAAAACACTAACCGATCACTACTGAATGTTTGGTATAACAATGATATGTTAACTACTACTAAATCACACAGTGACTATACTAACAGGTTTACAACAGTGTGTTGAACCTTGATGTTTGATCTCTTTGCTACAAAAGAAAGACCTCTACAAATGAAATGAATGAATGAATGGGTTAGTAAAGTAAGAAAGAATGTATATGCAATTTATGCTATATGAGTGATGAGTGAACTTGAATGATCAGCTTGCTATTTATAGGCAAACTGATCAAACAAGGCACGGATTTAGCGGACCCAAATCCAGAGTTCCGCCCTTTATGTTGTTTGGGTCCGCCGGGACATGACAGATAGATCTTACCATATCTTACCAAGATCTTACACAATCCAACTCATTGCTTGAAGATCTTTCCAAAATATTTTACTAAATCTACAAGTTATCTAAATGATGTATACCATGATGTCATGTATATATTTACATTTTAAGAATTAAAATGTAAATAATGTAAATGTATATATGTATGTAACATGTATCCTAGTGATCATGTAGCATGTATATGATGAGTTTTAAAAGCTTATTACTATAAATGTAAAAGACTTTAACTTATATTTATGCTTTGCTAAAGATAAACTTTATAATTGTCATTAACAAAATATAGCAAAGATCGTAAAATATAAATAACATTTTTAGGACAATATTTGTATTAACAGTAAGAATTTTGTCTGGCTATAGTTTATTACAAATACATACCTTGTTAAAATCTTAGGTCAATCTCAACAAACTTTCATAAAGGCTAAAAGAGTCGCACATGTAAATATCCACCCCAAACAACGGTATTAGCTTCTACTTTACCCGTCTCACAATTCCGAGTAACACCGTTGTGACTAATCAATTCACTAAACTTTGTATGCATAATTCTCGATCAAATTGTACTTACCTTTCAACTTAATTTGACTATATCTTAATCCAAACATCAACAAGATTTTGTCACTCATTTTCATCCTGCACTTGGTTTAAAGATTGGTATCCAGTTAGGATCCCTATCAACCATTTTCTCCAAAATCTAAAGAAACTATCTCTCACGCTCTTCATTCTACTCCACAGTTTCCCCATGATTATCATTACTCATCTACATAAAATACAACTTTTAACGTTAAAATCACCCAAAAAGAGGTTTACATAACACTAAAGCTGCACTTAAATAGCTTAACACAACACTCAAATTGCTTAAAACAATTCTCAAATAGCTTAAACCAGCACCCAAATACCTATTAACAATACTTAAATAGTTTAAAACAACACATAAATAGCTCAAATTAGCACTAATATAGCTAGAAACAACACTAAAAAAACTTCAAACAACACATAAGTTGTACTTAAATAGCTCAAATTAACATTAAAAAGCTTTAAAAACGGCATAAACTGCACCTAAATAGCTCAAATAAACACTTAAATAGCTCAAATAAGCACTAAAAAGTGAAAACAACACTAAAAACCTTTAAACAACACTCACATAGCTATAACAACTCTCAAGTAACTATAAACCATGCACCGATAGCTTAAAATACACATAAAGCCGAAAACCAATACCAATATAACAATTTTATCAAACCCAATAAGCATCAACATTCAAAATCATAACAATAAAAACAATCAAAATTGGTTGAAAGTTTGAAAACAACCTTTGGTGACCATTGATGACTGTTGGAGCGATGTAGACATGACGATGGTGGTGGCCGACGATGGATATACAACATTGGTGATGGTCGACGACGGCTGGAGAGACGCCGGTGATGGTGGTGATGGTCGATGTCGACGGTGGTGATTGTGGTGTTAGGGTTTGGGTGGTTGTTATAAAGGAAATGCATTGAGAAATGGATGGGTGGGTGCCATAAAAGAAAATATGAAATAATAATAATAATAATAATAATAAACATATGTTTTGTAATTATTAAATAAGAGAACATACAAAATGGGAAATCGAATCTTTCAAAGGGTTTAAGTTAGACCAATAGTGTAGCCCAATTTTGCCACGTAAGAAAAATGAGTAATCTCATTAGACAATAGAACATTAAAATGAAACAATTTGTTCAAACTCATTTAAATTTAATCCAACAAAAACAATATGTTTAAGAAAATATGTGTCGAATTTGTATAAAAAATAAAAAATAATAATAAATAAAATGAGAGGTAATTAATAAAACTATAATTATTGTTAAATTTAAATCCATTATATGAACTTAAGTAAACTTATCAGTTTCTATTTATTTTAATAACTTTATAATAACTCCTACACTTTATACCTCATATACTTTTATTTTTTTCATAGAACATATATGTTGTTTCTTTTTATAACTTTCAAAATAAAAACCACGAGTTAATGTGATATGCAAATAAATACACGAGATTGTACATATACGAGTGACTCATGTTATTCCTATTTACGAGATATCCTCCGAGTCAATAATAATACAAATATGAAGAAAAAAAAAAAAAAACCGAATAAGGTGCTTCATTGTCCATGTTATTTCATGCTCATCATCAAACCAAAGTGTAACTAGTGATTTTTAAAAATAAATTATTTGTTACGAGATTTGGCCGTAATCATATTATACAACAAGTTAACTATTGTTTAGGTGTTAATCATTTTTTTGAGTAAATTATAATTTAATTGCAAAATGGGCAGGAAAACACGACCACTCTGTTCCTGAGTTCTTATTTGGAGAGAAGAGAAGAGAAGTAGAGAGAAAACTGAAAAAAAAAAATGACGTTCCTGAGTTTTTTTTGGAGAGAAGAGAAGAGAAGATGAGAGGAAATTATGCCAAAACTTCTCTCCTAATCTTCTTCCCAAATTGGGATGATTCGGAGAGAAGGAGGTTTTAAAGCCATTTTTTTCTTATATGCCCTTTCTTTTCTCTCCAACTAGAGAACACAAAATTAAAAATCATTTTTTTGCCTCTCCTTTTCATTTCTTTCTTGTTTCCTCTCTTCATTTCTCTTCTTTCCGTTTTATACTCGAGAACAGAGTGGACATGCCATTCTGTTTTCAATTTGTTTGGACTCCTAAATAAAAACCAAAAAACAAAACGTAACTTGCATAAAGAAGTAGGAGACTACAACATTCCATGCTATGTTGATCCCATTTCGTCTCAATTCCTAATAACATCTCTCAATTCCTAATAACATCTAACAAAACAAGGACCACAATAAATTACCCGCACAGAATGCATTGTCGACAAAAAATTTACAAAGAGAATTCCACACAATAATTTGGCAAGATAACTTGTCCAATCAAATAATTTTTTTTTTTTTTTTTTTTTTTTTTTTTTTTTTTTTTTTTTTTTTTTTTTTTTTTAATAAAAAATTGTTTTGATTGAACAAATGATCTAGCCACATCATTATGTAGAACTTTTTTGTAATTTCTTTTGTGCACATAGCATAAACACAAGTGTATAGTAACACGACTAAAGCCAAGCTTCTACTATATCTTCGGGGTTCAATGATAAGAATTGGTAATAACAACTGTCAAGATTAAAATCCCACTAATTAACGATTGTTTTGATCTTCGCAAAATTGGACGTAATACACTTTCCTTTTACCAATTACATTATTAACTTTGTGACAAAGTTTCAAAATAATTCTGCATAGATGATCTTAAAATTTGAGTGCGGGTACCTTATATTATTGATCTTAATCAATCCTATGACAATCTATCTGTTTTTGTGATGGTAGATGTCTAATTTTATGCATAAAATTAGATAAGAATTCGTTTATATACAAACTACAATAATAAACTATGAGAAATGCTAGACTTGCATAAGAATTAGACAAAAAAATCCACACGCTGATATGTCAAGGAGTGATTGGTATATTTTGTAATACTTTCTCTCTCTTCTCTCTGATTAGACCAATCACTACCTGAAACATCAACATGTTGTTTTTTTTTTTTTTTTTTTTTTTTTTTTTTTTTTTTTTTTTTAATTCTTATGTGAGTTTACCATTCCTCATAATCTATTATTAGTACTATACCACACAACTTTTAGTTATACAGTTAGATACTCTATCCGTCTTAAAATCATTGTTCATCAATAAAAACACACAGTTTAGTTTACCATTCCTCATAATCTATTACTAGTACTATAACACACAACTTTTAGTTATACAGTTAGATACTCTATCCGTCTTAAAATCATTGTTCATCAATAAAAACACACAGTTTAAGAAAAACATTATTATTATTATTATTATTATTATTATTATTATTATTATTATTATTATTATTATTATTATTATTATTATTATTATTATTATTATTATTATTATTATTATTATTATTATTTTTGCAGAATGACAATTTTACTCCTAACTAATTAGTTTATAACTTTTCTTAAGTTTGTAATAATAACCTTATGTTCCTTATCTATTTTTGAAAGTGAATAATTAATCATGAACAACTAAAAGAAAATGTGGACGATAAATTTGGATCGAAAAGACTATGATTGCGTTTAGTTGGAAAACATTTTCCTTCATTTCCTATTTCTTGTTTTGTAAAAAAAGGGAGGGGAGTTTTATCTCCACAAAACATTTGAAAATTTAGAAAACGCGTTTAGTTAGAGAAACACGTGTTTGTATTTTCCATATTGCAAAACTAGAAAACATGTTCAAGTAGTGTTGTTTTCTATCTCCATTCTCTATTCACATTTGTAATATTATAAAGACATATTTGAAACACAAAAACAAATATCATAAACTAAAGATTTTTTTCATTCATTTGCACCCAATCATTTTTTTTTATAAATTTGTGTCCCGTTAGCATCCCTAGTAACTCTTTCTGCCAAAAGCTCAAGAAAATATTTCTCACGCTCTTCACTCAACTCCATAGTTTCCCCATGAGTATCGTCACTTTTACTCATCTAAATACAATCCAACTATAAAAGTTAACAACACCCGGTTTACATAACACGAAAGTTGCACTTAAAAAGCTTAATACAACACTCAAATTTCTTAAAACGGCTCTCAAATAGCCTAAATCAGCACTCAAATAGCTTAAAAGCAATCCTTAAATAACTCAAATCAATACTAATATAGTTAGAAAAAAAACACTTGAAAAACATCCAACAATTCATGAACCGCATTTGAATAACCCAAATAAGCACTTAAATAGCTCAAATCAGCACAAAAAAGCTTAAAAATCACACAAACTAGACATGAAAAGCTTAAATAGGCACCTAAATAACTCAAATAAGCACTTAATTAAATAACTCAAATAAGTACTAAAAAGCTGAAAATTCAATAAAACCTATAACCAGCCCTCAAATAGCTCAAATAAACACTCAAAAAAGCTTTAAAATACACATAGACTACGGCTGTGTTTGGTAAAAGTAGCAGTAGCAGTGAGCAGTAGCTGTAAGCAGTAGCCGTGAGCAGTAGCTGTTTTTTAAATAAAAACATTTGGTAACATAGCTGTAAATATCCACAGCTCTTGTAAATATCCACAGCTTCAAAAGGAAGCATTGGGAAAAAAACTTTCCTAAAAAATTGCTACAACTCATTGCTCCCTTACCAAACGAACATCAAAAATAAAAAAGCTCATTCTCACCGCTCATTGCCCCAAAAAGCTCCAAAAAGCTCCGCGCCAAACATAAAGGTTAGAGTTTGTTTATTAGAGTGGAAATAGGAAATAAAGGTTTAAAGGAAAATGGGGAAAAAAATGTTTTGTGGTTTTGTTTATTAAAGTTGGAAATAGAAATTTTGTGTTTTGGAAAACATTTTGTTGAAAAACGCTAATTTGAACATGATATATGTTTTTCTTGTTTTCCACAAAACATTTTATGAAAAACAAGAGAGTTTTCTCCAACTAAACGCACCCTATGTATTTCTTCATCCAAATCTATTTGTTTTCATCTTTTGTATAAGCACAAACATGTTGGTAAAAAAATGTTTCTCCGAACATAAAATGACGAAAATGACCTCATTTAAGTGATAGACTCCCCTATCACCGTCACATTGTTTCAAACAGAGACACAACATCTCAAATTGTTGTGTTTTTATTTTGTTTTTTGCACTTGAATTATTATCATTCATTAAATTCTTTCAAATAATTCAACTTCATCATTTTGATAAGGTTAGTTATTAAATTGTTGTGTTTAGTTTTGAGTTAATGGTTATATTCCAAATTGTTCTGTTTTATATATTTGGAATTTTGGATGTTAATATTGAAATGTGATGGTCAGTTGTTTGATAATTTGGATGTTAACATTTGAGTTGCGTTTAACGTTTGGTTGATTCAAGTTGGTGTGCAAATGAGTTAGGTTGTTTATTTAAGTAGATCGATATCATGTGATGTTTTATAGGATAAATCATGTGATGTTTATCTCGAAACCAAATTCATGCAACAGACATGTTCTGTAATCTGTATACTTAACCACTCGTGTGATTAAAGTAGATACGTATGTGACATGATAAATAGTGTAATGTTTTCCAGACAAGTCATGCAACACCCTTTTGTAATTTTGTTCTTCATAACATGATACACATGTGATATGTATCTCGAAACCAAATTCATGTGAATAAAGAAAATTTAGCATGTTTTTACATAAATACATGGTGAAACATGTGATGTTTATTTCCGACCAATTTATGCAACATCCGTATATTCATGTGATTCAAGAATATTAGTATGTTTGACTTAATAAATCATGTGATATTTGTCTCCAAAGCATATTTCTGTAATACAGAACATTCTCAAGCTCATATTCATGACGAGATTTGAACCATACTAATATATATGTTTGCTGAACAAAATTAGTACTTGGTAGTATAGCAGTATTTTCTCTGATTTTTTATAACTATTGTATCTGAGATTTTCTGATGAAGTATTGTTTCACTTTAAACAGATACAGTTCAATTGCTCCTATCATAAAGTGATTTGCGAACTTTATATTATAACAGCAATAGGAAATGGTCAAAAGGTTATTTCTATCCTTCGAGTAGTCGCTACAATTTTTGCATATATTGCCTTTAGTTATAAGGCGTTTGACATTTTTTTTTACTTTATTCAGGATCAAGTATGGATTATTTTAATGTGCAACAAATAACATGACTCAGTGCTTAGAGGGGATCAGGCATTTACTTGCTTCCATATTGCGCTGCTGTGATCTTGAATTGTACAAACAATCAAGAGGCCTTGACGATCCTGAAATTTTAGCTAGAGAGACAGTGTGTATGTGACTAGTCTAACATATTACATTCCAGAATTTGATAGTTTTGCAATATTGTACTTTTAACATATAAACCACTGATTAGATCGATGAAGTTTAAACTAATTCTCTTTTTAGAAACACATTTTTTTGTTGTGTACAAATATTTTTACACATTTTCTTTGTAAACCTTTTTAGTTGTATATACATTCGCTGTACCAACTAATTGTGTGAGGGTCTTAGATGTAGCCAGACACTCATATTTGTTGATGATCTACGATGTCATTTTCTAAAAAAGTCATGCAATGCTTTATCTTTAAAATAATTTATGAAAAGAAGTTGACGTCATACTGAAAAAGGCTATGTTTTGCTCAATGCAGTTAGTGTAAGTGAAATTGAGGCACTTTATGAGTTATTTAAGAAGATTAGCAGCGCAGTTATTGATGATGGTTTAATAAATAAGGTCCATACTTTTTCTTTTCTTTTACTCATCCTTTAAATCCATGCAATATCAGCCCTGTGAAATTACCATTGATGTTCATCTTATGTTGATACACTTTGTAGGAAGAGTTCCAGTTGGCGTTGTTTAAGACTAATAAAAAAGAAAGTTTGTTTGCTGATCGGGTATGTCCTCTTTAAGATAAGTAAAACAGTACCGTTGATGTACGACTGTGCTAAATTAACAATTTAGCCTTATAAATAGGTGTTTGACCTATTTGACACAAAGCATAATGGAATCCTGGGCTTTGAGGAGTTTGCTCGTGCACTATCAGTATTTCATCCTAATGCCCCAATTGATGATAAGATTGAATGTGAGTTAAATTTTATTTCTTCTGGTACTAGATATAGTCATGTTAAAAGTACAATATTGCACTGTTATCCTTTTGTTGGCAAACTTCTAAGCTAATGTTAAAACTTGCCGGCAATATGTTATTGATTTTGGTCCACAAAATTTACTTTAGTTTGAAAAATACTGAAGGTATTTTAGACATTTGGCCAATTGTTTAACACTTGCATAAGTGATTGCTGCAAATTTCGAGTTCTGATGGAGTATATGTGTGTCAGTGTGTGTAATCATTATTTTTTTCTTCTTTATTTGCAGTTTCCTTTCAACTATATGATCTTAAGCAACAAGGTTTCATAGAGAGGCAAGAGGTAAATTCATTTGTTCATTTGTACATGCAACATAAACCATTTTTCAGTTGGCTTTTCTTGTGTTAAGATTTGCTCTGTCTCTAGAGTTGAGGATACATAATCCAGAATTCGCGCTTGAAGTTGGAGATTAATTTGGGGTTTTGCTATGGTGTGAATGTGGATGAAGATGAAGGCCTCCGTGAGGATGTATTAAATTTGTTTATTATGGTTTTGATTCTGATGTCTGGTTTTTGCTGTCACAAGCAGAGGTGACTTTGTGGATAAACTTTGGTTTATGAATGTTTTTTGTTATGGAACTCCAGACCTTCAGTTATATGTTTATAAACACGTACATTTGTTAGACTATTAACATTCAGCAAGAAATTTGTTGGCTCCGTACTTGTATTATTTGCCAACTTTAGCTCAATACAGTATGTGATTTCTTTTTGTTCTCTTTTTGGGGGATAGAGGATGAAGGAAGGAGTTTCCTTGGATGTCGGTTTTATGATGGTTGATAACGGAAATTTCGTTTTTTGTTACTTGTGAACCAACATTAATCTACTATGTATGGTGTATGTAGTGTTGGGCGTTGTCATCATTGGGTTGATTATGTTTAAAAGAGCAACCGGTCCATTGTTGGTAGTTCTATAATCAAATGACAGTTAATTGAGTTCGTTTGAGTCCCTGATCTATTATCTCGTTGTATGCATGATTACAGTTTCAATAACTATTGATAAATATTTATTCTTTTATTGAATAATTGCTGCATGTAAAACCACTAGATTAAGATATGAGTAACCGGCATGAGAAGTATATACAGGCATTGGAAATTTAAAACAATAGGACGGGTGGTGCTTCGTATACTAGTTTATCTTAGTTGTTAAACTATGGTTTATGGTATGATCTTCAGATCATGCAATGTTAGCTTGTTATGCCATTTACTTACCAAGAATCATTGATTATGTGTTTAGTTGACTATGTTTTGTAGGTTCAAGTTCACAGGTTAAAGGTAAAGAGAATGATTAAGGAAAGGAGCTTGAAGTAGTAGTTACTTACCCGTTTTGTGTAGAGTTGGCAAGTAGATTCTTGATACCATGCTCGGATAAGTTAAAACCTCCTAGTGTCTTGTAAAAACGTTGTAAATGGTATTCTGAAATGTTTTATGTCCACGTTTTCAGATTTGGTTATGTTTGTAATGATGTTAAATGTACATTTTGCAAGTTGGGTAAAAATGGAGTGTTTGGCATAACACCCATATTTTGATTTTGTAGTCTTCCGTGCGTTTTAATGTCAAAACTTTGCATAAACATAAAATATAGGGTGAATGAAAAGTGTTTTATGAGTTTCGGAAATTATCAAGTCCTGGAGGTACCGTTTCTGGAAAATGTAGCAAACGTTAACACAAGGTCTATACGGCGTACATGGATAAAACCTATACGGCGTATAAAGCCTTACGACATATAGGGTTTACCCTCTAAGGCGTATAAGGTAATTGATTAAAAATATATATATATGGGGTGTTGTGACAACTGGTAAATTTCAGAAACATTTTAAGTTACCGCTTTGCGTTTTTAAAACGAATATTTTATCTCTCGTAATCACTTTTGAGTGTTTGGATATTTTATCCGGATTTTTGTTTATATATTTTGAACTTTTATTGATGTGATGAGTAATGCCCTGTGTACCCAGTTAGGCACTCTGTGAGTCGGCACAGTTAGACCTAATAAATACGAGAAACATTGATTATTTTGACGCGCAAAATAAATATAGACGTATTTATAGTCGTTTTCGGTGGAAAAATCATTCTAAAATTTGTGGAACACATTAAAATTACTCAGGAAGTCGTCTCGGTACTTAAATCTATCCCAGTTACGTGTTATAGGAAGTTTGGCCAAATTCCATTTCCTACCCCGCGCCCAAGTTACACAATCAGTCCCTAAGGGACATTATGAATTTATTTCTAGTCCTAGTACTATATAAGCAAAACCTATAACTCATTTAGGGTTATTCTCTTTCTCCTTTACCTTCACAGCCGCATCTTCTCTCTTCCCCCTCATCTTCTCCGGCGAAGTTCCGGCTAAATCCATACGCCCTCACCACCCCTTCTTTTATTACACCACCACCACCAAACCTCACCTCTTAAACTCCTTAACCTCGTTCACCACCACACGCACTGTAAAATCCTCCCCCACCATCACCACGCGCCATCCCATATTTTTCCGACCAAGATGTATTCGTATCCGAGAGTTAAAAGGTGGGTAACACCGAGTCACCCGTGGTTGTGACTCGGTGTGAAACAACTCGACTGTGTCGAGTTAATATTTACAGTTTTAGTTCTATTGGGTGAACAAAACAAATGGGTTTACATTTTTATTAACTAAATTTCATTAATAAGTGTTTGGTATCTTTTATTTTTGGTGTTGTTGTGTCGCAAGAGGTCAAGTCGTGGTTATGCCTTGAGTTTTGGCTCACGGCCGTGGTCTATTGTATGTATTTGTGGTCGAGCCGAGTTATTTTTGTCACGAATGTCCTGGTTATTATCGTGATTGTGGCAGTTTTATTCGAAACTAGGGTTTGGTAAACCCTCGGCTTCATCAGTTATGGTTCGGATTTTTGGATTTGATACTGTTTTGATTATTTTGTTACATATTAGTTATAACATTGCGGCTGTTGGTTTGTTGTTGATGTTGTTATTGGTTATTTGAGGCTGTTGGAAATGACCTTGGGGTCGATTAGGTTTATTTTGGTGCCGAGAGATGGAGCCGAGACCATTAGGGTCTCGGCCTGGATACATGGTTTCTGGTGTTGATTATTGTGTTGAATATGGGAAGCGTTGGTAGATAACGTGCCGTAAGATTTTTGGCCGTTAAAATTTGTTGGAGATTGATTGATGTTTGCGGCATTTTTATTTGAATATATAAAGAACTATGTCGACGTCGAGTGTCGCCGAGACTCCATAGTCTCGTTGTGGCCTCGACAAGCCAAAAGAGATATTTGGACTTTACGATTTATATTGGACTATTGAGGATTGACTATTTGACCCGAGAGTACTAAACTCGGGAACGTGACTCGAAACAAATGATAATTCGTGAAATAATTGTTTGGAAAACATAAATATATATATACTAGACATAGAAATAAATAATAAAGATTTGTACGGTGAATATTAACTAACGAAACTTATTGTTATTTAATATTTAACGTAAACTAATAAATGAAATTGTTATTTAATATTTAACGTAAACTAATAAATGAAAAAGAGGGAATGTTAAAATGGAAAGTTTTATTTAATGCGAATTATTAAATGTTTCGAGGGCACGCAAGAGAAGATGTATTATTAGAGTAGTATTGAGGATATTATAGGATTAATGTCAAGTTGACGAATCGGATAAGTATCCGACCATTCGCTCAAGTAACATATTAAGTCTTAAGAATTTATCACTAAATTTTTAGGTTGTCATAGAGATTGTTTTGGAGTATTGCTTCAAATTGTCATGTTGCTATATGAAGATTACTTTGAGTCGTTTACGTCTTGGTCATTTTGCTTGGCGTGTGTTCACTTGAGTCCAGGTCGTGTTATCACTACACACCCGTTGATACCAAACGCTAGTAACTAATAAAAGAAAGATTTTGGAATTTAAATGGATCATACTTGGGGATAGTTAGCTTTTGGAAACTTTTACATTTGGAGATTTTGTTAAGGCGAGTTTATATTATTAGGTTGTGCCGAGTTCGTGAGTGCCGATACTTGAGAGCTGCCGAGTACCTTGTTTCTGTAGATCTGGTTGTGCTTTGCTTGCTTGAGGTGAGTTCTGGTAGCCCCACTTTTAACGTGTTTTACCTTGGGGGAAAATGGTACTCAATGCTTTACAAATGTTTTCATGCTGTGAATTACTGTTTTACATGATTTTGGACATATATGTGTGATGATGCGATTATATGCTGTGACATGTTTGTTTTGTGAATACATGACTACGCCACTGTTAACTCTCTGCTGAGAGCCCACAAGTTATAGGTTCAGTTGATGCAACTGTTAACTCTCTGGTGAGAGCCCACATGTTGATAGATCTATCGGGGTAGCTCCCCACGTGATATTGATTATGCGTATGAAGAACACTATAGGTTCAGTTGGCGTGACACTATTGCTATTTGATAATGTGCTTGTAATTGGTATTCATTTCACTATGTCCTACATATTATTCACAGCCTCATGGTTTAAACCCTAAACCTACGAGCTCACCAACTTTATGTTGACATTTTCGAGTATCCATTTTCAGATGCTAAGACTGAAGTTACACTAGAAGGTTGAGTACTGGCCTGGCTTAGCAAGACTTAAGACAAGACCCTTTCGGGTTATATCTCGTGAAGTTGCATTTTGTTATTCTCTAGTCATGTTGTTTAACTTTGAGACTTATGTTTATCTTGGATCTTTGTACTTATCCCGGTTGTGGGAGTTTGAGACTATTATCTATCTTATGTTATACATTTAGTATTTCTCTATGGTGACACCTTGTGTTCTTGACTATGAGGTCATACCCCGTGAATGCCATTCCGCTGCGCCATTTTTGGGGTGTGACAGGTGTTTCATTTTTTTCTTCCATAACCTATTAAACCTGTAAACACTAACAAATCTAACCATCCATATTTCCTGAAGGAATTTCGGCTCTCACTCGGGCTATAATCAGCCGAAGCCCTTTATAGGTATCGCGTTATAGTCGAGTAGTCGACTTTCATAAGGTTGCGTTGGTATGAATATTGATACTCTTGTTGAAGTAGCTGACTGCGAGTCAATAGAGGTGCACAAAACCGGTTAACCGGTTCGGTTTAACTCTCGTCAAAACCGGACCGGTTTGGGTCAACCAAAAAAAAACCGGGCCGACCGGTTAACCGGCTCCGAAGGTGGAAAACCCCAACCGATCCAAACCGGTTTGGTTACGGTTTGGACCGGTTAGTTTTTTTTTTTTTTTTTTTTTTTTGGTTTTAGTTTTTGTTTTCATCGTTTATACAAAGTAAACTGAATAAACTTCAACTTTTATTTAATACAACGGAAATACAACTGAAAGGAAATACATCATGAAAGGAAATACATCAAACATAATACATAAACATAATAAATCGAAAAGCTACTCGTAAATGTTTTCATCGGATCCGACGGACCTAGCTTCGTTAGCAGCTTCGTCTTCTCTTATTTCTTCATCGGAAAGCAACTCGATTGTACCCTCTTGCACCTCTAACTCGTATATCCCTTCTTCGATGTCTATGGGGTTTTCAAGACTTGTTTTGTGTTGTCTTCGCTTGGTTGCGTCCAAATGATCTTTCAAACACATACACATTCCCAAAGAAGCCGGTGTGAGCTTTGTTCTTCTGTTTGATAACACCCTTCCACTTGTTGAAAAAGCGGATTAAGAAGCTACCGATGTAGCTTGTACACTTAGTAGATCTCGAGCCATTCGGGATAGAACGGGAAACATTGTTTCCTTTGATTTCCAAAACGCCAAAACATCAAAGTTTTCATGTTGGTCGACCGGAATATGTGAGATAAAATCGTTTCCGGTATATCTTGTATATTCATTGTTTGCCCGATCACTCTTTGCCCGTTTGTTGGGATTTTCTCTTAACTTTTGTAGCAAGCCTTGTATTGGATTCCCTCTATGCGATGACCTCGATGATGAAGAAGAAGTCGCATTCACAGAAGGAGGTGGGTTACCATATTTATCAAAATAATATTCCCATAAACCTTCAAAAGAATTGTTAAAAGACATTTTTGCATCTTCACCAAAGTTCGCTTTATCCTCGAATAACCCCAAATCAGTTGTAATCGAGTCGATAAGTAACTCTACCCCGCTTACATTATAACATGGATTTAATGCGGCCGCACAAGTAATTACCGGTGGCAAACTTTCAAAATATTTCTTAAGCTTTTTCTTTCATTGGTGAAATCATATTTGTATATATACCACCATTTAATTCAAATGAGGCCATACATGAACACATTAAGTATAGTTGCTCGAGTACCAAATGAGATGTTGGATAATAAACTCCCGATAATTTTTTTGTGGCAGTGAAAAAAACTTCAAGTAATCGGGTTAGTTTTTCACTAGTTTCCCAATTTTCCGCTTCAAATGGAATAATCCTACCCTTTTGTGCCATCATGTCATGAAAATATTGTAAAATCACCTTTTGTTTTATACCACTTAGAAACCTAAGAGAAGTGGAATTCCATCTATTATCAACATCTAAATTAGGTGACAACCAATGTTTCCCCGCATCAACACACATCCTAACGTAGTTATTATATCTTTTAGTACCCTTTTTGAAAATATCGTGCAACATTTGTTTAAAAGCATCTTTCATTTGACGCATTACGGGATCGGCTAATCCCGCTTGCACAGCCAAGTTAATGATGTGTGCAACACATCGAGAATGATAAAATTCACCATTTAAAATTGGCTCGTATTCCAATTTTAGTCTACCCATTGCATTTGTGTTGTTACTAGCACTATCCCACGTAATTGAAAGAATTTTTTGTTGCAAGTGAAATTTGTTAAACACTTTTCTCAACATTTTAAATAAAGCAACTCCCGTGTGAGGAACCGGAAACTCTTCAAATGATATGACCCGCTTCATCATTTGCCAATTTTCGGGATCAACCCAATGTGCGGTAACACAAAGGTACGAATATGGCGAACCATGAGGAGCGGACCAAACATCTGTTGTTATGTTAACACAAGCATCTAAATTAAAAAAAAACATTTTTTAATTATTGTTTGGCCGTTTTCCACATTTTCATAGCATCGCGTTTTTGAGTCATACGACTTACTTGATTGTACATTGGTTGGACATGATTATGAAACACCTCGGTCGTATCCTCGTCGTCCCAATGGTTGAACGGAAAACCTCGTTTAATCACCAAACCGGCAAATTGTTGATGAACTACTTCATGATCGTATACAAAAATACTCCTGTCCCGAGCCATAGACGATTGACCCGCTTCCGGGACCTTTTTGAGTACCTTGCAATACTTCAGGTTGATATGAGACCTCAATGTCGATTTGGAACTGGCAGACATTAAACTCAAGCAATGCTTACATTGAGCCTTTTTCTTTCCAACCGACATTAGGACGTAGTTGAAGTTATCCCAAGGATCTTTTACACGATCGTGGGTTATAATTTTGACAATCGTAGGTTCACTTAATGAACCAGCTTCGGTGTTGTTGTTGGTGGTTTTGGTGTTTGAACTTGCCATTAGTGATTACTGATTAGTGAAATACTTTCGGTTTTGATTTTTTAGTGTGTATTTTGCTACTAGAAATGTTGTAAATAAAACATAACACAACCTCTCTATTTATACTAAACCAAAAATGGCAAAGTGGTAATTTTAAACAAATAATAAAAAAATCCGCCCCCCCGGTCCTTCCCGCTATCCCGCCCACAATTCAAATTCAATTTTTTTTTTTAAAAAAAATGTGAAAAACTAGAAGGGGGGTTGAATAGTTTTTACCGTTTTTAAAATATAATTCACTTTGTGACTTATTGTGATTTCAAAATAATTGCACACAAACAAGTAATATAAGTAAGTAAGTAGAGAAAAGAACAATCAAACCACAACACGGAGATTTATAGTGGTTCGGCTACAAGGACTCTCTTCCTTGCCCTACTCCACTCCTCGAGCCTCTAACTCGAGAGTTTTTCTTCACTAAGAAACAAACTCCCTTCACGGCGGAGAAAACCTTAATACACGTCGCTTACACCTATTTCCGGTACAAAGCTAAATACCGAGTTCTACTTCAAGGAAGAACCAACCTAACGTCGCCTATACAATTACCGACACTAAGCTAGATGTCGAGTTCTTTACAAAGGTACAACCACTCCCGTTTACTCTATGTGTTTTGAGGACTAAAACACTAACCGGACTCTACTGAATGAATAGTATAACAATGATGTGTAAACTCTAACTAATCACACAGTATCTAATTTTCAAGACTTGCAGCAGTATGTTGAAGCTTGTTGATGCTTGATCTCTTTTGCTACAAAAAGGAAGATCACTAAGAATGAAATGAATGAATGATATGGGTTAGTAATTGTTGATATAAATAATGCCTAAACACGTTATTAATATTTTTCGATATCTCTACGTTTTGATAATCACAAAATGTAAAATCATTAATCGGAAAATTATGACGTAAACAAGTATTTAGTTGTAAGTATCTATTTCTACAACTCAAATCACTTAAGGTATGAATGAACTAATGCTTAATGCATTGTATGATCAAAGGAACATTTTCTTAAACACTAGATTTTTTATAAAATGTCAAAAACATTTTATATATTTTGAAAAAACATTTTTGGTAATAAATAAAAAGGTTTAATTCATTATAAATTTATGAATTCAAATTTTCAACCAAAATCAGTAAAAATGTTCCAGAAAAACCTTCCCCACAAAAAGACAAAACTGGGCAATGGCTAGGGAGGGGCGGCCCCCTTAATTATACTAGGCGGCCCCCTTAAAATTAAGGGGACCGTCCCCCTATTTAAGGGGGTCGGCCCCGCTCCAGTAGGTTCCAGCTGTCCAGTTTTTCTGCCTATAAATACCAGCCTTCCCCTGGATTTTTACTCACCTTTTGCACCCCAAACCTTCTGTTTTAAATCTTGTAAATCCTTTCCAAAAATCCTTTGATCATATTCTCTTAAGCATTGGTTTCTAAGTGATCCAAGCTTCCACCATCAAAGTGCAAAAGAAGAATACTCCTTCAACTAGAGAAGAAGTATTATAACTTAACTCATATCATCATTGTTGTTGTGTAAAGTGTTGTATAGTTGTGATAAGTTGATCTAAGTGTAAGTAACTAGTTGTGTTGTAAAGAAGTAGTGTAGAAGTAGTTGTGAAGTAGTCGTGGAGAAGAAGTCGTGAAGCCGTCGTGAAGAAGTCGTGATTAAGTTGTGTAGAAGTTGTGTACAAGTTGTGAGATTGGTTCTAGCTACGATTAGAACTCGACATCTAGCTTTGTGTCGTTAAACCGGTGTAAGCTAAAGTTGTGTAAGGTTTCTCCGCCATAAGGGAGTTTGTTGACATAGTGAAGAAAACTCTCGAGTAGGCGACTCGGGGAGTGGAGTAGGGCAAGGAAGGTGTCCTTGTAGCCGAACCACTATAAATCTTCGTGTTGTGGTTTGATCTTTCCATATCTATCTTTCATTACATTATATTTACTTTACTTGCATTGCTTATCTATATTTGTTTACATTTGTTCATATTGATCAAGAGTTGAATTCACATAAGATAGAATCGAAGTTTTTAAAAAGTAAACAAAAGTTTTCATAAATTTAAAAAGACGTAAAACTATTCAACCCCCCTTCTAGTTTTCCACAATTGGTATCAGAGCCAGGTTAAACAATATTTTTAAAATAAACTGTATTTTAAAACTTGAAACGATCTATGGAATCTGAAAAATATTTAGAAGGGCAATCTATGCAAAGACCACCACTATTTAAAAGTGATGGATTTTTATATTGGAAAAATCGATTCGAAACTTATGTGAAGTCAAAAGATCTAGATCTTTGACATGTTATTACTAATGGTGATTTTTTACCTATTCAACATAATCTTGAAACTAAAAAGGATGAATTTGTACCTTTTGAAAATCAAAGTGATGATTTAAAAAGAAAACTTTCTAAAAATAATGAGGCTAAAATGGTTATTTATAATGCGTTACCACGTAAAGAATACGAAAGAATCTTTATGTGCGAAACCGCAAAAGAAATTTTGAACTCTTTACTAATAACTCACCAAGGTAATAGTCAAGTCAAAGATAATAAAATAGATCTTCTTGTTCAACAATATGAACAATTCACGATTCCGGAAGAGGAATCAATTGATAATGCGTTTGTTAGGTTTAACACAATCATCACAAGTTTAAAGGCACTTGATGAGAGTTTTTCTAGTAAGAATTTTGTCAGGAAATTTCTTAGGGCTCTTCATCCAAAATGGCGAGCTAAAGTTACGGCGATTGAAGAATCGAAGAACTTGTCAACTCTTCAACTTGACGAGTTGATTGGCAACTTGAAAGTCTACGAAGCAATAATCAAGAAAGACTCCGAGATGGTCAAAGGAAAGAAAGAGCAAAGCAAGTCAATCGCGTTGAAAGCTAGGAAAGCATCAAGTGACGAGGATAGCTCAACCTCCGAAAGTGATGATGAAGAATATGCCATGGCCGTAAGAGACTTCAAGAAGTTTTTCAAAAGACGAGGAAGATTCGTTAGACAACCACATGACGAAAGAAAAACACTCCAAAGAAACAAAGACGACAAAGGTAGCAAGAGCGAGAGGAAGTGCTTCAAATGCGGTGATCCAAATCATCTCATCGGAAGATGTCCTATGATGTCAAAGGAGCAAAACCAAAAGGCGTTCGTTGGAGGAGCATGGAGTGATAGTGACGAAGACGAGAAAGAAACTACAAAGGAGGAGAAATGTCTTATGGCTAAGACATCAAGTGAGGTACATTCCGAAACCGAATACTTTAGTGATGAATATTTATCATTAGATGAAAAAGACTTAGATAGTGAATATAATAGACTATGCAAACTAGGTCAAAAAGTAATGAGTAAAAATAAATCACTAAAACATGTAAATAACAAATTAGAAAAGGCAATACTAGAATTAAAAATTAAACTACATAACTTAGAAAAAGGGAAAGAAATTTTTGAATGTAAAACATGTCAAGAAACTAAAAATGAAAACGAAATACTTAGGAAGGAAATTTGTAAACTTAACAAATTCAAAAATAGTAGTAATTCACTTAGGGAAATAATAAGTATTCAAAGAGTATCAAGTGATAAAACCGGATTAGGATTTAATTCAACTGAGGATTCAAATAGTAAAACTAAAAATGTAAAATTTGAATGTGAAACTAGTGAGCAAAAACCTTTAGATTCAAAACCTAAGTATATACTTATGAAAGATAGAAAAATACCCATAGCTAGTGATGAGGAAGTAAAAACCTTTTATAAACCATCTTTAAAAAATGAAGTAGAATACTCTAAACCAAAGTTAAGGTAAAAAACACCACCTCCTCCTAGAAGACCACCTAGTCCTCATCCTCGGCCTAAAACTCCTCAACCTAAAAGAAACCAAAATAGACCAAACCGTCATAATAATAGTTACCCAATGTGGAATTACCCTAATCCACCAAGCTTCAATCCTTGGGGAATACTTCCACCATACATGCATACTAGTCAACTACAACCCATTTTTGGTTCAAACAACTTTGGATCAATGAGACAATGGGGACCAAGTGGCTAAATTGCTATCTCATTGGATTATTGGCATCTATTCCTTGATTGACTTCTACAAGTCAAAAACGCTTTGAAGCGCTTAAAGACCACATGTTGAAGACTAAAAGGTACGCCCCTCTTTCATGCTCATCATTATATGCGTAGATTAATGAACTAGCCAATTGCATGCCCCCGTAAGTTTTTAATGCCTAGTTTAGTTAGTTCTTGTATGTTAGTAGATAATCCCTTATATATATATATATATATATATATATATACTAGATTTTAGGCCCGCCCCGATGGGGCGGCTAGCTTTAAAAATTTGATTATACGATAAAATTAATAATACAATATGTATGAAAGTGTAGTTACATCCATGAGACTCAAATAAATAAAATCGACATGCTATTATCATGAAAACAATAACGTTTAATCAAACATAACGTTCAAAATAACCAAATTACATATAATTTATAATTTATGAAGAACTTCTCTATATACAACGTTTGTCGTAGAGTTGGTGTAGTTGCCGTCTTTGTCACAACACAACACTTTTAGATCTCTCTTGCTTTTTACTCTGGAAACGGCTACTTAAAGTTGTCCGTGGGAAAAAACAGGTCGTTCCAAATATAGCCCAACTTTAGACAATGTTTGGCCTTGACTTTTGTTTATAGTCATGGCAAAACAAACGAAAATAGGGAATTGTCTCCTATTAAGTTCAAAAGGCATCTTCTTGTCGGATGGGCTTATAATCATTCTAGGTATAGAGCGAACCTCACCCACTTTACCACCTAATATAATCTTTGCCTCAATATTATTGATTCCCATTATCAATACTTGTAACCTGGTTCCATTACACAATCCACCTCGTTGATCAATGTTGCGTAAACACATAATCGGAGTACCAAGCTTCAAAACTAATTTATGGTGTGGAAGTCCATACACTTTGATTGTATTCAAAAAAGCTGTAGTGTACATATCCTCGCTATGATTAAAATCCACGTCTAAATCTGGGACTGTGTCCGAACTATAATATACTTTTTCTCTGCCACTAAGTTGAGAAATTATTCGGTCATTAAATTTGTCAACATCGTCATATGTTGGTGCAAAAATAAGATGGATCCCAAAGATTTTGCTCCCAATTATCGTAAGTTTCTTGTATCACAGCTTGTATATGATCATCAGAATCAAGTATTAGCATTTCTTCTAGGAATTCAACCTCAGCAGTACCATCTTTAGTGCCACCTCTTGTCCCATCACCGATACTCAAAATCCATTCAGCAAAATCCTTTATTTGTTCTGCATCTACATGGTTGCAACCAACACGAAGCCTCAAGGCCTGCCCGTTGGGCGTCTAGTTTTTAAAATTTGTTTATAAGATAAAAGATAAATTAAAACGCGAAATATTAAAATGATTGATAGAATAATGTTGCCCGTGTGAAAAAATAGGTTGTTCCAAATAAGGTCCGACCTTAGGCAAGGTTTGGTCTTGACTTTTGTTTATTGTCATGGATGGCAAAACAAACGAAAATAGGGAATTGTCTCATAGTAAGTTGAAAAAGCATCTTCTTGTCGGATGAGCTTATAATTATTCTAGGTATAGCGCAAATCTCGCCCAATTTACCACCTAATATAATCTCTGCCTCAATGTTATTGATTCATATTCTCAAAACATTTGGTTCCATTACACAATCCACCTCTTTGATCAATATTGCGCAAACACATAGCATGAGCGCCAATCTTTAAAGCTAACTTATGGTGCAGAATGACCAGACATTGTGATGGAGTAAAAAAAACTTAATGTTGTGGAAGGTCAATCTTCAAAGGTAACGACGGGCGGGCTAGCTCCAAGAATTTTTCTAAAATCATAGATGGAAACGGGAACCGTCTCCTATTAAACTGAAAAGACGTCTTATCAAATGAGCTTATTATCATCTCAGGTATAACGCAAATGTAGATTAATAATAGGAATGAAAGTAAAGTTAACTCTTTATTAGAGAAAATTAACTTGCCATATGTTTCATAAACTTTCATTCTTTCATAAATCTATAACATACATTATCAAGAACATGTGATTAATATACATCTTTACATGTGATTAATCAAAGAACAGTCAACAACGAAGACGGAGAACATTTTCATATAAAATGATGATTCGATAATATACACGTTTACATATATTTTTTGCATAAGAATTATATATACTATCTCCGTCAAAATCATATATGCAAAGTAAGCAATTGGAATATATCTCTGGAATATGTTCGCCCGAAACTTTTTTACGGTTGTTAAACTTTGTAGACCCAAAATACATCATTACAGTATTTGATATGTTAGACCAATATGAAAAAATTTCTTTAAAGTTAACGAATTCACAATAGCTATTACCAAAAAGGAAGATGTGACAACTTTTTTGCTAATAGTATTGATGATAGATGCACTTGAAGGTATGTGTAAAGAAGTTACAAAAGCTGAAACAAAACTCAAGAACACATTAGTTATTTGAATCATTATCACTCATTTAATGTTTGTTTTTTTTCTGAATGGGTCTAAAGATACTCAAATTTTAAAACACTTTCAAACAGTACCATACAAAATCGTAACATTTAAATTCTTGGAAAGTCTTTATCCTTTTTGGTATTTGCTAATGTGAATTCGATACATACACAATTGCTAATGGTTGGTTGGTTAGATTTTCGTAGGTTTGTCATTTAGATATCCGAACTAAAAAATACCTATATCAAACCGAACCACTTCTTCCCGTTACCCAACCCACCCATATCAGCTTCCACAGTTATAGTTTAAAGTATTTATAGGTGATAGCACATAAATATACCTTTGTCAAACTCATTCTAGTGTCGTACTTTAATTGCATTTTAGAGATCCATGAACCGATCAAACGGGGCACAGGTCTCTTGAAACAATTTGCTTCATGTCTTGAGCTAACACCTGATTAAAACCAATAAGTTAGAAAAATGACAAATATTTAAATTAGTTCAGAAGATAAATATAATCCGGAACTGTTTGATTTCTATTTGCAAAAAGAGCAAATTATAAAGTACATTTGGATTAACCAAGAAAGGTGGTTGCTATTTAGTAATCATGTCAGTAGCTGTTGAGTTGTGCCTTCTTAATAGTCATAATCTTTATAAAGAAAATGAAGACTTTGCAGCAATTGTCTCTTAAAAACAAATACTTAAACAGACACTTCTAAAAATTTATATACCTGGAAAGAAAAGTGGCCTTGCATTTGTCTTCATCATGATAGAAAGTGTTATTCGGGTTTCATCCAAAAGGGACACCAAGTTAGATCATGCATTCGTAGTTCTCCATCTAACTCCTTTACTTGTGCTATACTGCTATGGAAAACTAAAATGAGATTGTAAATATAAGAGTATGTGTCTGTCCATGAGTCCTTAGAGATAAACAAAACTAACCAATTATTGATAAATGGGTTCCAATTGCCTCATTTTATTTGCACCCATCTCATTAATAATTTGTTTTTCCAAGATTAGGGCCTAAATCTTGGTCATCGATTAGAACTATTTTTATTGTGACTATGGAAAAGAGTGATTATACCTCAATTTCCAGCTTCTCGATCGATTTAGAAGTTAAATATTGGTCCTGGATCAGAACTTTTTTTCAGCAACTTCCTGAAAAAAATGATGAAAAAGAAGATCATTATATAACCTTAACACTGAAAATTACAAACATTAACGTAAAAACTACTTCGAAAGTACGAAAAACATTGTGATAATTAAAGTTTCAGCATCAAGAAACATAAGAAAAACTTATTCTTCATCGTCAATGACATTGTGGTCAACCATATAATCATCTCTTATCTTGTGTCCTGCTGCACGTAGTTGTTGTAATATTTCATTAGCCTTTTTGACGTAAGACATCATGCTATTACAATCGCCATTATGGTTCTTCTTAATCTTATGCCAAGTACCTTTGTAGCACAAATACTTATCTGTTTAAAAATATTAAAAAAAAAAAAGATTCGAAATCTAATTATAAAAATGAATATAGATAGTTTCATAATATTGTTTGACAAAATCATATGAACGTAAATGAAAAATGAATAACGGCAAATATGTTTAAAAAATAATTAGAAACAAAAATAAAGTTATCATGTATTATATGTAAAAAGAATAATGAAAAGTATGAGAACAAAATAAGCTATATTGCATAGGCTTGCCTTTTAATCAATGTTTTGCATACAATTATATTAGCTTCAAGACCCATCCGATGAACGGGCTAGTTTCATATGGTATCTAATTTATAAAGGAAGACATGGTCTAACTTTAATGTATCTATATGATCAACTTGAGCTAAATGTCAATCAAATTCGTATAATGAATAAAGGTGCATGGAAAGCTGCCTTATTATTCTTATATCTTATTAGGCATCATAATTGATGATTTATAAAAACAAATGACAATGATTTTGTATTTCATTGACGTGTCTTATGGTAAAAGCATGAATATAATTATGAAACCATGGATGTACTTCTGTTTGTTGTTTTAAATGCAATATTTAAAACTTCCAAAGACATGTCCTACGGTAAGCTTCAAATCTTTTATATACATGGTCAATTTTCAACAAATCAAATTAAATACAATTCATCTACCAACTATCCAACTAACTTTTAAAGCTCCCACATACATTCGCAGTCCACTTTAGTAGCCAGTTTATTGTTAGACTTCTTGAACGGATATATTTACCTCGTTCCTCGGCAACTCGGGCCTATAGTGACTACCTTACTTTAATGATCATAAGTTGGAACCTTCAATTCATTCGCTTCCTTCTTAGCATAAAGCAAATAGCATTCTTGAGCCTACATGAGCAAATACACTACTTAGCTTGACAAATTAATTGACATAAACCATTATGTTCTTAATTGACCCTCACCAATATATTCCCATCTACAATAAAAAAGCACATATGAAACCCAAAGTGTTGTCATTCTTTAGTTTGCCACAGACGCATAGTGCCAAAAAATTGCATGAGAAATTAGAAAGTAATGCATGATACAGAACATGATTGGGATAGACTTAGACCAGCAACTATTAGCCATACAACAATCAAAATCCACATGGTACTTCATATATAAGTAACCATACCATTGATCATATAACGTAACATGTTACTCATGCATATAGAGTATATTGATGCTAGACATGTTGCAACACCCAAACACCTATGACCATTTTAGTATGTTCGTCTTCACAGTGTAAAGTCTATCATTGTTAGCCCACCGAGTTTAATTTGTTCAATGTACGTATGACCATTTTAGTATGCTCGTCTACTAAATGCAAGATGTCAATTTGATGCTGTGTCATTATATCTAAACATCATTAGCAAGGCTTGAAAGTGTGAAAATATAAAATATACATAATAAACACATAATGGGCAAAAGAGATAAGTACATAATAAGGTTATAAGGGTTTAAATTACTTCAAATTCATCTACAACCTTTGGTTTTCTTTGGTCCGATGGTTTTATAAAAACCTCCAAACATATACAGATGAGCTTTCTCATGATCTAATTATTGCATTTCACTATTTACATCATAACTGATAAACAAATGAACTGAGAAACCGTACCTGATACGGTGATACCAAACACCGGCAATTGCTTCTCCCCTGCAAGCCTTTCAGTTGGTGAAATTAATTATCAAGGTTGAGTAAATACTTTTAGCAGAAGTTATTAAATTACATACTATAGTCATGTTGTTGGAGTTTAATTTCCTAAAAATTTTATGTGAATGCACCAGGAATGTGACGTCCAGCAATAGCATGAGCCCTGTTCATAGCCACAGGTTCTGTAATAAGTTGACCCTTACAAGTCTGTACATCCTTGAGCTATATGGATTCACTCTTTATATGTTGAGCCTCACCGCCATGCGATTCTGTCCTTTTGATTCCCCCGAGAATCTGGTATTGTCCTGAAACAGAAACAATACACATAAGTAACCAAGTACAGTGCTTTATAGTGGATGATTACATAACTAAATATTATTTATTATTCGAGGAGGTCCGAAAGATAAAGGCCAACACTCGTTTTAAAGAGTTTATAGAGACCGATATTTTGGTCGGTCTTTAGAAAAATGACTGGGCTTTTTGGATTATTACTTTAGCATATTATAGGATGTTTGTGATTTTGATAACTGAACTTTGTGCAGTGAACTAAAACCAAAAAAAAGGGTACAATGAAGTTACGAAAAAAGAAAGTAACTTGGGAAATATCAATAAGAAATTAGTTCAAGTGCTAAATATAGTTTAAAATAATCAATAAGAAATATTACCTTGTAGCAAAATGTTTCCATATGAACAAAATCATTGGTGCGGTGATGAACTTACAACTTCCAACAGCCGACAACAGGGTGTATACGACTCCACAATTCTTTAAACTTAGTATATTGATCTCTGAAAGCAAAAGGATAACATAAAAAGTTAATTCTTCACCTAATAAGAAAATCCAGTAAACATGTTCCTACACCTCTGGCACATTACAAATATCTACTCGTTTAAATGCATAACCACATCAACCTACATTAATTTTTGGTATCCCAAATTTTGCAAATACCATTGTCTCTGTTGTATATTTTATTCAATACATGCGTTTTTTGTTTTAGCAAGCAATTTTGCACCCTTTTCTTACTTAATTACTTGAAGTTTATGTGTACAAATTAGGATTTGGGTATAAAATTTCATTATGCAAATCCAAACACCATTAAATCAAGAAATAACCATTTCAACAAATCAAGTCAGTTACCTCAACTGCCCCTATCGAGGTGCACTCAATATTTCCGTTCCCATCCTGAGAAACATTCCCAGGACAAATATCAATCGAATGGTTTTACGTGTAAAATCTGTATAACAATTAGAGGTTGGAATCAGTGATAACTTACTTGCGATGACCAGCACCCTGCTAACAGAATCACAGTATCGCTTCATCCAGCACCCTGCTAACTTAATTTCTCTCAGAATCTGCATACATGTTCATTAAAAAACAAAAGTTCACACATATACTCTTTTGAGACATACGATTAAGAGAAAATGGTCACTTTATGTTTAAAAGTGTCATTGTTTTCTCCAAAATACTTCATACCTGGTAGAAGAAAAGAAAAACATTAAATGTTTAAGCAATGTCAATACAGTTATTGCAATTGAAAGAAAAAAACACTTGAGAATACAGAAATCACCTAGCACATATCTTAACTATTGCAATTGAAGCTCCTTATATAATGGCATTCTATGGTTTATTTGTAAGTTGTATTGTAACTGATGGAAGGTGACGCGATTCTTTAAAGAGACAATACAATAAACTTTACTTTGATTAAATGCTCCATATTAATTAGACAATTCAAAGCTGTTTAGAATGGAATTGTCACTCCCTTTTGTTACCACAACAGCAAAGGTTACTTTGCATCTCTAAGTCATTTATTTTTTATCTATACAAAAATATTTAATTTTGATATATAAATCATTAAGACTCAACTTTATGGCATGAAAATAAATGGTTGGTGTTTCAATTTATTTTATAATTGTATAGATAACTTGCAAAATGTAATCAGATCACGAATGTGAATCTGGAATATAATCTACAACGATGTCTAGTTTAAAAGCCCATAAATGACTACAGTAACTATAAGAGGGCTACGTGTACCAGAGCTTATTACCTGATACCTTCAGTGTAATCAATCCCTATTATCATTGCTATACCTGATACCCACCGTTACATTCAAATCACCTGGAAACTAATCTGCTATGTTTTGTCCCTGGCTGTTCATTATCTCATAAGCATTTGCTCCAGACAGATTATTGACATTATGATCAAAGATGACCAAAGGAGCTGAACATGTCTCGTCAATGACCCTTACTATCACCTTAAACCTGAATTTATAAATGATCAGCACATGAGTATATTATAAATAAATAGTTTATTGCTTTTGTGTTAATGAATTAGTAAACTTGTATCGTCAATTACTTTGGCACAACCTGGTACATGATTCAGTGGTCATCACAAGTGTACGCCTTCTTGGCAGACTTGGCACTCTTGTTCTTGGTTGCAATGGATGAAGAAGTACCATTTTTGGCAAGCTTTGCACTCTTCTTGCAATGTTTGCAGGCATCATAGCACCAGCCGTGCTCTTTGTGTATACGATGTATCTTTGCGTAGAAAACACAAGGAGTATCTCGTGTCCAGATTATTATATAAAAGTGGTATAAGTTTAGGGTCTAGACTCCAGATGCATATTTTAATTATTAAACTGAACGTAAAAAAGGACTCTGTTGCATTTCACAGTGTCTTTGAAAAACGACCCGGCTGTGATCTTGACATTTTCGGGTGAGAATAGCTCAATCTTATATTCACTCTCATCGAAGCCGTCTTTCACGATGCACCTAGAAGTTGTTTATTCAAAGGTGTTAGTTTTGATGTTAATGAAAGGGGTGAATCTAACACATATACAAAATCAAACCTCTTTCGGAAGGATATATTATATATGGGATATCCTTGTTGATGAAAATTCTCGTACCGACAAACATCATTGGTGTCATTCCCAGGATGTAGCTCACACTTCTAAATTCCACGTCACCCTACACAAATTGGAATAAATAATCAGCAAGAGATTACATCATATGAAAATTGGTAATTACCCCTTGAGCTTCCTAATGCAGGTTCATGGTCCGAATGACCAACAGGGGTGACTGGCTGAGATACGGTTCTCTTCCCACGATGGGTAAAAAAGGATAAAAGAGAATAAACTTACATCCTTGTCAATATAATGCCAATAATCAAAGTATTGTCATGTGCAATGCTTTTCTCCACTGTTATATCCTTCTACCCCTTTAACACATGCCTGTACATTTCAAAAAATCTGAATTAGCAGCCACCGCAAAACTTGCAGCGAATAAGAATAAACACAGTGATAGCAGAGCGGGTGGGTTGAGTAACGGGTTGGTTGGGTTTTAATAAGCATTTTTTTATGTTTGGATAGAGAAAATAGCTTAACAATAAGCAGTCCCAAACACCCATGAACATCCAAACAGTCTACTATAATCATGTAACATACTCACTTTATCTGCATGATATACTAAACGCACATAATTGCTCTGTATTAAGTGAGATTATTTTAGTATATCTTCCCTAAAGTTATAAGCAATTATGTGCGTTTAGTATATCATGGGATGTGGCTTTTTGAGAATTAACATATAATAAGGATGTTGCAGAATACTGAATAAGTGCAAGCAGTCTAAGTTTATATACTTGGCATATTATACTGGACATTATACTACATTAATCTTTGGTCTTAGAGATGAGATACACTACATGTTTTCATCCCTTGAACACATGATTACCAACCCACCACCACCACCACCTCCACCACCTTCACCCACTACACCACCACCACCTCCATTTTCACCCAATTAAGCATATGCAATGCTTAAAAATAATTTTCAAAACCTTTTTGTATGCAAGCTCCCAGGAAGATCATGTACTCCTAGGACGATTATGTAGTATCATTAGTTGTTTTGTTTTTTTTTTTTTTTTTTTTTTTTTTTTTTTTTTTTTTTTTTTTTTTTTTTGAATGTTTGCATGCCTTATGTTGTAATCTACTTGGTTGTGTATTTATACACAACACTTTTATTAAATGAATGTTCTTATTCTATATGCTTGCTTATTGTTGTTACATATACTTGTGCTTCTAACATTTTTCTTGCAAGCGTTCCATAGCTCGTTTCCTTGGTGCCCCCAAACGAGGGGGAGTACACATCAAGGGGGAGTTCTCATACGACACTTTTACATTTAAAACTTGTCGGTTAAACCTTTTTGATTCTACAAAAAGGGGGAAAAATAGATGTAAACTCACTAAATACTTGTCTAAAAACTAATTTTTAGATTTAATGAGTTTAGACTTTGTAATCATCAAAAAGGGGGAGATTGTTGATATAAATAATGCCTAAACACGTTATTAATATTTTTTGATATCTCTACGTTTTGATAATCATAAAATGTAAAATCATTAATCGGAAAATTATGACATAAACAAGTATTTAGTTGTAAGTATCTATTTCTACAACTCAAATCACTTAAGGTATGAATGAACTAATGCTTAATGTATTTGTAGGTCACTATAATGATCTCAAACACACACTCTCGCTAATGAATTAAACAAACACGTACGATCTACTACTTATCTAAATATGAAGCTACGTATGGAAATATCAATAAGCTAGATACGATAAGCTAGAAATAAGAGAAATAAGAAGAGAAGAATAAGATGGAAGGTTTTTCATTCAAACGATTCACACACTAGCATAGCTTCCGCACATACATAAGAAAAACCAACAATACAAATGAATCCCTTGCCTTGTATTTATAGGCAATGGGAGGGGGAATCATTCTAAGAATATTCCCTTCCATGTGATAAGGATAAGTTTAACTAATATGACCGGTCCAAGGACTACTATTGAACCGGTCCAAAAATACAAACAATATAGTCCTAATTGTGCAACATTAATTAAATGAACAAGACTTGTAAAATATTAAAACGTGTTCCTAACAATCTCCCCCTAAGTCTTGATCATCAATGTTGCCCGACGTCTTCTTTGCTTCTTAGGCATCCGACGTCTTTATAATCTTTGTTTCTTTGTTCTTGTGACATGATGATATGATGTTGTCTCTATCTGCCAATCTCCAACGTCTTCTCGTCTTCTCCATCATGCTCATATATCTTTGATTTGTTTTCTGCAACATGTTCTTATTTTTCAATCTTAATCTTGTGAAAGGTTGAGATGCTTGAACTTTTGACTTTACAATTTCATATGTTGAACTTTTGATGTTACTGAGTCTTTGAGAGAACATTTCTTCAAGATATGAACATGATGGAGTCTTGATGGTCGAACTCCAGCTCCTCAGCAGCAGCAACAGCAGCAACAGCAGCAACAGCACGAACCAACCGGTACTTACAGGCTCAGACTTGAGATCATCAACAGCATAGTGTGAAGACTTTCTCAAATCCTAACCCAGACCGTTCTGAACCGGATTCCCCCGAAAGGGATTACACGGACACACCGAAGTGCACCCACGATTCAGTGAGTCGCTGGAGATCACCCCACGACTGTAGACCATTTGGAGCAAACACTAAGCGTAACCCACAAGGAGTTACCGAAGTGACCTGCTATCAGAATTGTTTGATGTTGTTCTGGCAGGATTTCCATTCAATCATTGATAATCACAATTGTGACTTCTCTCATGAATGTTCTCGGCAGATTGCTAAGATCTGCGAAGGACACTTTCTTAATTTTACATCTGCTGCCCATGATGTAAGACAACAGAGTAATACTAAGTGTACCTAAGAGATCTTTGATGAATCTCATGGCTCTAGACTCAATAAGTGCACATTTGTTTGGTCATCGGAGGCGTGGAGCAGATTGCCTCCTTTTCAATATCAACAATCTCGTAATGAGATGTCGATAGATTATGAAGGGTTCTCCGTGTGAATGAAACAAATGTCTTTTGAGAGACACTTGAGTGGCTTAGAAGGTTTTTTTAGTGCGTCACTGGGTCCATGACGTCTTTGGTCTTCAATACCGGTGATGCTCATCAACCAGTAGATTATGAATTGAACCCGTTGTCTGCCCTAAGGTTGAACAAATGGAGGGCTATTTCTTTTCACCCTTTTTCTTTGCTTTTCTTTTTAATTCTTCAACCCCTTCTTTCTTCGTTCATTCATTTTCTCCTTTTTATATCATACCTAGGACTTTCTAGTCTAAACTAGTGGTATTGTCCTTGGGTAGATCCCTCCGGCTCTGGCGGATCATAGGACGGTTTTTCCTAACCTTAGTCACCTTGTAACTCCATGACTATCCTAATGATGCCATAAGACCAAAACTATTGAAAATCTCTCAAAGTGTCGATAATTGTAAAGACCTTTTGTTGACACCTTGAGAGTTTGATGTTTTTCAGAAGTACTCCCCCTTAACATGTGTACATAAGTAATAAATTTGAAATTTGCACATGCCGGAAAGAGTTTGCACTTTTTGAATTGATTGACTTTCAATGAACCTGATCGTCGCGAGACACGCTTACATCACCAGTTAGACTGGCTTGAAATTATTACCCGTCCAGATCAGATTCAAAGATTATCGCTCGAAATCGGTACATTCTACTCAGACACGTCCTTTGCGAGACACGCTTACATCACCAGATAAACTGGCTTGAAATTATTACCCGTCCGGGACTTGTCCTTTCGACTACTGACTTACCTATTCGTCAATTCGAGGGTCAATTCTGAGTTTGAGCACACGAGATTCCAGCAAATGAGACATCATATTTTAATCATTTGTTTCTTCTCCCCCTCAAAAATAGCATACTCATGATGTTTTTGGAAAAACGTTTATGATTAAAATATGCTGTTTTTGAGTTTTAGGGAAGAAGTTTCAAGAACTTTGATACTTCTTTTAGAACAAAGATTATATTTTTCAAATACTCCCCCTTGACGAGGGAATACTTGTCCTTATGAGCAGAATGTTTGAAAAAACGTTGTAAAACATTCTGATTTTAATTCTGCTCATAAGTAAGAAGCTTTCGCTCCTTTTTCAGGATTGAGGCACTGAAGCGTACCTCAGGGTCCTTTCTTTGGGGACCGGGTTGTACACTGTTATTTGTGCACAAGCCGTAGTCATATTCACAGTCATATATAAGTAAGAATATTGAATGAATATTTGAATATTGAAATCAAATTCTTACAAATTAACCGCCTCGGCCAAACGTGGTGAATTTTGGATCTGTTCTCTGGAATAATCTGATGGCAAATGGAGGACGACCACCAACATAAGTTTCCAATCTCCTCATCTGATCCCTTCTGTAGAGCCTTTCTTCGATTGACCAGATAAAATTCTTGACCTGCCTGAGCTGCTGATGATTCCATTTCTTGTGCTTCTTCAATATTTGATCCTGAACCCGTGTGACTAACCCATCTCGAACATTCTTTAGCGTGTCATCACAAAATTTGTGAATCTCTTTATGTGGCATGAAACGGTTAGTGTTCGTTGCACTTCTGTAGACGAATCCGAAGATAGGGTCGGTCTTGAGCAAGTACTGAGGTTCCTTGTTGTCAGTGAGAGTAAACATGGGTTCCTCAAGATTCAGTTTCTTCTGATAACTTTCAACTCCAAGTTGAAGATCTTCTACACGTTCTTTGATCACTATTCTTCTGATGAAGTGGCATATAGCAGCGCTAAATGCATATAGAAGAGTAGGATTGAGGTGATTCAGCTTCCCTTGCACTTTCATCAAGTACAAGTCTTCAATGTCGTTGAGATTGAGTTCAGGAAAGTCTGCTTCATTGAACGTGTAAATAAGATTATCTTGTCTGCGAACGGAGATCTCAGAAATGAATGTGTATCCCAGCTTTTGTGATCCCTTAGCATCTATCACTGCCTTTATACGAAGATCACTGAACACCTTTTCACGAGATGCCATGAGGCCAAGCTTGTATTTGTACCACGACTTGCGTTTGTCAAACCAATGGTGAATTCCAAGTTCAGCGTCACGATCATATTTTGCAATTTTGTTGATGAAGAGTTTACGGTGTCTAGCTTCTTCTTCAATGGCAGGATTTGTGTAGTTTGCAGCAGGAGTGAACGTTATTGAGGTAGCATACTTGATTTCACTAGAAGCCCCATGTACAAGTAGTTCCAGATCTTGGTTGAAGAAGAATGCAAATGGAATTTCTGACGTTCCATGATATGGTCGTATCACAGGAAGTGGTTTTGTCCAGTCGGTGATGTATGGACGTTTCTTGCTGTCGAGACCACCTTCCCTGTATACATCTGGATTTGTCCAATCGAAGTCTTTAGATAATGCTCTAGCAATATTCTCCAGATGATATTCCAACTCGGCAGCACTTGCAGACTTATCTTTTAAAAGATTGAATGCATCATTCTTGATTCTACGAAGCTCTCTTTTAGTCATCTTCTTAATGTTGAAAGCATGTTTGACTTTCTGATTGTATTCAAACGTGCTATCTTCTATCTTTGAAGCTTCGTCGTCGATAATTTGAGCCTGTGCAAGGTGGTCGAACCAGTTGTTTCCATGTAAGTCTTCGTCAGTATCTAACCATGTAAGCACAGCTGGTTCTTCAGAAGACTTTTTACTGCTGGATGGTTTGGCTTTTGCTGGTTTTGGAGGTGATTGAGGTGGATCATCTTGAGGTGGGTCATCGTGAGGTTGAAACTCAATGTCATCATTGATGAAATGTTCAAAGTGATGCTCAGTTTCCTTAGGACCAGAGTCTTGATGATTTGGAGATGGTGGAGAAGTTCTCTGTTCTGGTGGTTCCTGAATGTGAATACCAGATCCACTCACAGTCTTTTGTTTCTTTTGTGTGGAATTTGGATCTGGATCCTCAGTGTCGTCATCACGAATCCTCTTTCCTTTATCAGCAGCAACTTTGCAGGAAACATTCTCAATATGTGCTGCAATTGACTGCATAAGACTAATATCTTCAGGAGAAGGAGATGTCATAGTGTGGAGTCTGTTGAGAAGCTCAAGTTTGAGTTCTTCTGTGGTGAAGTCTTTGAGTTGCTTGAAGCCAGAATTGAGGATGATTGCTTCTTTGACCTTGATATCAAGTTGAGTGTTGACATTCTCATTAAGATTCTTCTGTAGATCAGCAGTAAAACGTTTGACATAATGTCTTGTCTTACTTTTGATATTGTCTTCTATATCGAAAGAAAGAAACTCATCCATGTTCTGTTTTGTTTCTTGCATCTCCTTGACTTGTTCAGATAGACCTTTGATAAGATTTTGCATTTCTGTCATCTGTTCTTGCATCTTGCTCTCTTTTCTTGCTTGAGCAAGTTTTGCTGCTTTCTTGATTTGCCTAGATATTGGTGAGAGAACTTCAACTCTTGTGACTTTGGCGATTTTGTTGACTTGTTTGCCTTTTATGACTGTTCTGATTCTTTCTGCCAATGTTGCTTTGCCTTTGTTTGGTGGTGACCTTGATGGTGATGGAGTGAGTGATGGAATAGATGATGATGAGTTAGGAGAAGCAGAGTCTTTGTGAGATGAAGATGAAGGTTTTGAAGGTTTTTCCGGTGATTCTGGAGGAGTTTGATGCTTAGGAGGTGACTTAGGAGGTGAGAAAGGTTTGGGAGAAGGAATGGGAGGAGTTTGATCACGTGGTTGTTGTTGAGGAGATTTGAATGGATCATTCAATGGAGAGATAATGTAGTTGTCTGCTTCCTCATCCTCCTTTTGTTTTCTTTCCATTTCTTCCTTCCTTTTCCTTTCTGCTTCATTAAGTGCCTCCAGCTCATTTGCAGCTTCTGTAGCCTTTGATCCAGTGATTTCTTTTTCTTCATCAGAATTTCCCCATTCATTAGTGTCATCATGGTGATGTACCTCCTCTTGATGTGGAATATCATCAAACATTGAATCGGAAATTTCATTTTCTGTAAATATAATCTTTTCAGACTCTGATTGTGTTTGATTCTCCAAATTTGTTTGATTGACTGAGCTTGATTGAGGAGGGGGAACCGTAGTTGTAGCCATAGCGGGTTGATTAACCGTATCTGGCTTTGCTGTGGAAGATTGTGAGACACCGGGTTGATTAACCGGATTAGGGGATGAGACTGGTGCTGGAGTGACTCCTGATCCTCCTGCTCCCTTAGCAATTTCTTCCTTCTTCTTTGCTTCCAATTCCCTTATAACTTGCTTCTGTAGTTCTGCTCTTCTTTCTTCATCAATCTTCTTCTGTTTAATACTTGCCTTAGCAGCATTCTCTAAATCAATCTTTGTTTGAAACTCGGCTTCTTGCTCATTGAGTATTTCTATTTCTGGTTCAGTGTCTTCGGAGGATTCAGAGGATTCATCACGAATACCAATTTCTTCAACTTTTGGTTTTGGAGCAGTCTTGATGATTCTCCTCTTGCTTGGGGGTTGTTTCTTTGAAGCACTTGATGCACTTCCAGTTTTGCTAGCTCTACTACTCTTGGAACGAGTCTTGGAAGAACCTGTTCCCTCAGTCATTTTAGTGATACCGACAAGCTTCTTCTCATAGGCTTGAATGTAATCTGCGTAAGCAGGAGTTTCCTTGACCTCTTCAGTAAGTAGAACATCAAACAGCTTAAGACCTTGTTTGTGAGTGCTATCCTTTGGAAAGTATACTGATTTGAAGTCCGTGTCCATCTTGATCACATGTCTTTCTCTGTCTTCGGGACGATTAGAAATATCATGATGTTTATCAAGAAGAAGACTAATCAGCAACTTGGTGTAACGGACGAATGGGATTTTAGTCAAGGGTTTTTTGAGTACACCATGTATTTGATGCATAAGGTCTTCCCAGATAAGAGCAGCAAAATCAAGGTTGTGTTTGGTAACAAAACCCCAGAAGAGTTGAGCATGAGAGAGTCTTGGATGTTCGTGTCCACTGTCTCTTCCAGACACTGATCGAATCAGAATATAGTACATTGCTCTCCACGGTTGAGGAATGGATTTGGCATTGATATTTGAAAGGATGTTGAGTGGAAGATCTGGATCAACATCATATCCAAGGCCAATGAGAAAGTTGAGAATGTCTTGTTCAGTGGGTGCAGGCCAGTATCGTCTTGAGGGTTCCGGTGGATCTGGTAGAGATAAAGCTTCACGTAGATGTGCTAGAGTGACCTTGACTTGTTTCCTGTCAAGAGTGCAGGTGAAGAATTTGTTGTTGTCATCTGGTTTGATGGTGCTCCACATCTGATGAATGTAAATCTCTGGAATACTATCTGAATCTTCCAATATACTCCTGCATTCATGTCTTTTGAGAATTTCGATGACAATCCGACAACTTGGTTCAGCACACTTGATATTATCAAAGACCACTCGTGAATTATTCTTGCCATACTTAGCCTTAAATCCTTGTGGGAATAACTCTGTTTTGGTGATAAGTGGAAGTGGTTGTTGTTGTTGTGAAGACATTGTGGATGATCTGAAACAGCATTATGACACCAAATTTGCAGGATATATGTGTGTTAGCATTAGTTGGAATTGAGAGTATGCACATCACATCCTTTATTACTGAGCAATCGTTAATCTGTGAATTGATCATTTTGATTTGCATAAGAAATTTTCTCATAAATTAGAAATTTCAATGAAATTAGTAATTTCAAAGGCAGATGGTCAAAAACAAGAGATTTTGACAAATGTGAGAAAAAATTACCAATTGCAAGAGAAAAATCCCAATTGCGAGAAAAACTTGTCAAATGCGAGAAAATTTCCAATTGCGAGAAAAATTTCAATTGCGAGAAAAATTTCCAATTGCGAGAAAAAATTTCCAATTGCGAGAAAAATTTCCAATTGCGAGAAAAATTTCCAATTGCGATAAAAATTCCAATTGCGGGAAAAATTCCAATTGCGAGAAAAGGTTTTTCAATTGCGAGAGCACATTACCATTTGCGATAGCAACACCAATTGCGAGAGCAATGGCAATTGCGAGAACAAATGACAATTGCGATAGCAATTGCAATTTCGAGAATATCTTATACAAGAAATTCCGAACCCGTTTTGACGATGATTCATTCCCAAAAATTTTGCAATTCACAGATTAATGATTCCAAATCAATTGCAATAGGTTCACTAAGTTATTTTACTCATTTTGTCCAATTTATAACACTTTCTAACCACAAAATCTATAGATTCGAACTGCATGTGCATAGTGTTCTTGATAAACCCTAAATCTCAATCGATGATCGTCTAATGTTTCTGGGCTTAATCTAAGGCAACAACTATTCAATTCGAGTCATAATAACAACATAACAACTCATAATTTACACCAAGACATTCGTATCTGAGTTTCCCCAATTAATGAACATAAACCCTAAATTTCGAATAAACATTCAAATGAAATTCTGGAACAATTAATCACACATTTATGTTACATTATCAAGTTTTAAGCATAGAAGAACAAGCATTATCACTCAGAACGCAGAGGATTAAAAAATCCCAATTCTACGCAAACCCTAGAATTTCGACTAGACATTTTACACAAATTCCACCGATGGATCGTAAATTCCTTTAAAACCATATGTTATAATCCTTTAATAAACATGAAATCACTCACAAATTCGTTAGATCTTGAGCGGATGATTAGGATGAATTAGAGCCGTTGATTGGGTTGGTGGATGAAAGTAAATGCGAGAAAGGATTTTCAGAGATAGTAAATGCTGTGCACAGTTAAATCTTATTTGCATTTAATCCTTTTACTATTAACTTTAATCCTATTTCCACATTTAGTCCCTTAACCTCAATTCTTAGCACACTTAGTCCTAACCAAATGATTTTCACTAATTAGCACTTTTAGTCCTCTAACAAATAGTAACCATCAAATTCCTAATAAATCTTAGAATATCACATCAAAGCCAATACAAAGCAACAGTGCGACAGAAAAATATGCAAGTACAAATTTGTAAAAAATTTGTAAAATTTTGTGTCTCCCCCTCAACATTTGTTCAGAAGTGAATAAAGACAAGTTTAAAATGAACAAAATGTTGAAAGAGGATTTTGTACTTGCATACACACATTTTTTTTTTTTTTTTTTTTTTTTTTTTTTTAAATGTTATTTACAAGATAGTTTTGGATGTTTGACTCAAGTATTAGTTTTTGAGAAAATTTGACAATTCCTGAGGAGTCAAACATCGCATTCCAATTTGGTGAACCAATTTCACAAAACGTTCATGAGGTAAAGCCTTCGTGAAAAGATCCGCCAATTGGTGTTCCGTTCCCACAAAGTATAATTCAACAGTACCCTTTTCCACATGTTCCTTGATGAAATGGTACCGGAGATCAATATGCTTGGACTTTGAATGCTGGACAGTGTTGCATGAAATGGCAATGGCACTCTTGGAGTCGCAATACATCGGAATCTTGTTGATTGTGTAACCGTAGTCCATTAGTTGTGATCTCATCCAGATGACTTGAGCACAACAAGCAGACATGGCTACATACTCAGATTCTGTTGAAGACAGTGAGGTGCAGTCTTGTTTCTTTGATTGCCAAGATACGAGCTTGTCACCCAAGAATTGAACTCCCCCTGATGTACTCTTGCGTGTGTCTAAGCATCCTGCATGGTCAGCGTCTGAAAATGCAACAAGTTCAAACCCAGAATCCTTTGGATACCAGATCCCCAAATTAATGGTTCCCTTTATGTATCTAAGGATTCTTTTAACGGCTGACAAATGCCGTTCAGTCGGTCGAGACTGATATCGGGAGCAAAGATAAGTGGCAAAGACAACATCCGGTCTGCTAGCTGTGAGATACATGATCGAGCCAATGATACTACGATACTTTGTAGGATCAATGAGTGTCCCATGAATGTCAGCATCTAGCTTCGGGGATGAGGAGGACATTGGGGTATTGTAGGTGTCACAGCTGGTCATACCATGCTTCTTCAGGATTTCCTGAGCATATTTTGACTGACTTAGAAATATACCACGGGGTGATTGATGAACTTGTAATCCTAAAAAGAAAGAAAGTTCACCCATCATAGACATCTCAAAGTTTTGTTTCATTAGTTTAGAAAAAGCGTTTGAATATTTTTTATTGGTTGAACCAAAAATAATATCATCCACGTAAATTTGTACGATGAGAATGTCGTCCCCGTGTGTTTGTATAAATAAAGTCGGGTCAACAGTTCCAATGGTAAAATTATTAGCAAGGAGAAATGCGGACAGTTTATCGTACCATGCCCTCGGGGCTTGTTTAAGGCCGTAAAGGGCTTTCTTAAGCCGATATACATGGTTAGGATGATCTGGATCCACGAAGCCTTCTAGTTGTGACACGTACACCTCTTCTCGGAGTTGACCATTGAGAAATGCCGTCTTCACATCCATCTGATATACTGTGATATTCTTGTGGGCTGCGTATGCCAGAAACATTCTAACTGCCTCTATCCGAGCTACTGGAGCAAATGATTCTTCGAAGTCAATACCCTCTTCTTGGCTGTATCCTTTTGCTACCAGTCGGGTCTTGTTACGAATCACTGTACCATCTGCACCTAGCTTGTTTTTCCAAATCCATTTCAATCCAACCACATAAACTCCATCTGGTCTCTCAACTAATTCCCAAACTTCCAGACGTTTGAATTGTTCCAACTCCTCTTGCATGGATTCAATCCAATTGTCGTATGTAAGGGCTTCTTTGATGTTTTTAGGTTCAGATTGACAAACAGTGAGTGCATACATGCAATGTTCACTGTCTGTATGAAGTTTTTGTCTTGTGAGGACTGGATTGTTAGGATTGCCAATTATGTTTACCAAAGGATGATCTCTTGTCCATTTGTGGGTGGATGGAAAATGTTGAATGTTGTTATGATGATCTGACGGGTCCATATTGCTCGAGGAGGATTCTCCTGATTCTGGAATGGTTGGTGGTGGAGCAAATGGATTGAAGAATGCGTTCCCGTCATAATCCGATGGTGTGGAAACTGGATTAGAAGTGGGGGATGAATCGTCAACTGCAGGTTGAGGTGTTTTCTCCATTGATGATGATGATTCAGGTTGTGGTGCATCATCAACAACTACTGTAGATGTAGATGCTGATGGATCAGGTGCTTGATATGGAAGTTGTTGAGCAGCGGAACTGGTGGAAGCATCTGATGCACTAGTAACACAAACGTCATCGAACATAGGTGCAAACAAATCTTCCAGATCCTTCCTGTTGAAAGGTAGGGGTGCAGATGAAGATTCAGGAAAGTTCAAACGGTTATGTGCGGGTTCCAAGTGGTCTTGCTCAGAAGCCATTTCGGTGAGTTCATCAAAATTAGCGTGTATGGTCTCTTGAATTTCCCCAGTCCGACGATTCCAAATACGATATCCCTTGGAGTTTTCACAGTATCCAACAAAGATCCCAATATCTGCTTTAGCCTTAAGTTTACCAAGATCATCCTTATCATTCTTCGGATAACACAAAGCTCCAAAGACGTGAAAATGGTTGATGTTTGGTTTTCTCCCTTGTATAATCTCATATGGTGTTTTGGTGTGTCTTTTAGTGATCATTGCACGATTCTGAGTATAACAAGCAGTATTGACAGCTTCAGCCCAAAGATAATCCGGTAATTGAGCATTGATCAACATAGTTCGAGCTGCTTCCACGAGCGTCCGGTTTCGTCTTTCAACTACACCATTTTGTTCCGGAGTGCGAGCTATGGAAGTCTGATGAACAATCCCATGTTTCTCTGTGAAATCCCGAATGATTTGATTCTTAAATTCAGTCCCGTTGTCTGTTCTGATGATTCGGACGGTGTTACGGACTTGAACTTGAATCTTGGTGAGAAACGTGATGAGGATAGAAGGAACTTGATCTTTAGTCCGAAGAAAATAGACCCAAGTCCATCTTGAGTAATCATCTACTATTACCAGAATATACTTCTTCCCGTTAATACTCTGAACGCGCATTGGACCACACAAATCCATATGAAGCAGTTGTAGGACATGGTCTGTGCTATGTTCTGTTTTGGGAGGAAAATGGGCACGATGACTTTTCCCTTGTTCACAAGCAGAACACAAGTGATCCTTGGCATATCTGAACTTTGGTAGACCGTCAACTAATTTCTTCTTGGCAAGATCAGTCATGGTTTTAAAATTGAGATGAGACAATCTTTTGTGCCATAACCAAGCTTTTGTGGGATGAGCCTTGGAGAGTAAACAAATAGGAGAAGAAGCTGTCATGCCGTCAAAGGAGATAGAATACAGACTTGTTCCGCGTTTCCCTTTCATAAGGTCGTTCCCTTGAAGATCACGAATAAAGCATGTTTTCTCCCTGAATGCTACTTCCAAGTCTCCATCGCAGAATTGTCCCACGAAGAACAAATTATGACCGAGACCTTCAACATAATACACACGGCTGATTTCGATGTTCCCATTAATATAATCCCCATAGCCCATAATTGCAGCGAAGTGATCATTCCCGAATCTGACCGTTCCGATAAACTTTGCAACAAAGTTCTGAAGAAGTTTGAGATTGCCGGTCATATGTCGGGAGCACCCGCTATCAACAATCCAGAGGACGATTTGAATCACCTGCATCACACACATCGGAAACAGGTGGAGAATTGATAACGGTTGGATCCGCTGGGTTAGTTACACAAGATGTTAGTATTTTAGGTAACCATTTAAAATCAAAAGTGTTCTGTAACCAGCGTTGCCAGGTCCAACTAGTCTCTGCCTTTTTCCTAAGGTATGCACTAGGTGACTTTTTGGTCTTGGATTGGGGCTTTTCTATTTTCTCCTCAGAAACAGCGAGTGGAGGCATTCCTAAAATGGATTTCGCAATGGTTGTAAGCCTAGAGGAAGCGCCACTAGTTCGTTTCTTTCTCTTAGTCAGCAAAGTTTTAGCAACACATTTTGTATGATCACCAGATAGTATGCTATGACGACAAAAGACACAAGTAGCATCAACCAAAACATCTTCATTAATATTTAAAGAGTTATCATTGGTTACATCATTCTTAGAACTAGACTCAGATAAGTGCAATTCTATTTCTGATGTTACATTTGTCTTATTCAAACTACTTTCTTGAACTTCTTCAGACTTAGATACTTCCTTCCTAGATTTCTTGACTCTATTCTTCCTCTGTTTCTTGTGAGTCTTGGAATGGTTGATCTTAGAGGTGGTTTCTAGTCCTGTGGAAGTACAAGTAGCTGAATCAGTGGTTGTGTCAGATGCTTGGGTATGTGCTTTTTCCACTACATACATGCCTGGAGCAATCTTATGAATGTTTGCTTTGCTCTTGTCTAAAACTCTGATCTTCTTCTTCAAATCAATAATGATGTGTTGGAACTCTTGATTTTGTGAATCTAATTTCCTGTTTAGGTAGACTGTGTCATTTCTGTTTTGAATAACTTCATCCAGGTCTTTTTCATTTTGAAACAGTTTAACTTTTAAGAAAGCCTTTGTTTCTTTGTTTTGTTCATGACTGTTTTGAAATGATAGAGATCCCATGAGATTTTGAAATTTGATTTCAAATTCAAGACTTCGTTTTTGACACCAGTCCAACCTTTTTTGAAGATTAAAAACTTTGTTTTCCACATCACAATTGATTTGTCGAAGATTCGCATTTTCATGTACCAGATTATCAATCTCCATATGCAACATTTTAATATCCACAGCATGATCATTCACAAGTAAAGCATTACCATATTCATAGAGCGAATTCATAATCACAGAGACCACGTCATAACACAAGACTTTTTCCAAGAGTCGATCATTTTCTTTTGCTAAAAATTTCTTTTGAAGTTTTTGTCGTTGAACCTTGTCATCTTTAGCTTTGAAAATGGATTTCATAGATGCGAGTTCCGTATATAACTCCTCTTCCCATCTTGTTGCACCCTTTTTCAGATTTCTGACATGAGGAAGAATTTTCTTTTGAAGAATCTCCTTCTTTTCTTTCTGAACAGGAGAAAGAAAAGACGAGATAGGAATTTGAGAACTGAACTCAATTTCATTCTCCAAACGAGAAATGTCATCCATAAATGTCTAAAAATATCGAAGAACCCGACATTCTTTAGGCATTTGTGGATCAACAAGATCCTCTATCAAACAATCTTTAAATTGTACACCAGGCGTAGGATCAGAAGTTATAGACGAGGGAGCACTTATGTTTGTGTATGTTAACGTTTGTTCTGGATGATCCTTAGGAGGAACAAATGATTTGCTCAAATGAGGTCGTGCATTATAATCATAGTGTACGTTTGAAAACTTTGTTTGTGACTTTGATCGACCCTCAATCTTGTTTTCAAGAAAATCAGTTTCTTCATCAACAGAATACATAACAACACGTTGAAAGGAATCATCTAACAGAAATGTTGCATTGTATAACTTAGGATTCTCTTTGAGTGCTATGTGTAATTTGCGGGGTGTATCACTGCCAAGTGCAAAACTTACTCCTTTAGGACTTGGTTTTACAATATTTTTCTGAATTTGTGTTACAGAGTTACCCGTTTTATACACAATGTTTTGAAAATCTTTGAGTTTGGTTTCCAAATCCAGAATTTGATCAAGATAGGAGTCAACACATTTCCGAGTGGCTTTCTTTTCTTCAAGAAGATCCTTCTGAGATGTAGAAAGCTCAGATTGAGTTTTCAACAATTCAGAATTTAAAGCATCAATTCGAATTTTAAACTCAAGTTGATCCTTCTCTTTCTGAGAGAAAAGCTCAGCTTTGGCAATGGTTAGCTCACGAACTTGACTTTCTAAATTTTGAACTTTTACATACTCTTGTTGGAAAGCCGTTTCAAAACCTTTTTCACGTTTATCTTGTTTTAGATATCCGGAAAGTTGTAATTTATAACACTCATTATCCTTTGTTAACACTGCAATTTTCTCTTTGAGCTTCTTATTTATGTCATTGCATTTTTCTATTTGTGACTGGGTGGTCAATAACAAGGCCTGTAAGTCCGAATCTTGATCATCCAACTGATCTTTTTGTTCAATATGATCACAATTAACATCATCGATGAGATCATCAAAGGAAACAACTGTTTTATTATCATCAAATGATACAACCGTGTTAACTTGATCATCGGATGATGATGATAATAACTCATTTTGAACAAAAGTTTCGTTTGTAGATGAAGATGCAGACGGTGAAGCAATTTCATGAATAAGACATATCGGATCAGGTACCTGAGAAAGACCATCGGTATCATATACCGGGCCTGACTCGGACATATTCATCTCTTGCATATTAGCCATAAGCATGACTGCAGCGTTTGCCTCAAGGTCTTCCATCTCATCATCTGATTCCACAGTTGCCATAAAACTTTGATCATTCTGAGTCATCATCCCAGCAGCTCTTTCATCTTTGAGTGCCATCATAAGAGCCTCTTTGTGATACTGACTGCCCATTGTTCTCGGCTTCGGACAAGCATTAGCCATATGACCATTCCCCCCACAATTGTAGCATGTGATAGATGTATTAGCAATGCCTTTCTGACCATTCCCAACATTCGAATTTCCTCTCTGAACATTCCCCATACTGTTTCTGTTTACCCCTGCAGTATTGAACCGATTTCCTCCTGACTGAACCCTTTGATTACCATATCCACGAGTTCCCGAACCAAATCTGCCTGAAGACCTGTTTTGAATTTCAACTCTGCCATCATGAACAACTGCCTGATTCCTGGTATTTGAAGATGAACGAAGACGGTTGTTGGATTTTGTGAATCTGCCAAATGCGTTAGCAATCAATCCAAATGCTTCATTGAGTGAATTGAAAGCATCCTCTTCTTCATCATGATCTGCATTTGAGTATAGCATTGAATCGGTGTTGTTGTATGGAACCAGCTGGTTATCAGAGTATTGTTGTGGTGCTTCATAAGGAATGATTTGATGATGAGGTTGGGGTGGAATGCTTGGTTGAAAAGATGAGTGTCCAAATTCCTGTTGTGGTAAAGAGAAGTTAGATTGAGCAACGAGAGCAAGTGAATTTGGTGTTGGTGCTGGTGTAAAACCTCCTCGTGCTGCAATTTCTTTATCCACTTCTGATTGATGTTGTCGGAGGTAATCATACATGAGACCATATTTGACATCACCAATTTTCTTTGTCTGCCTCACAAAAGTTGCATATTTTTGCCATTCAGGACCAAGGCATCCAAGGAATTTGGAGTTGACAGCAATCTTTGGTAACTTTATATCATGACGATCAAGATCGTTGATAATGTTGGTGAAACGGTGGTAGTAAGATTCAATGGTCTCCCCTGGTTCCATGATGAAGTGAGTGTACTCCATATATAACTTAGACTCAAGATCTTCTTGGTTTAACTCTGTTCCTTCCATGAGAAGATGAACATGTTCCCACATATCTTTGGCTGTCTTTTGAGCATCAATACTTCGGTAGATAGGATTGGGAATTCCTTGAAGTATGAAAGACATAGCCAATTGGTTTGCTTCTTGTTGTAATGTTTGCTCAGTTGTGTAGTTGGCAACCGGAATGGGTGTGGATGTTTCTTCTCTCTCTGTAGTTGCTGAAACTACAGTAGCTGGAATGGGATAGGGTCCTTCTTCAATGACCTTCTTGAGATACTGACCATGGGGTTTTTTCAGTTCAACAAATCTGAGGAATCTACTAGCCCATTGCACGTAGTTACCCGGAGTTAGCATAGGTGGAGTTTCTTGACTTCCAGCTTCATGACGTGATTGCTGACTACTTATTGCTTCACACATCTTGTTAAACCAATGAGGTTCTCTGGAGTATGGTGAATAATTCTGCAGTTGTTGATTCTGTTGCATGATTTGTTGTGGGGATACTTGTGGTGGAGAGAGAAATTGATGCTGTTGAACGAATGCTTGTTGTTGTTGATACTGAGGATGATTTTGTTGTTGTTGAGGATGTTGCTGTAGCTGATAGTAGTAGTTGAAGTGAGGTGGTTGAGACATTTTCTTGGATCTTTAGATAATTAAGATGTGTTTTATGATTTATGATGTTTGATTTTTAAGTTTACTTAATGTTCTTAGTCCAATTGCGAGAAGCACTGTTTGAATTGCGAGAGAATCTGAATTGCGATAAAGGTTGACCAATTGCGAGAGACTTGTGTAATTCCGAGAGATTTCTCCAAATGCGATAGAAAATTGCAATTGCGAGAATCAATGTCAATTGCGATAGAACTTTGCAATTGCGAGAGATAACTCTGAATTGCGAAAGATCAAGCAATTTCGAAAGATTTTTCAAAATTACAATTTCGATCACGTTCTCAATCTTTTATACAAAAGTTGAGAATAATTCCGAGTCGAGGTAGTTTCACAATCTTTTACAAAGAAGGAAACACCGAGTACCAAATCCGAAGAATCTGATGAATTGCGAGAAACCCTTAAACTAATCCAATTGCGAGAAACCCTTAAACTAGCAATTCCGAGAAACCCTTGTTACCAAATGCGAGAAACCCTTGAATTGTTGCAGACCAATTGCGAGAAACCCTTCTTCTTCGAATTTCAACCCAGAACGATGGATAATGATGAAAAACGTAGATCTAATGATTATTAACGATTAAAACAACGAATTTTCACCAAATTTTACCACGTTAACTTGAGAAAACGAAGATTTAATGAAAAAGTTTACACAACGATTTGCAAAACTTACGTTAAACACACTTTTGACGCAAAAGAACTTTTAACAAAACTAACGTAAACTCTTCAAACCAAATGAAATACCGATTAGATCTATCCTTAAAACACTAATCCTAAATATCCTTGGCGTATGATACCACTTGTAGGTCACTATAATGATCTCAAACACACACTCTCGCTAATGAATTAAACAAACACGTACGATCTACTACTTATCTAAATATGAAGCTACGTATGGAAATATCAATAAGCTAGATACGATAAGCTAGAAATAAGAGAAATGAGAAGAGAAGAATAAGATGGAAGGTTTTTCATTCAAACGATTCACACACTAGCATAGCTTCCGCACATACATAAGAAAAACCAACAATACAAATGAATCCCTTGCCTTGTATTTATAGGCAATGGGAGGGGGAATCATTCTAAGAATATTCCCTTCCATGTGATAAGGATAAGTTTAACTAATATGACCGGTCCAAGGACTACTATTGAACCGGTCCAAAAATACAAACAATATAGTCCTAATTGTGCAACATTAATTAAATGAACAAGACTTGTAAAATATTAAAACGTGTTCCTAACAGTATTGTATGATCAAAGGAACATTTTCTTAAACACTAGATTTTTTATAAAATGTCAAAAACATTTTATATCTTTTGGAAAAACATTTTTGGTAATAAATAAAAAGGTTTAATTCATTATAAATTTATGAATTCAAAATTTCAACCAAAATCAGTAAAAATGTTCCAGAAAAACCTTCCCCACAAAAAGACAAATCTGGGCAACGGCTAGGGAGGGGCGGCCCCCTTAATTATACTAGGCGGCCCCCTTAAAATTAAGGGGACCGCCCCCCTATTTAAGGGGGCCGGCCCCGCTCCAGTAGGTTCAAGCTGTCCAGATTTTCTGCCTATAAATACTAGCCTTCCCCTGGATTTTTACTCACCTTTTGCACCCCAAACCTTCTATTTTAAATCTTGTAAATCCTTTCCAAAAATCCTTTGATCATATTCTCTTAAGCATTGGTTTCTAAGTGATCCAAGCTTCCACCATCAAAGTGCAAAAGAAGAATACTCCTTCAACTAGAGAAGAAGTATTATAGCTTAACTCATATCATCATTGTTGTTGTGTAAAGTGTTGTATAGTTGTGATAAGTTGATCTAAGTGTAAGTAACTAGTTGTGTTGTAAAGAAGTAGTGTAGAAGTAGTTGTGAAGTAGTTGTGAAGTAGTCGTGGAGAAGAAGTCGTGAAGCCGTCGTGAAGAAGTCGTGATTAAGTTGTGTAGAAGTTGTGTACAAGTTGTGAGATTGGTTCTAGCTACGATTAGAACTCGACATCTAGCTTTGTGTCGTTAAACCGGTGTAAGCTAAAGTTGTGTAAGGTTTCTCCGCCATAAGGGAGTTTGTTGACATAGTGAAGAAAACTCTCGAGTAAGCGACTCGGGGAGTGGAGTAGGGCAAGGAAGGTGTCCTTGTAGCCGAACCACTATAAATCTTCGTGTTGTGGTTTGATCTTTCCATATCTATCTTTCATTTCATTATATTTTCTTTACTTGCATTGCTTATCTATATTTGTTTTTATTTGTTCATATTGATCAAGAGTTGAATTCACATAAGATAGAATCGAAGTTTTTAAAAAGTAAACAAAAGTTTTCATAAATTTAAAAAGACGTAAAACTATTCAACCCCCCTTCTAGTTTTCCACAGTAATGTATAAATGAATGAATGTATAATTTATGCTATGTAAGTGATGAGTGTGCCTGAATGATCAGCTTGCTATTTATAGGCAAAGCTGATCAACAGGGCACGGATTTGGCGGATCAAAATTCTGGGATCCGCCAGTTATGGTGTTTGGTTCCGCGGGAACCAGACAGCTAAGATATTCCCATATCTTTTCATATCTTGCACAATCTTTCCATATCTTCCAAAGTCAACTCTTTAGCTTGAAAATCTATACAAGATATCACCTAAATCCTCAAGATATCCTAAAGATATCAAAATGAGGTATGCCATGATGTCATGTTTAATATTTCTAATTTAAGAAATAAAAGTAAAACATGTAAATGTAAAATGTATATATGCAATGTGAATCCTAGTGATCATGTAATGTGTAAATGTGTTTTAAAAGACTTGTTACTATAAATGAAAAAAACTTTAACTTATATTTATGCTTTGCTAAGGATAAACCTTATTATTGTCATTAACAAAATAAAGCAAAGATCGTAAATTATAAATAACGTTTTTAGGACGATATTTGTATTAACAATCTCCCCCTTTTTGTTGATGACAAAACATAAAGTTTATTTTTAAGCAATGTAATAAGTAAAGTGAAAGTCCTTTAAAAATATAGATTAAGTTAGTTTTATGCAAGTTTTGAAAACTATTTTAAGCATAAAAACATATACTGTGATGATCACAGTGATGTATAAATTTAATCCTATCTCCCCCTTTTTGTCGAAACAAAAAGAAGATATGCGTAGCGGAATTTGGTGAACAATTCTTGGTTATTACTCCCCCTAAATTTGAGTACCAAGACTGTTTCAATGATTTTGATAACTTTTAAAGCTCCCCCTTGGATAATACTCCCCCTAATTGGAGTACCAAGGTTATGATGCATGAACCTACAAAACAAATGGTTAGAATATAGTATGCTCCCCCTCAATGTATACTTCCCATTGCTAGGGTACCAACGTATACGTTTCAATGATGAGAAATGCTACAAAATAATGAGTTAGTACATGATATACTCCCCCTTGATCTATACTCCCCGTTGCTAGGGTACCAACGTATATGATTCAAGGTTGAGAAAAGCTACAAAACAAAGGTTAGTTGTGAATCAATCCAACCAAGTAGCATAATGCATATGTATAGGTCAACCAAACATGATAGTTCAACCCATTTGACTTTAAAAAGTCAAAAATACGTGTCTGATAAAAAATGCACCTAAGTATAAGTGGTCAAATCATTATGAGAATTTAAACCAACCATACAATAATGTTAGTAAATCAAACAAACTAAGATATTATGCCAATAGTGATCACCCGCAAGCATAGATATAACATCCATTCATTGAAAATTTGTTTGTGTCATAAGTCACAATACATGATGTTACAACATAAAAAGGAAAGCAATGCTAAAAATCCTAATGGTTCTCAAGGAGAGAAACTAAAAGTGCCTATTGCGGAGGATTGTTTTGGTTTGATGAAGATATGATGGAGGCAAGCCAAATGGATTCTAAATCCTTTGTATCACGTAAGTTAGAGTTCATCATGTTTGAAGAGGTGTTGAGAGGATCAAGTTCCTCATTGCCTTGAGTGTTTCGTTGGTTGAGCCACATTGATTCATCAATGGTTTGGAGTGTGGTAAGTAAATCATTTGGTTGAAAGTTGGGTGAATGTGGCGGTGATGATGATTTTCTTACTTGAGATGGTATGGATGGTGGTGTGATAGCTACTGGCTTGTTGTAGGTGATGGTGATCTTGGTTGAGATGAAGTAGGTGATGGTGTAAGACCTATTGGTGTTATGGTAGGTGATGGTGATCTTGATGGTTGGGTTGGAGCGGGTGATGGTATGTTAACTACTGGAGTTATGATGGGTGTTGTAGTAGTAGTGGATATGGTAGGTAAGTTCACATTAGAGATGGGATTTATGAACCAGTATGGTCTGACACTAATTTTAGCTGTCCTTCTGTGTGGTCTGGACTTGTAGGAGTTGTTTGATTTATGCATTGTGAGGTTGTTTAGAAATGTGCAGGTAGTGAAAGTGTGAGTTGAGATCATCCTAAAGCTTCTAATTTATAATCTCTAAGGTTCATGGTGATTGGTGTTTGGATTTGATTCATAAGGGAATGGTGATTACCAATGACTTGGAACAAGAAAAAGTTGTTTGTCATTTTATCAAAGTCAATCCATAGAAATGAAGTTGACATGAGGATGATCAGTGAGTGCAGGAGGTGACATAAAAGCTTGTTATGTGATTGATTCACGGATTTCAAGGAACCAATTAAAGGGATCTTTAGGTGTTAGAGAAAGGTAACTTGGATAAAATTTGAATTTTCAAATTTTGGTGGGAAATTGATTTCTTATTGTTCTAAGTGTTTCTAAACATCCTAATGATCCTAATGATCAGTAGAATAATCCTAAAAACTAAAATTAATAATCTAAGAATCGAAATCAGTCAGGAAAAATTTGAAAAAGATACGATGTTGGCGGATCCAACCAATAACAAAGGCGGAACCAAAGTTTTGGTTCCGCAGAATCCGCGGAGTTGAGATTGGCGGAGCCAAATAACACAACAGATGGAACCCGTATAAAGGTTCCGCCATATCCGCCATTCAAAAATGTTATTTTTAAACAGAGATCATGTCAAAATTTTTGTTACCAGTTCAAATCCAGAAATTTTTTCTCAAACATATGTAACTACTAATATGTGATAGAAAAATACTAAAAACACAGGTTCTAACATACGTTTACACATAGATTAATCCGATGATAATATCTTACCATAAAAGAGGGTTAAGCCAAACGGTGGCTTAAACACGGAAAATTGATAACCACTAGTTTTATCATCCTGCAATGTTAAGATAGTTCACATGAAAGTAAAAGCATAATATCCTAAGAAATGGACAAGTTCAACACATCATTGTTCGACAAAGTCTTATACCAAACACTCCTTAAACCTCACTTCTTGTTCATTTTCTTGTGAAGCTTCATGATCCACCGGCCTAAATTTTTCACCATTCCTTTTGTTTGTCGAAATTCCTCTGATTGATTATCGAAAGTAGGAAGTTGACTCATGTATTCGGGTGGAGGAATCCTAGAGTTGGGCAAGCCATCTTCTTCACTAGCTGATGATGATGATGATGAGGTTGGAGGATGAGTACGTTTTCCTCTTGCTACGGCTACCCTATGATCACTAAGAGGAACAAAGGTGTGTGGAATTACGGTGTAGTCAGGAAGGAAACCACTGGCGTTTCGAGGAATAGGTATAGAAGCTCTAAACAGACGGGTAAGAAGCATTCCGTATGGCATTGCGGTGGTACCTAAGACTGGAATATCAGCCATTCTTTTGGCGATTTAGTAGGCTAAGTTGAATTGTTGGTGGGTCGACATACAGTAGAGCATGTAGCATAGGCTTGCATTCACATGATCCCTATTTCCAATAGTGCTAATGACGTTGGCTCTAAGAATCTCTTCTAGTTAATTAAATTGAGGTTTGAGTTCATTGAGCTCCATGGCAAATGGATCTCGATTTACTTGTTTAGCTCGGCTTGTCCTAGTTGGGTTGTTTATAGGATTGAAGAGATGTTCACGGATGATTTCTTTGAAAGTGAGAGGTGAGTCGTATGGATGGATATGACCAAGGTTGGACTCTAGGATGGACAATGGCCATTTATCCGAATAAAAGCAAGTTCCTTGACTTGGAATACCTAAAACTTCTCCGAATTGATTTAAAGGAAAACTGAATTGATTTTGGTTTACTTTAAAATGGATGCTCATAAATCCAAAGTTGTCAGAGCTAAGACTTACGGAAGCATAAAATTCAAGTACAATCTAGGAATAATGGGCTCATCTATGTCGAGGAGACGATCAAATTGGATAGCGGCTAGTTGTTCACGGATATTGGTTTCTTCTAAAAATGATGAGTCTATGGTTCTACCCTCGTGAACATAACGTTTTTCTAATGCCTTAAAGATTTTGATTTGATCTTCGGTGAGACCTTTGGTTTTGTGGTGTTGATGTAGGTATTTTATGGTGTCCTTATGGTCATAATTTGTCGCGGGAGGCATAATTATCCTAGACACAAAAAATTCAAAATTTAGTTAAAACTATTGACAATACGTATATTAATTTCTAGTGTGTGCCTATATGGGGACAATGTGGAGGTGCGGTTATCTCAACTCCTTTTGATGCATGAAAATTTATCTATGCAAGTTTTATAACGAAAATGTGAGATGACCCAAACGCTCCTAATTTAATGTAGCTACGTTTGAATGTACCCGAAAATACGTATTAGTTATGTATTCTCTTCAGCATTCAAGAGACATTATGCAAGTGATATTTAAAAACATAACGTTTTAGTATTTGTATGAACAATGATCAAAAATCATTTTTCCTAGTTGTGAGAAGATTTTTATAAAAATTCCTCATGGGGTTTTTTTTTATGAATTATGATAATGCATTATGATAACTAATTCCTAACTAAAGAAAACATGATTTGTTATGCAATTTTAGTAAACATGCTTCATGATTTTACAAGAAAAATGCATAAACCCCAAGTTTTGATTTTGTGCAACAAATAGAAATCCTAGACTCAAATTAGAAATTAGATATGATTAGGATACTTACAGTGATGAATTAAGCACAAATTGGTTGTGGAGAATGACCTAATTTTTTAAAGTTTGGTGTGATAAGGGTTGAATTCCAGTGGGATGTGTGTTTTGGGGGAATATGATGTACAGTAATGGGTGTTTTTTTTAATATACTAAAAACTGTCTCAGCAATCCACGGATCCGGCGGATCCAAAACAAGGGATCCGCCCTTGTTGTCATTTGGATTCGCAGAGCCAAACTCAGGTTTTGGTTATTGCCGTGTTTGGCTAATCTAAGGTTTAAGCTGATGTTTTATCTACTCACTAGGTTCCATTAATCCTAAACCAAGTCTAAGAAAGTTGAAAGGTTATCTCTTAAGAGGTTTTGTAAGGATGTCGGCAATATTGTCCTCTGAGGATACTTTCTCAATTGAGATGTTTCCCTTCTGAACATTGTCGCGTAGGAAATGGTGTCGTATTTCTATGTGTTTGGTTCTAGCGTGTTGGACTGGATTTTTGCTGAGGTTGATAGCTCCTTTGTTATCGCAAAGAATGGGAATGTCGTTGACTTCAATTCCATAGTCGACGAGAGCTTGTTTCATCTACAGAGCTTGTTGGCAAGCTTTTCCTGCTGACACGTACTCGGCTTCAGTTGTTGATATTGCGAGGGCCGTTTGTTTCTTAGCAAACCATGAGGTGAGACAATGCCCTACAAAAGTACAAATACCACTTGTACTTTTTCTATCGACATAGTCAATGGCATGGTCTGAGTCGGCATACACTATGGTTTCCATTCCCGTTCCTTTGGGATACCATAATCCTAAGTGTGTAGTGCCTTTTATGTACCTAAAGATTCGTTTGACGGCTTCAAGATGGGATGTTTTGGGATCTTCTTGAAAGCGTGCACATAGACAAACACTAAACATAATGTCTGGTCTACTAGCCGTGAGGTAGAGTAAACTACCAATCATTCCTCTATATTTAGTGCTATCTACGGATTCACTTTCGTCATCCTTTGTGAGTTTGGTTTCGGAGGACATGGGTGTTTTCATGTGTTTGGAATCTTCAAGACCAAATTTCTTAAGCATATCCTTGATATACTTAGATTAGTTGAAGAATATCCCATCTTCTAATTGTTTTATTTGGAGACCTAAGAAAAAGTTTAGTTCCCACATCATACTCATTTCAAACTCATCATGCATGATTTTCAAAAATTCATCGCATAACTCTTGACAAGTTGAACCGAATATAATGTCATCCACATATATCTGGACTATGATAATATGTGATCCCTTTTTCTTGGTGAAAAGAGTGTTGTCTACTAGGCCTATGGTATACTTATGGTCAACTAGGAAAGTCGTAAGTCGATCATACCAAGCTTTTGGTGCTTGCTTAAGTCCATATAATGCTTTCTTAAGTTTGTAGACATGATTAGGTTTTTCAAAATCGGCAAAGCCGGGAGGTTATGCAACGCACACTTCCTCATTAATAAAACCGGCCATTTAGAAAAGCACTTTTAACATCCATTTGGAATAGTTTAAAGTCGTGTGCCCATGCATATGCAAGTAATATTCTAATTGAGTCAAGCCTAGCGACAGGTGCAAATGTCTCATTGTAATCTATACCTTCTTGTTGATTACAGCCTTGAGCTACTAGCCTAGCTTTGTTTCTAGACACTACTCCATTTTCATCCATTTTGTTCCTAAAAACCCATTTAGTTCCAATTATGGTTTGATTTTGAGGTTGAGGTACTAATGTCCAAACGTCATTCCTAACAAACTGATTTAATTCTTCTTGCATCGCTATGACCCAAGATTCATCTTTTATGGCTTCATTAACATTTTTAGGTTCAATGGTTGAAACAAAACAAAAGAAATTACTTTCGTTTTGGGCTTTTGACCTTAAGGTTCTTTCGTTAATTTTTCCTATGACGTTGTCTAATGGAGATCTTTTGGATTCTTTGATGTTGACAATTTCTCTTTTTACCGGTTCGTCTTCTTTGTCATTCTCTATGTTTTCTTGGTTTTCAACCATTTGACTTTCAACTAAGTCATCATCTACCAAAGGTGATGTCTTAGAGGGAGGTGGACTTTCGTCGAATGTTACGTTCAACGATTCCTCGACTCTTGATGTTTCTTTATTCAAGACAATATATGCTTTACTATTTTGTGAATATCCTAGAAATACACCATCATACGATTTTGGGTCGAACTTGGTAAGGTAATCCTTAGTGTTTAATATGAAGCACTTGCTTCCAAAAACTCTAAAATATCCTAACGTAGGCTTTTTGCCTCTATAAAGCTCATATGGTGTTTTATTCAAGAATGGTCTAATTAGGACTCTATTTAGGATGTAAGTGGATGTGTCAACGGTATTACACCAAAACTTTTGGGGTATGTTTTGCTCGTTTAACATTGTTCGACTCATTTCTTGAAGTTTTTTATTCTTACGTTCTACTACACCATTAGATTGAGGGGTTCGAGGAGCCGAGAAATTATGTGTTATGCCATTAGCATCACAAAAAGCTCCGAATTGGATTTCGTTATCAAATTCACGACCGTGGTCGGTTCTAATTGACACTATATTATTTCCTATTTGATTTTGAATTTTCTTACTTAGAATTTCAAATTTATCAAATGCCTCATTTTTAGTTTTTAAGAACTTAGTCCAAGTATATCTAGAGTAATCATCGACTATTACCAAAGTATAGAAGTTTCCCCCGTAACTTTGTATAGCGGATGGAACAAACAAATCCATATGTAACAATTCTAGACACCTAGATGTAGACACCATGTTTTTAGCCTTATGGCTATTATGAACTTGTTTCCCAATTTTGCAAGTATCACAAAAGTGTTGGTCGTATTTCAACTTGGGCAGGTTCCTAACGAGTTCCTTAGATGATAAGGATTGGATCAACCTCATATTAGCGTGGCCTAAGCGTCTATGCCATAGAATTGAGTTTTCGTCAAGAGAGGTGAGACAAAGTTTGTCTTTAGGTGTTTTGTCTAATTTCATAACGTAAACGTTATTCTTCAAAACACCTTTTCCTACGGTTATGCCATCTTTTAGTATTTTACTTCCATTTTCACTGAAAAGGATATTATACTTTTTGCGGCATAATTGACTAATACTAAGCAAGTTAAATCCTAAATTATCTACATGAGCAACATCATCAATAGTGAGAGAGTCATGAGAGATTGTACCTTTTCCGATGATTTTACTTTTAAGCTTGCTACCGAATGTGACATTACCTCCGTCGTACACTTGGTAGGATGAGAAAAGGCTTTTGTTCCCCGTCATGTGTCTTGAACACCCACTATCTTTAATCCACTCATCTGGTTCTAACTCAACTTTTAAGCACACCTAGGTTCAAGAAAAACTCAAGCGTTTGGTCCCCAATATCTCATGGGTCCGTTTGGGTTAAACATAACATTATCATGGTTCATGTATGGAAATGGTGGACAAGTGTTCCATGAAATGTAATTGGGACTTCTATAATTTCTAGACATGTTTTGGTTCCAATTACTTTGATAATGACTCTGTGAGTTGTGATTACTCTTTGGAAAGGGGTGTTTGGGAAAACTAGTTCTAGGTCTCTGTTGAACCGTTTTAGTCCTAAACTCATTATTAACTTGACCTTTTCCTATGGAGACTGATGGTTTTTGTTTGTTAACAGTTGTACTAGTGCTAGGTTTTCTAGTGACCTTAACGAATTCAGTACGATCAAATTTACGAACTTTCTGTTCATCAAAAGTACCTGCGGATCCTTTTGGTATAACTGGCGAATCCAAAATTTTGGATCCGTCAGATCCGTGGGTGTCTGACTCAGTTGGAATAGGTTCTTGTACTTTCACTGTTTGTTTCTCAAAGTCACTTAAGTTTCTTAGTTTCATAAAATGTAGCTTGGTCTTATCAAGTTGAAACTTTTGATATTTCATTATATCATCCATACAACTAATGTGTTTATCAAACCTTTTAAATTTAGAATTTAGTTTGATAAGTTTTTCATGTGTGGACTTAAGTGTTTCTATTTCTAGTTTAAGTTCCTGACATGAGACACATGTTTCCTTAACATTTTTACCATTTTCTAATCTTAATGCTTTTTCTTTTAACCAATATACTTCATTTTCCAAAAATTCCTTTTTGGTTTTTAAGAACTTGTTTTTGTTTATGATTTTAAGGGTAATTTCACACAGTTTGTTATATTCAATTTCTACTGTATCATCATCAATAGAGGAGTAGGATGAGTCAGATAGTACCTCGTTAGAGTCATTAGCCATAAGAGCAACTTCGTCATTCTTAGGCTTGTCGTCATCACCTTCACTGTCACTCAAAGCTCCACTAACAAATGCTCTTTGAGACTTGTTCTTTGGAGGCTTTGGACATTCTCCTATTAGGTGACCGGAATCTCCGCACCTAAAACACTTTCTATCTACTTTTATTTTCCTATCATCATGGTCTTTCCGGAAGGGTTTCTTTTCTTCACGAGGTTGTCTTACGAACTTTCCTCGTCTCCTGAAGAATTTCTTGAAATCTTTAACGGCCATGGCATATTCTTCATCTTCGCTATCTGAGCTAGACTCTTCATCGTCACTTGACTCTACCGTAGCTTTTAAGGCAATGGACTTCATCTTCTCCTTCTTGCCTTTAACTATTTCTGAGTCTTTTTCCATCACCATCTCGTGAACTTTGAGATTTCCGATGAGCTCGTCCAGTGTCATGTTTGAAAGATCCTTGGATTCTTCAATAGCTGTCACCTTTGCTCTCCACTTCGGATGAAGTGCTCTAAGAAATTTCCTGACAAAATTCTTACTAGAAAAAGATTTGTCAAGTGCTTTGAGAGATGTAATAATAGTATTGAACCTAGAAAAAGCACTATCAATGGTCTCATCTTCAGATATAACAAATTGTTCATATTGTTGAACAAGAAGATCAATTTTGTTATCTTTGACTTGTGAGTTCCCTTGATGAGTGATAATCAATGATTGCCAAATATCTTTAGCCGTTTTACACATAAAAACTCTTTCATATTCTTTTTTAGGAAAGGCATGATAAAGCATCATTTTGGCTTCATTATTTTTGGCAATCAATTTCTTTTGCTCATCACTGTGACGAGTAAGAGAAGTACCCATATCCCGACCACTCGATATATCATTACTTATGGGTTTGTAACCACCCTCTACAATGATATACCATAGATCTATGTCCTTTGACTTCACATACGTCTCAAAGCGGTTTTTCCAATATATGAAACAATTTGGTTCAAATAGTGGTGGTCTTTGCATAGATTGCCCTTCTTTAAAGTTTTCAAAATCCATTGATCGTTTCAAGTTTTAAAATACAATATATTTTGAAAATCTTGAGTAACGTAGCTCTGATGCCAATTGTGGAAAACTAGAAGGGGGGTTGAATAGTTTTTACCGTTTTTAAAATATAATTCACTTTGTGACTTATTGTGATTTCAAAGTAATTGCACACAAACAAGTAATATAAGTAAGTAAGTAGAGAAAAGAACAATCAAACCACAACACGGAGATTTATAGTGGTTCGGCTACAAGGACTCTCTTCCTTGCCCTACTCCACTCCTTGAGCCTCTAACTCGAGAGTTATTCTTCACTAAGAAACAAACTCCCTTCTCAGCGAAGAAAACCTTAATACACGTCGCTTACACCTTTTTCCGGTACAAAGCTAAATACCGAGTTCTACTTCAAGGAAGAACCAACCTAACGTCGCCTATACAATTACCGACACTAAGCTAGATGTCGAGTTCTTTACAAAGGTACAACCACTCCCGTTTACTCTATGTATTTTGAGGACTAAAACACTAACCGAACTCTACTGAATGAATGGTATAACAATGATGTGTAAACTCTAACTAATCACACAGTATCTAATTTTCAAGACTTGCAACAGTATGTTGAAGCTTGTTGATGTTTGATCTCTTTTGCTACAAAAAGGAAGATCACTAAGAATGAAATGAATGAATGATATGGGTTAGTAATGTATAAATGAATGAATGTATAATTTATGCTATGTAAGTGATGAGTGTGCCTTAATGATCAACTTGCTATTTATAGGCAAAGCTGATCAACAGGGCACGGATTTGGCGGATCCAAATTCTGGGATCCGTCAGTTATGGTGTTTGGTTCCGCGGGAACCAGACAGCTAAGATATTCCCATATCTTTCCATATATTGCACAATCTTTCCATATCTTCCAAAGTCAACTCTTTAGCTTGAAGATCTATACAAGATATCACCTAAATCCTCAAGATATCATAAAGATATCAAAATGAGGTATGCCATGATGTCATGTTTAATATTTCTAATTTAAGAAATAAAAGTAAAACATGTAAATGTAAAATGTATATATGCAATGTGAATCCTAGTGATCATGTAATGTGTAAATGTGTTTTAAAAGACTTGTTACTATAAATGAAAAAGACTTTAACTTATATTTATGCTTTGCTAAGGATAAACCTTATTATTGTCATTAACAAAATAAAGCAAATATCGTAAAATATAAATAACGTTTTTAGGACGATATTTGTATTAACAAAAAGTACAAACCGGTTAACCGGACCGGTTCGACTAACCGGCCTCCAAACCGGTCCCCATTCGATTCCTCCAAACCGGCGGTTACCGAAAAAACCGAACCGGTTTTGGTCAAACCTGGTTTTGACCGGTTCGATTTTTTGGTTTGACTAAAGGGGCGGTTCGGTTAACCGGTTTTTTTGTGCACCTCTACTCGTAAGCTAGGGTTTGAGCTTGTAAAGGATCGCCACTCATTCTTTGTTTCATCATGTGTTAAGGTCAAAAAATAGCATTTGCCATTATGGAAGGTACCAAATAATGGGGATATTTGGTACGGTTTATAAACAGTGCCAAATACTCCGTAATATTTTTTAGTATGGTTTGAAACTGTACCAAAAGAGCATTTCATTTTTTGTCACGGTATTATTTAGTATGGTTCAAGAACCATACCAAAAGCCTTTTTAAACCGTACCTAAAACCATTTTTGTGTAGTAGTGACGATCTCTTTGTTAGAGTTTTGGAAAAATATTAAGTTGTGTATGACTAGAATCGAACACGGGACCATGGGATTGCACACTTTACGTATGAGAATCGATGTTAAATAATTAATATATAAATAGTTATATTTAATTATTAAATCACAAATGTTTAAATGGTCAAACAAGAAAAAAGGAGGGGGTTGAGTGTCAAGTTTTGGAACTTGAGGAGGTGTTGAACTCAAACTTGGAGAGCAAGTTTGGAGCCTATATAAATCCCTCATGCTCTTATTATTGAATAGAGAATAAAAAAAGTACGACTAATAAAACCCTTACTTCTCTATGTATCGTACAATATATTATGTTGGAGGACACCACCATGTGCATGCACTGTACATGTCCTTCTTTTACTTCCTTCTTGAATTAATAGTTCGACTATTAATAAAATAAAAGGGTTCGACCCGTTTTATTTTACACAAACCAAAACCTTGTTTGTTGTATGCTTTATTTGTGATTCAAGAACTAGCATTCACATTGAATTGCTAATAGTACGTGTGTACAAGACCTCGGTAATTAACTTACTTTAGTTAATACCATCCTGGATTGAGAAACAAAACGGTAATGGGTTTCTCGTTAATCCATTGTTTATTCAAGAAGAAGAATTGAAGTTAGATCATTGTTCTTGCCAGGATCAAAGGTACGTTATCTTTATTATTCGGTTAATCTATTTACATGTTAATTATGATTCTTTGTTTCCGCTATGTGCTTTGATGATGTAGAATTATTTATATAATTGTTATGATATTCGTGTCCACTTTTAGTGAAGTTTAACTTACTCCCCCGAAATGACTCACAAACTTTAATCAATTAAAACTTTGTTAGACTTTTCCTGAGGTGACGACCCTCGTTTACTTAAGGCATAATCTCTGAAATCACATGTTCAATCACATACAATATTAGGTAGGTAGTAACTAATAACTACATCATAACTACATGAACCAAAAGTGTAATTTGATGCAATTCAATTATAACTTAGATAGTTATTAATCCATTTAAATTTCGTTTTCCCAAATAAGATGACAGTGATTTCAAACTATTAGAATTTTTATGTTTAACTATTTATAACACACTACAACATTCGACTCTTTCGGAGGGGACTTTTTTTCCCTTTCGGGGGGGACATGTCCCCGCCGAAAGGTCACCGCCGAAGGCTCGCCGCTGATACTTTCGGCGAGGACGTAGATCAATTTTGGGCGGGGACTGTGGGTCCCATCGCCTTTTAGCTGGTCAAAGAGTGTCCAGTGTGGCAACACTTTTTGGCGGGGACGTATCCCCGCCAAAAACTATAATAATTAATCAAAAAGTTAATTAATCAAGCGGTTATATTAACTAATTTAACCTTTTGGCGGGGACGTGTCCCCGCAGAAAATGTCTTCCATTGTTGAGATAAATTCTTTTGGCGGGGAGATGTCCCCGTCGAAAGTGCTTTTCATTGTTGCTTAATTTCTCCCTGCCAAAAGCGTCTAACCCATTTTACAGCATATTGCTGCAAAATGGGTAATTTCCAGATTTTTTCCGGAATTTTTCAGAAAAAAATCTACCAAATGAACCCAACTGCAGAACCTGTTTTCACAATAGCAACAACAACTTCGCCAACAACAAATTCGCTAAACATACAACAACAACAACAAACCCAAATTCGCTAAAAATAATATTAATCGAAATTCGCCAACTTCGCTAAACATAGAACATGTTTTTTCAATAACTATCCAAATTCGCTAAACATAATCATATGAAACCAAATTCGCCAAAAACGGTTCAAAAACCGTGATCACATGATATTCTACAAAACTATACATAAGCTAGCTAGCTATCCGCAAAATGGTCCAAAACTATACATAAGCTAGCGGGGAACAATTAAGCGGGAATCCTAACACATATACTACATAAACACATAATAATCTAGCTAAATCTACACAACTTTGTCCAATACCCCAAAACAAATATAAACTGACCCATCGGACCCAAAGAAGCCATACACTACTCCCCATTCTCTCCACTACCCCCATTACCCCCACTACCTTCCCTGGTAGGTGTAGATTCACCCTGTGACGCATTTTGGGATCCTGATGTCCCCGGCAAGCCACTCGCTATCTCCTCGGTAAAACCCGGCTGTCTCCTGGCCCAATCCAGCAACATATCAAGCATTCTAGTGTGCGCGGACAGCTCCTGGGCTTGCTTCTTCATGGTCTCCTGCACCGAGGATGAGGAGGCTTCCTCTCGAGCTCGTGAGGAGCTGAGAGTCGTCTTGTGACCACTACCCGGTAACACTGGACCTATGCCAGAAACATGACCCCGCTGCTTGCTGCCGATCACCTGGCGCAAAATATCCACGTCAGACATACGCCTCCCGGAAGAGGTGCTCTCTGTCCGCAGCCTTATCATCTCATTCTGTTTAGTTACAAAAAAAAAAACAAGAAAAGTAATATATAAGTCGTGATTTATTATATTGCATTAATGTTGGTGAGTTTTTGGAAATAAATTATACTTACGTATCTGGCCTCGGACAGCTCAGACTCCCAGGCGTCGCCTCTCGTATGGATGTGTCTGTACATGTCGATGAAGTCTCTAGTATCCTCGGAGTCGTGGGTGGGGGAGCTCAACTGTTTATAAATAAAATCAATCAAGACTCACCCAACACTATATATATAAATAAAATGATTAAAAAGTGTCTTACGAAGTTATCGCGTATAACAGCTAAGGAATGTGATCCGTGAAGGGTAGTACTCGTCATTTTTCCTCTGTTTTGCCTGTTGACCTCCCCGATCCTCAACTTCTTCGGGTCCGTCCAGTGCTTCACATGCTTATTATAAATAATAAAAACTATTATATAAATGAATTATTATTATTATTATTATTATTATTATTATTATTATTATTATTATTATTATTATTATTATTATTATTATTATTATTATTATTATTATAATAATAATAATAATAATAATAATAATAATAATAATAATAATAATAATAATAATAATAATAATAATAATAATAATAATAATAATAATAATAATAATAATAACAAAGTACGTGTCGATCCAGAAATTTACCTGCTTCTCTCATTCTTCAGCCGTCTTGTTCTCGGGACGCTTTTGCTTGATCTCGTCCAGTTTCTCAATCCCACCTTGCTGTGTAAAATTTTTCTTTTTGTGCCTGCACTTGTTGTCATCGTATCGCTTTCGAAGGTAAGCTTCGATACTAATGACAATCTCGTCTCCATTCGAACCGGCAAGGTGGGGGCCGAGATAAAAAAAATGCTGCAATAAAATATAATTAAAATAAATATACAAATTTAAATAAAGAGACAAATTTAAATAAATAAACACATTTAAAATAAATAAACACAATAATTAAAAAAATAAAAGATAAAAAAAACTTACGTGGAGCTGGTTATCAATGTGTGCCTTCGTGGTCTCGGGAACCTTATCCCACGAATCGTAATACATGGGAATCGTTTCCCGTAACAACGTCCCGACAAAGCTTGAGAACCACGAAGCGTGAGTGCCAACATGCTCCCACACCCCTTTAACATTCTTCTCGAATCTGATCGAGACCGGGCGACCAGTGTCATTCCTCATCGCGTGTAGTGCTGCGTTCTTTGTGGCACCACGAACCACCTTCCCGCCTTTGCCTATTTTGGAACCAGGCTTGGTAGGCCTAGGCCTGGGAGCTCTCGAATTAGACCCTGCAGGTAATCAAATTAAAGTGATGGTGACATAAAATAGCAAGTTATCAATTTCAAATAGTGTTCAAGTTTAATTAAAATAATCAAGAAATTCTTACGCTCGCAGTTAGCGCCTATCCTCCTCCCAGGAGGGTGGGGTGGCTCATGACCTCCATCCCCACCGTAGCTCGTAGCTATGATATCTTTCATCTGTAAATGTACTAGTACAATAGTCTAACACTGTAGGGAATTAAATATTCAAGAAGTTTAATATCGGATTCTATTCAAAGAAAAACGTTAAGTGTGATTCTGCTGCTAGTGCATTTGGTTCCTGCTGGTAATGTTTGTTCCTGCTGCTAGAACATTTGATTCTGCTGCTAGCGATAAATGATTCTGCTGCTAGGCTTAACATTCTGCTGCTGAAGGATTCTGTTGCTAGTGTTAACATTGCTGCTGCTAATGTACATTCTGCTGCTAAGTGGATAAGTATGAAAAGATATTATGTATATTTTGGTCAACAATATACGGTAGATAATATCTTACCCCATGTGCTTAGTTAACAAGTTGTGTACACAGATACATGTTGTATCTTATGTACTGACACACTCAAGATAAGTTAGCAAGTAGTTCGACTAGACTTTAAGCAATATTGTAAAGATCTTCTTGGACTATAAAAGAAGATCTTAGACTCGATATTATGCGTCGATATATGTGTTATTATTAGAACTCATAACTGTTAAGACATAGAACAAACACAAGAATATCACAAGTTGTAAGAACATAAGATTCAAGGTTGTAACCCTAGTGATAATTCAAGATCACTCGTATTATTATCATTAATAATATTGAATCGTTTGGTGTTAATCTTTCGTTGTTTATTGTCATATAACTAATCATAACCATTTCATTTCCATAACAAAAATAATCTTTTAAGTGTGATTAAGTAAATTCCGCGTACTTAATCATATTCACTCAATATATCATACATACAAAGTACAAAAGGTTTAACCACCTTAACCGTGTGTCGAATCCTAACAAGTGGTATCAGAGCAAGGCTGATATTATTGATTTAGAAGAAGAAGCTGAAGAAATGGATGTTGAATATATTTAGACAAATGTTGCTGCAAAGATTCCCATGCTCAAACACAATGAGTTTGAGATGTGGAGGCTGAGGATAGAGCAATATTTCCAAGTGCAAGATTATGCACTATGGGAAATAATTGAAGATGGAGACTCTTACCAGCCTACCGGCCACCACTACATCAACAGTGGAAGGCAAAGTGGTGTCAACTCTGTAGACAAAGCCATCATCTGCAGAGGATAGAATAAAGAAGAAAAATGACTTGAAGGCAAGAAGCATGCTGATGATGACTATTCCTAATGATCAACTTCTAAACTTCAGCAAGTTCAAAGATGCTAAGTCATTATTTGAAGCTATTATTGCCAGGTTTGGTGGAAATGAAGCCACCAAGAAAACCCACAAGACACTGCTCAAGTAGCAATTTGAAAACTTCTCCTCTACATACAATGAATCTCTTGACCACATGTTTAATAGGCTTCAGAATATTGTGAGCCAACTTGCTATTCTTGGGATGGAAATGCCTCAAGAAGTTTTGAACTCAAAATTTCTGAGAAGCTTACCAGAAGAGTGGGCTATGCATGTTGTTGTCTGGAAGAACAAGCCAGACTTAAACACCATGGAACTGATGGACTTGTATAGCAACTTCAAGATTGTGGAGCAAGATTTGAAGAAGAATGGAGGTACTAGTTCTAATACTGGGAACAAGGCATTTATGTCAACTCCTAGTACCTCAAAATCAAGTGAAGAGGTGAAAGTTGTTGATGATGTTGGTGCTGCTAGTTCATCAAGTAGTACTATAAGTATTTTGGATGAAAAGACTTGTTGTGCCTTTCTTACAAGTCAGAATAATGGGTCCATGCTCTCCTATGAAGACCTCCAAGAGATCCATGAAGATGATCTGGAGGAAATGGATCTAAAATGGCAAATTTCTCTTCTTAGCATGAGAGCCAAGAAGTTCTATCACAAGACGGGGAAGAAGCTCATAATCAGCAACACTAATGCTGCTGGTTTTGATAAGTCAAAGATAGAGTGCTATAACTGTCACATGATGGGTCATTTCTCAAGAGAGTGCAGAAGACCAAGGCAGCAAGATAGCAAGAATAGAGGTTTTGGAAGCAAATCCAAAACAGAGGAGGTTATTGAGCCAAAAGCTATGGTAGCTATTGATGGCTTAGGCTTTGATTGGAGCTTCATGGCAGATGAAGAAGAAACTCCTACTCAGATGGCACTTATGGCTTTTTCTGCTACTGAGGTACAAAATCATAAAGCTTGTTCAAATACTTGCACTGCTCTTAATGCTCTACAGGTTTTAATGAAACAATATGATGATCAAAAGAAAGAGCTAAGTAGCACTTTTCAAAACTTTATAAACTATAAGTGTGGATTAGAGTCAGTAGAGAAACAAATCACACACTATAAAGCAAATGAATTAGCTTTTTCTGATGACAAAGCTCTCCTAAGACAAGACATATTCTTTAGAGATGCTGAAATTAAGCTTTTGAGAGAAGCTTATGATAAGGTCAAAAAGGAAAATGAAAATATTCACTTGACTACACAGGCACTAGAACATGCTTCTAGAAGTGTGCACAACATAGTAGAATGTCAGGTGATTAATAGAGCTAAGTCAGGAGTAGGATATAAGAGTATCCCACCTCCTTATAGAGGCATCCCAAAACCCCCAGGGATTGACCTAGGGAATTCAGGTTTACCTGAGTTTCAAGAACCAATAATGGAATATGGTTCTAAGACTACTGAGAGTCTTAAGGTAGAAAAGGTAAGTAAAAGTTTAGATAAAACTTTACTTTATTAGGACAAGGTGATCTTTGTTAAGAAATTAGATACTATAGTTGTTGAAGATTGCACAACTGATAGTGATGAAGAAGAACAGGTTATGTTGATGCGTGGTTTTGCGACCTTACAACAGGTTTTACCTCTCGAGGGATCTCAAGAGGCTTACAACCCCACCAGGCAGTGTACCTGACCGATGTAGTATAGTGTAGTGGTAAGTACGGGGGATTGATCGTTCTCCACAAGGAATAGTGTCGTTAGGATTGAAAAACTACTCTAATAGGTCTAAGGATGAGGGAAGATTCTTTTTGTATTTTTATATTTTATGAAAGCAAGTAAAATCTCGGGTTTGAAAGAGTGGGCGGAATTAGTTGCTAGTCAACTAACCCAAATAACTACAAATGCAAATAAAATAAAATAAAATAACTGAAAATGAAAAGAGTTGTGAAACTTATATGGGGAGAAATGTGTTTACTTAGATTTCCTTACTCCCTAACTATCTTTTACCGGTTGATTAGTGTGTATTAATTGCTTGGATGACGGGTGTATTCCTTAATACCAATCGTGGGGTGGCGTACGTACTTCCCCAACTCTACAAGCTCCTACTTCACTCCTATGTCGAGCCGGCTAAGAAGCTCCTAACATGGGATCACCAGAATTCGCTCATGCATTAAATACAACCATAAAAACCTTAGTACGCATTGGTTCATGTTTCTTAAGACGTTCAAGCAAGTTACCGTATAGGAAGTTAGCCAGTTTTCTTAAGCCTAACATCGATAAACAATCATCCAATACAATTAATAACACACTAATAACCAATAATCAATAGCTAAGTTTCATTAGATCTAAGCAAACACAAGATAAATCTAGCCTAGCATGTTAATCAAAAGACAAGAACAAGATATAATCAAACAACACATAGACATATTGATTGATTAAATGATAACTTATCTTCAATTAAACATGGGAGATCCAAGGGTATGAAAACCCTTAAAAATGGCAGAAATTCGTCTTAGGGTTTCTCCTCACAAAGTTGCACACTAATGACAAAAAAATTGCAAAACTATATATAGAACTTAGTGGCTGACGGCGTTACGTTATAGATCTTGACGCCGTCACCTCGCCGTGTCTAGGGTTCCCGGATGGCCTTCTTGACGCCGTCCCTCTTTAGTGCTCCAAAATCCGCTCTGGCTTATCAAGGCTTGACGCCGTCAGAAATGGGCTTGACGCCGTCTCTCTTTAGCTTAAACCGTGATGGCCTTGATCACCTTAAAGGGTGACGCCGTCAGAATTCCTTTGTAAAATTCTCTGGCTTATCACGTGTATTTTTCATATCCACCTCTTTTGCCAAGCCATGACGCCGTCAAGAGCAATACTTGACGCCGTCAAAGGTACTTTTCCAGCCGATTTTGAGACTTTGTCGTTTTCTTCACTTTTATGCTCCAAAAACGTCCAAAATGCTTCCTTTTCCAGATTTCTTCTCCAAAGTACCTAAAATGACAAAAGGAACGATTTAGGGCAATATTTGATCAAATAAATACGATTTAGGGCTTAAATGACCCCCTAAAAGCGGTACACTTTTCGCTTCATCATATGTCTAAACCTGAAGTGGTTAAGAAAGGGAACAAGTGTTCCTAAGATAGTCAAACACAATACTGCTAAGCCTAAATCAAACATTAAGCATGTTAGGCAACCAGTTAGATATTGTGAGCAATATAGAACCACCAACAAGCCCAGAGGTAACCAAAGAAATTGGAACAACCTCAAGTCTAACCAATTAGGTGATGACTTTGCTTTTTATTACAAAGCTTGTTACACATGTGGTAGTTTTGACCATCTTGCAGCTTTCTGCAACCATTGGGTAATTGGGTATGAAAACAATAGAGTGAACCACAAAAGGCAAACACCTAAAACTCACTTTCACTCTAGTTCTAGTGTTAATAGAACAAAACCCAGAACAGTCTCAAACAAGTCTATCTCAAACGCTGATCCTGCTGGTAGACAAATGGTTCCTGCTGCTAGACTAATTGTTCCTGCTGCTCGACCATTTATGAATGTTAACCCAAAATCAACAGCTAAGGGTGCAAAAACATTTATCAAACATGCATCAAAGACTGTTCTCAGGCCCATTCAAACAAAAGCAGTGGTCCAAAAACAAGTTTGGAAACCAAAGGGTAGAACTGAAAAGTTAGCAGTTCTTGCTGCTAAGCAATCAGTTCATTCTGCTGCTAAGGGAAACAGGGAAAATGCTGTTAAGGCCTCAGCATGTTGGATTCTAAAATCCAATGTTGCATCAACTGTCCTTAAAAGATTAAATTACATTGATGCAAGAGGCAGATCCAAGTCAGTAATGGCTTGGGTCCCCAAAAGAAACTAATACTTCTCATTTATGTGCAGGAACATTCAAATGATCAACAAGAGGATCAAGGATACTCAGATAGTGGATGTTCTAGGCACATGACAGGCAACAAGTCTTATCTCTCAGATTTTCAATCAATAGATGGAGGCTATGTTACCTTTGGAGGAGGTGTTGGTGGCAAAATTTTCGGTAAAGGTACCATTAAAACTGGAAATTTAGATTTTGAAGATGTGTTCTATGTAAAAGAGCTAAATTATAATCTTTTTAGTGTCTCACAAATGTGTGACAAAAAGAACAATGTTCTTTTCTGTGAGACTGAATGTCTTGTACTTTCTCCTGATTTTAAGATGCCTGATGAAAGTCAAGTACTTCTTAGAATTCCTAGAAAGGGCAATATGTACAGTGTAGACATGAAGAACATTGTTCCTAAAATGAATTTAACTTGTCTTGTTGCAAAGGCCACATTGGATGAATCAATGAAATAGCATAGAAGGCTTGGTCATATTAATTTCAAAACCATGAATAAAATTGTTAAGAATGGTTTGGTAAGAGGTTTACCTCACAAAAGATTTGAAAATGATCAAACATGCATTGCTTGTCTTAAAGGCAAATAACACAAAGCCACTTGTAAGCCTAAGATTTTTAACTCTATCAATCAATCATTGTTTATGCTGCATATGGACTTATTTGGACCTATTTCAGTAAGTAGTATAATGCATAAGAGATATTGTCTTGTTATAATTGATGACTATACTAGATTTACATGGGTTTTCTTTCTATCTTCTAAGGATGAGACTACAAGCATCCTTAAGACATTCATTACACAGATAGAAAACCAAGTAGACAAGAAAGTGAAAGTCATTAGATGTGATAATGGGACAGAGTTTAAGAATAGAGTTATGGATGATTTCTGCAAACAAAAAGGTATTAAGAGAGAATTTAGTGTTGCTAGAACACAACAACAGAATGGTGTTGTTGAGAGAAAGAATAGAACACTAATTGAAGCTGCTAGAACTATGTTAGCTGATTCTAAACTACCTATAACTTTTTGGGCTGAAGCAGTTAGCACTGCTTGCTATGTTCAAAATAGAGTTTTAGTTGTACAGCCTCCCAATAAGACATCATATGAACTTTTTAGAGGTAGAATTGCTGCAATAGGATTTCTTAGACCTTTTGGATGTCATGTGACAATTCTCAATACCTTGGACCATTTAGGAAAATTCGATGGTAAAGCAGATGAAGGATTCTTTGTTGGATATTCTCTTAATAGCAAAGCATTTAGAGTATACAACACAAGAACTATGATTGTAGAAGAAAACCTACATGTGGAGTTTTTAGAGGATAAATCCAATGTAGAAGGTCAAGGACCAAAATGGCTATTTGATCTTGAATCTCTAACCAAATCAATAAATTATGTGCATGTTGTTGTTGAAACTAATGAATTTTCAGGTTCACAAGCAATAGATGAGGCAAGGTTAGAAAAGGGGACAAACCAAGATCATATATGGATGCCAATATGGTCAAGTACAAGTGTGGAATCAACTTCAACAACTGATGAATCTTCTTCTGGCAAAGCTAAAGAAGGTGTTGAAGATGAAAGGAAAGAAGATGGAACTCAGGAACAACAAATTGTTTCTGCTGGTGATTCTGCTGCTAAGCTTACTGATTCTGCTGTTAGGCCAACTGATTCTGCTGCTGGCCCTTTAGAAACAAAAGAAGCAGAATTCTCAGATAATGAGGTGGATTTCAACAATCTTCCATCAAATTATCAAGTTCCTTCCACTCCACAAACAAGAATTCACAAAGTCCACTCCCTAGATAATGTGATTGGAGATGTACAATCAGGTGTGAAGACAAGACAACAACTGATGTCTTCAGACCAACAAGGGCTTCTTGATGCCCTTTATGCTTCAAAGCAGCATGAGTTTTCAAACTCTTACTTGTTTGTATGTTTTCTCTCACAAGATGAACCAAAGAACATTCTGAAAGCCTTAGATGATTCAAGCTGGGTAGAAGCTATGCAAGAGGAGCTTCTTCAGTTCAAGATTCAGAAGGTATGGGTGCTAGTTGATTTACCTAGGAATGCAAAGGTAATTGGCACTAGATGGGTTTTCAAGAATAAAAGGGATGAAAGGGGAATAGTGATTCGAAATAAGGCTAGATTAGTAGCCCAAGGGTACACACAAGAAGAAGGAATAGACTATGATGAAGTTTACGCTCCAGTAGCAAGGATTGAGGCAATTAGGCTGTTTCTAGCTTATGCTTCATTTTTGGGCTTCACAGTTTATCAAATGGATGTCAAGAGTGCATTTTTATATGGAACAATTGAAGAAGAGGTGTATGTTTCACAACCTCCAGGCTTCATTGACCCACAACATCCAGACAAAGTGTACATAGTAGTTAAAGCTCTCTATGGCCTTCATCAGGCACCAAGAGCTTGGTATGCAACACTAGCTTCCTACTTATTAGAAAATAGATTTCAAAGAGGAAAGATTGATCAGACACTTTTCATCAAACAACACAAGAAGGATCTTCTGTTAGTGCAGGTGTATGTGGATGACATTATCTTTGGATCTACTATGAAGGAGATGTGTTTAGAGTTTGAGAAACTTATGCATGATAAGTTTCAGATGAGTTCTATGGGAGAACTTACATTCTTTTTGGGTCTGCAAGTTAAGCAATCAAATGAAGGAATCTTTATCTCTCAGGACAAGTATGTTGTAGAGATACTTAGAAAATTTCAATTTGCTGATTCAAAATGGCAAGCACACCAATGGACTCTGAAAAGCCACTTCTTAAAGACTTAGATGGAGAAAATGTGGATGTACACACATACAGATCTATGATAGGCTCCTTGATGTATCTTACATCATCTAGACCTGACATCATGTTCTCTGTTTGTGCTTGTGCAAGATTTCAAATAACTCCAAAGGTTTCTCATTTAACAGCAGTCAAGAGAATTTTTAGATATCTCAAGGGTCAACCTAGGTTGGGTCTATGGTATTCAAGGGAATCTCCTTTTGACTTGGTATCATTTTCGGATAGTGATTATGCTGGTGCTAGCTTGGACAGAAAGTCAACAACTGGAGGATGTCAATTCCTTGGGTGTAGACTTGTCTCATGGCAGTGTAAGAAGCAAACAAGTGTGGCAAATTCAACAACTGAAGCTGAATATATAGCTGCTGCAAGTTGATGTGGTCAGGTTCTATGGCTTCAAAACCAACTCCTTGACTATGGGTACAATTTCTTAAACACTGTTATTCATATTGATAATAGTAGTACAATTTGTATTATTAAAAATCCAGTGCAACATTCTAAAACAAAACACATTGAAATTAGACATCACTTGAGAAAAGATTAATTCAAGTACTTAAAATTGCTTCAGAATTTAATTTTGCAGATCTGCTAACCAAAGCTTTTGATGTTGGAAGGTTTCAGTACTTGGTAGCAAGTATTGGAATGCTTAATCCTCAATGATTTTAAACTTTGTGTTTTTGTAAATAAATTTTTGATTGTGCTGCTAGTTTTAAAAGATACTACTGCTATTACAAAAGTTTGTGCTGCTAGTACAAATTTAATTTGTGTTATTCATACAGTTAGTCCTATGATTATTCTAATACAAGACAAGTACTTTGTACATTGTTCTTTTGGTTTTAGACTAACAATTTCAGGTATGAACATGTGAACACAAAAGGATGTTTCAAGTGAAATGGAAGCAGCAGAATGATTATATTAGTTGCTACATATTAGGTTTATGATGGACTGAGTTTGGGAATTTAAAACTCCTTAAAACTTCTTTCTTGAAACCTAAGTATGAAATTTCACATTGAATTGATGACTTAGTTGGTCAGATAGTAACTGACTCAACTCACTTTCTATCATTTTATACTTTCAAGTATAATGAGCAAGTCTAAGGACATCTGATAGAAAGAACAGCTAGTGAAAGTGAATCTAACACTTGTGTTAGAGGTAACAATTACTATGAGCTGGAAACCCTATCAAGAAAGCCTTTTGAATAGGTTTATCTTTACACATACAGTTATTTATAACTGAAAACATTGGTTCTCACACAACCAGAGGTTGCATTAAACCGAAATTTTGATCAAGTGTCTATTATACACTTAATCCCTTCAAAATGGTTGAAAGCAGTATGGTTTTTCATAATAAAAATCATATACATACTGCTAAGTCAAACAATTTCTTAAACAAGGATTTTCAAAGGATTCACAAAAACCATCCATTGATGGACCATGAATCAAATGTCCCATGAATCACCTCTCATAGGAGTTAACACACCTAGAAGTGATGAAGGCAGCAACTTAAACTCTTAAGGAATTGATGGCTTCATGTACAATATTGTCTGATAACAAGTTCTCATTGGTAGATTAGATAATGGAGAAAGAAATATTTTGGTACATAGTGAGAGATCTTCCAAACAGGGGAGGATAAAATTTTATTTGCTTCAGGGGAGGAAATAAAAGCCCAAGAAAGGAAGACAAACCCAATGTAAGGGAGGAAAAGACAAGAGCATACAAGATGATGACATGGAGGTTGAAAATGACAAGAACATTCCAAAGGAGAAAGTTCTATCTAGGTCAAACGAAGAAAAGTTTCAATTTCAGTTTACCACGTTTGTTCATCACTTGCACAGACATGCTGATAGATGATTTCACTTGTTGAAACAAGCATCCAAGATACACAGCATCATTGCCTCTTATAATTCCTCCATCCAAGGAAATTGCACCATCTTTTAGTCCAAGATTGGAGCAATGTGTTGATATTGTTAAAGTCAAAGAACAAAGCAGATGAGTTACTGAGAAAGATATTCAATCTTAAAGAACAGAAGTGTTTGAAAGATCTTCACAATCCATAATTTAATTCAGAAACATGTTGAAATGGATTCACATGTTTAGGGGAGGATTGATGGGAATTAAATATTCAAGAAGTTTAATATCGGATTCTATTCAAAGAAAAACGTTAAGTGTGATTCTGCTGCTAGTGCATTTGGTTCATGCTGGTAATGTTTGTTCCTGCTGCTAGAACATTTGATTCTGCTGCTAGCGATAAATGATTCTGCTGCTAGGCTTAACATTCTGCTGCTGAAGGATTCTGTTGCTAGTGTTAACATTGCTGCTGCTAATGTACATTCTGCTGCTAAGTGGATAAGTATGAAAAGATATTATGTATATTTTGGTCAATAATATACGGTAGATAATATCTTACCTCATGTGCTTAGTTAACAAGTTGTGTACACAGATACATGTTGTATCTTATGTACTGACACACTTAAGATAAGTTAGCAAGTATACTAGTACAAAAATGGGATATAGTCACACATGCTGTTTTTCGAACGGCCACACAATAACTTATTTGTGTGACTAAATGTACCAGAATAAAATAAACAGTCACATTTGATCCGACTTGTGTGACCATTTCGTCTTTCCAACCGAGGCTACAGTCACACATTTGAATATTTTCGTGACTAGAGGTATCTTGTAATTTTTTTTTTGATTATTTAGTCACATATAATTTGGGACGTGTGACGGATACAAATAAGTTTGAAACATTAGTCACACTATATATGTACGTATGTGACAAATATATGTCACACAATTGAACAATGTGACCAAAATCCATATATGGTCACATGAAATAATTGTGTACGTGGCTAAATCATATACTCAAGTTTGTCACACATTATTTAAAAGTGACTAAATCATATAATCAACTTTGTCACACATTATTTATAAGTGACTAAATCATGTACATGAACCCCACTTAGTTTTCCCAAACTAAAATTTCCCGCTTCTAATATTTTCACAAGCCCCGCCCAAATTTTTTCCCCAAAATCAAATTCCCCTCCTTCCCAAATTCCCAAATATTTCCTTAACCATCCCAAATATAACTTTTCACATAGATCTAATCTTCTTCTACGCACTCGCACCACACTCTGCACCACTCGCACCACCACCACCACCACCACCACACTCTTATATCACACCAACATGATCTCGATCCGATCCTACGTTATCTTGCAAAGCGGGATTTTCATAATTTTCTATTTATTATTCATTTCAACTCCCCCAAATCAGTTTTTCCCCAAATATGATGAGTTAATTTCAGTTCTGTTCCATTCATCTGCTCGAAACTATAAGCTCCAGTTTTTATCTGTTAATTTCATTTGCTTCAAATCGGTAGTTAAATAAATCGAATTGTGGCAGCTAGGGTTTCAGTTTCAAATCAGTTGCGGAGCGGTTCGGTAGTTACATCGGTCCAATTGCAGCAGCTAGGGTTTCAGTTTCAAATCACACCAAAGGTATACTCTGCGTTTATTTAAGTATAATGTAAATAATGTGTGAAATATGCACCTAGAAATTGATTGTTTGAATCGAGCTTGCTGTATCAACAAATCGATTGGTAATAGTTTGTTTTTTGTAATATAAGTTGTTTAAGCGATAATATGCTTGAGGAGTTATTAATGAATGCGAAATTTTGGAATGTGTTCGTTCAATGTGACTGTTTTTGGATCAACTTATATGAACAGGCTTAATTCTTATTTTAATTTTTTCAATGGTATTGTATTAGCTAGTATTGACTGTTTTTGGAGTGTGTTCGTTGAATTAGTTTGAATTAGTTATTTTAATTACAAGCATCCGAATCGCATGTATAGTTTTATTTCTGTTTGAATTAGTTATTTCTGTCTGTAAATCAGTGTATGCGTTGGTTGATGACTGCGTTAAATGAGTTTATATTTGTTTCTGTAGAATTAGTTACTAATATGTTTGTATGTGTTTCTGTAAATGAGTTTATATGTGTATCTATGAATCACTGTATGTGTTGGTTGATCATTGAAGCAGCTCACATAAGTTACTAATCTGTAGTTATGCGGTGGTAGATTGTTGGTCAGTACTCGGTAGTGTGTTAAGCTTATATGCATGTGTTATTTCCTCTTCTCATACGTTAACATATCACATATCTTCATTGTTTATATATGCACACATGTTTATGGAATCCATAATACATGTTTATGGAATCCATAATACATGTGTCAGCATATGGTGTAATTGTTTTTATCACACCAGGTCACATATGGTGTAATTGTTTCTAACTCTTATAGGCTACAAGTAAAATTACTTGTTCAAGATCCAGATTAAGGCTCATTGCTCTTGCGTTTTATGGAAGTTGAATCAACCATTTCTCCTTCAATAAAGGTTTCTGATGTTCATTATGATGATAACCAAAGCTATAATTGTACTTGTTTTTGGAATGGTTTTTCTTTATTGGTAGAAGCCTAGAAGGTATTGATTCGTTTTACTTCTGTGTTTTCGGATTGTAGTTTGCTCATAGGAAATGCATTCAGAAATGGTGCAATAAGAAAGGTGACATTACATGTGAAATCTGCAATCAGGTTTGAACTTTTTTCACCATCATTCGTATGATTTGTTGACCTAAGTAACTTTGTTGAAATAGTACTCACATATATGTCCCGATCTGTAGGTTTATTCACCGGATTATACTCTTCCACCAACAAGAATCAACCCTGATGTTATGACTATTCATATCAGGTAAAGTTTTTAAACAAAGATTTTTGCATTCTGCATAGTAGGTTTGCTCATACTTTCTGGCTTTTGCTTCTGGTGAGCAGCGGTTTCTTGAACTGGATTATGAAGAGTTAGATGTTGCAAGCAATAGTAGCATTGCTTACCTCCGCTATATGGCGCTCATTGTAAGTGAAACAACAACGACCAAACTGTCAAAAAAAAATCCAAGATCGTATAAACTTGCTTGTAATCGTTAGTGACTATACGTCAGAACTATTGTGTACTTAATGTGCAGTTAATGATAATATTGCTGGTACGCCAAGCTTTGCTAGTCACGAGAGACCTAGGGATGGTGCCACATAGGGGTGTGATTCGGGTTGACCCGGTCGGGTTCGGGTCAACTCGGGTCGGGTCAACTCGGGTCAAGACCCCTAAAAAAATACCCGAACCCGACCCTGTTTGAACTCGGGTCAACTCGGGTCGGGTCAATTCGGGTCTCGGGTCAACTCGGGTCGGGTCAATTCGGGTCGGGTCAACTCGGGTTTGGGGTCAACCCGAGTTTTTGCCTTGTAATTTGTTAGTTTTCTCGGGTCAATCGGGTTCGGGTCGGGTTCGGGTCGGGTCAAGGCTCCTAAAAACATACCCGAACCCGACCTTGTTTAGAAATCGGGTCAATTCGGGTTGACCCGATTGACCCGAATATAAATTCGGGTCAATTCGGGTTGACCCGAATTGACTCGGGTCGGCTCGGGTTCGGGTCGGGTTCGGGTCGGGTCGGCCCGAATGACACCCCCACATTCATCAAAGATCTTTAAAGTAAGTTCAGGCTCTTTAATATTCATATCTGGGATCGTTGACTTATACTCTGCAATCACTGACTTTTTTTGTGTTGACCTATTAATTGCAGTTCCAGGTTTCTGTTCTTCAGCTGGCTGGTTTTCTTCTTCCATGCTACGTGGTTAGCCGTTCATGGTTGATGATTCTTAGGCATAGAAGAAGGCAGGTGAGTGTCACTATATACATTAGTATAATTGTCATTTGCAACTGGTTAGGGGTGTGTACTGTTTTCTAACAAGAGGGTAGAAAGTTAAATTGCCTGTTGGGAAAAAACTGAAAGATCTTTCTAAAAGTCACTTATCTGTTTGTGCCTAACATGTTATAGCATGTGATTTCCTGTATCACTAGAGGTGCTAATTTTGACCGTTTCTATCAAAGTGGGTTATATTTGAGTTTTGTTTTATCTCTAAAGCTAGAAGATTTTACTAAAAAGATAACGGTATGGGTAGAGCATGTTAAAATTCATTTATTATGTACTTACATCATGCAAAGCAGAGTGGCAATTTAAATGTTTGGAGAAACTGCTAATCTGCTCATTTCAGAGTAAATATGAAGGCACCAATTTGCTTATTTTCTGAACAAATAAGTTTTCCAGACACCCCCTTGCACTGAAAGTAACATGTCTCTTGTTTTGACTTAAAAGTATGATTCCTGAAAAAATTATTTTGGCATAAGGTAGGTTATTTTGTATTACACTAGAGATGAAGTTCTGATGATGGTATATAACTAAAAAGACAAGATTTGATAGATTTTCTGCTTTTCTCAATTTAGATTATAATCTGGTACTGACTTGTATGTGTTTTCACCATGATGTTTACAGGAAAATGAAATGGTTAATACACTTCAATTCAATCTCTCGTACCCAACTGTGTATGTTTTTATCAAGCAGATTTCTCAAATCTGCAGAGTCTCACAAAGAGGTATGGCCTTTCATGTGATTTTATTTCTATCAGTTCTTTGACTATTCTGCAGAACTCTGAGTGCTCAAAACGGCATCAAACCGTCACTGCCATTACTTGAGACCAAGACTTCAAAGAAGAATGCCAAGAAACAACTTGAGTTACTTTCATGAATTAGAGGAAAGATAAAAAGGTTGGACGAAGAACATGAAGCCCTTGAAACTGCTAGTGTATTAGTTACAACTGTTAGTTATAAGTTAGTACTGTTGGTTCATATAGTTAGTACTGCTTATATGATATGTGTTAGTGGTTCATTTATATACATTCTAATTTTATTGTATTTGAATTTGTTTTGATATATATTTGAATTTGTTTTGATATATATATTGATTTCTTAAATGTGACTAAAAGATGTATATAGTCACACTTATTATCACTTTTGGCAACTTAATGCTTAATTGTATGTGACTAAATACCCAAAAAAACATGTTTTGTGTGACTAAATATTACAAAAGGCCACACAAACTAAAAATTCATGTGACCATTGGATGATCAATAGTCACACAAAATACACATTTCTTCACTTTAAACAGCATATGGTCACACTTATTAACACTTTTGGCCACTTTTTTCTTAATTGTATGTGACTAAATACCCAAAACAAACATGCTTTGTGTGACTACATATTACAAAAGGCCACACAAAATAAAAATTCATGTGGCCATTGGATGATCAATAGTCACACAAAATACACATTTCTTCACTTTAAACAACATATGGTCACACTTATTAACACTTTTGGCCACTGTTTTTTAAATTGTATGTGACTAACTCGAAAAAAAAACACATGTTGTGTGACTAAATCATCACAAACGTCACATTTATTATATATTCATGTGGCCATAGGATGAGAAATAGTCACACATACTGATAAATCCAACAAAACTTGTGCCTAATTGGTCACACATATTCGGGTTTTGGTCACTCTTTTTCAATGAAAATGGCCACAAACTAAACAATGTGACCATATAATACCTACGGTGGCGCGACTTTTCGTCACACACACCCAAAAAAACATGTGTGACTATATGCATATAGTCACGCATTTTGGGTGTGACGATATCCAGTTTGTGTACCAGTGGTAGTTCGACTAGACTTTAAGCAATATTGTAAAGATCTTCTTGGACTATAAAAGAAGATCTTAGACTCGATATTATGCGTCGATATATGTGTTATTATTAGAACTCATAACTGTTAAGACATAGAACAAACACAAGAATATCACAAGTTGTAAGAACATAAGATTCAAGGTTGTAACCCTAGTGATAATTCAAGATCACTCGTATTATTATCATTAATAATATTGAATCGTTTGGTGTTAATCTTTCGTTGTTTATTGTCATATAACTAATCATAACCATTCCATTTCCATAACAAAAATAACCTTTTAAGTGTGATTAAGTAAATTCCGCGTACTTAATCATATTCACTCAATATATCATACACACAAAGTACAAAAGATTTAACCACCTTAACCGTGTGTCGAATCCTAACAAACACAATCAAATTCCATATAATTATAAACAAACGACTAACATCTTAAAATCAAATTCAGAAACAAAATATTATAATTCTAGAAACGTACTGATGATATTAGTGAATGAATCTCGGCTGGTCTAACTCGCTCGACAAGTGGCAGGCCTAACACAAAAGTACTAATGATATTAGTGAATGAATCTCAAAATATGCCAGAAAATTTGAGCTTATAAAATATAAGTCGAAATCAAATAAGTTGATAAGCCCACAAATAAGTTGAAGCAAATACCCCTTGCTAGGGTCTAAGGAAATGAAACGAGTTATATATATTTCCTTGTTCATATACACTTAATAATATCAGCTTAAGTGACTCAAAGACACACACCATTTTCCCTTATAAAACTAAAAGATCCCTTGTATGAAAACAAACTTGCCAAATGCATTAATGTATAACACAATGCAATGAAACGTTAAACAGGAATTCATATACAGTTCTACGCAGTCCATGATACATAAGCCGCACATATCAGTTCAGAAATGAGGCACAATACCAACAAAAAACACTAGTGTTCTAGCCTTTACGACACACCACCACCTCACATTTATTCATACCACATGTAAGAACAGACCACACCCAACGCCCCATTTTAAACCCAAATACTTACCCTTGACTCGACCCCTTCCACAGCCATACACAAACAACCAAAATAGCCCTAGTTTTACCCCTATTGCCTAGTTATACTAACTGATATGTGCTGTTTTGTTCCATCAGTTTTTACTAACTAATAAACTAACTGATAAACTAATCCAAACAGCCCTAGTCTCGACAGCAGGTACGTTGCATCATTTTATACTAACTGATAAACTAATTAAGCCAAACAACCCCTATAGCCTAGCTAAAATAATACATAAACACAAATTAATCACTATAAACTTTTGGCGGCGACATGTCCCCGGTAACACATAAAAAAAAATAATAAATAAAGAAAACCTCAGTTGTGGTCTCGACAGCAGGCACATTGTGCTCTTGGATTCGGTTCTCGGCTTGGTCTCGACAACAGACTGTAAAAATAAATTAACACAAAAATAAAAAAAAATAACAAAAATCAGAAAACACATTTATAAACAAAAATCAGTTAACATATTGCAAAAATTAACAAATAAAAAAAATTTAAAAATAATAAAAATCAATAATTAACAAAAATTAACACCCACATTCACCTGGGTTTGTAAACGAGAGGGAGCAAGGAAGAAAGGAGATGAGAAAAAGAAAGAATTAAATGAGGAGAGGGGTTGAGGAAATAATTATATGAGGAGAGGGCATCGGTTGTGGAAATGGTGCGAGTGTGGTGGTGGTGGAGATGATGGTGCTGTGGTGGTGGTGGAGATGGTGGTGCTGTGGTGGTGGTGGTAGCAGATGAGAAGCAGAAGCAGTCGCGCCTATAAGCAGAAGAGTTTTTTTTTTTTTTTTTTTTTTTTTTTTTTTTTTTTTTTTTTTTTTTTTTTTTTTTTTAATTTTTTTTTACTAAGTGTTAGCAGATCTGATAATATGGAGGTTAGGTTTTAGCTATTACTTTCTGCGGGGACATGTTCTCGCCGAATGTAAATTTGTCATCAAGCCATATTTTTTGACGGGGACTAGTCCCCGCTAAAAGTTGTAATCATTCGCCAAAATATTTGGCGGGATAAAGTAAATGCTACGAGGGAAAATCAATTTTTTTGGTGAAATCTTTCGGCGGGGACATGTCCCCGCGGAAAGAGTTTTAGTTAAAAAAAAACTCTTTTATATTATTGTAACATAAATATTTCTAAATTAATATTAATTCTTTTAAATTTAACTAAAATTTTTCTAAATCATATTTAATTAATTTAAAACTTTTTAAAATTATTTACATCACTTTTACCTAATAAAATTAAATCATTTATACTTAATTTAAATCATTTAAAAATATTTTTAAAACATGAAATGTTTAACGAATGAGCCGAGATGATATGGTTGTACACGAGATGTTTAACGAATGAGACGAGATGATATGGTTGTACACGAGTTGTTTAACGAATGAGCCGAAATGATATGGTTGTACACGAGATGTTTAACGAATGAGCCGAGATGATATAGTTGTACACGATATGTTTAACGAATGAGCCGAGATGATATGGTTGTACACGAGATGTTTAACGAATGAGCCAAGATGATATGGTTGTACACGAGATGTTTAACGAATGAGCCGAGATGATAGGTTTGTACACGAGATGTTTAACGAATGAGCCGAGATGATATGGTTGTACACGAGATGTTTAACGAATGAGCCGAGATGATATGGTTGTACACGAGATGTTTAACGAATGAGCTGAGATGATATGGTTGTACACGTTAACGAATGAGCCGAGATGATATGGTTGTACACGAGATGTTTAACGAATGAGCCGAGATGATAGGTTTGTACACGAGATGTTTAACGAATGAGCCGAGATGATATGGTTGTACACGAGATGTTTAACGAATGAGCCGAGATGATATGATTGTACATGAGATGTTTAATGAATGAGCCGAGATGATATGGTTGTACACGAGATGTTAAACGAATAAGCCGAGATGATATGGTTGTACACGAGATGTTTAACGAATAAGCCGAGATGATATGGTTGTACACGAGATGTTTAACGAATGAGCCGAGATGATATGGTTGTACACGAGATGTTTATGTTTAACGAATGAGCCGAGATGATATGGTTGTACACGAGATGTTTAACGAATGAGCCGAGATGATATGGTTATACACGAGATGTTTAACGAATGAGCCGAGATGATATGGTTGTACACGAGATGTTTAACGAATGAGCCGAGATGATATGGTTGTACACGAGATGTTTAACAAATGAGTCGAGATGATATGGTTGTACACGAGATGTTTAACGAATGAGCCGAGATGATACGGTTGTACACGAGATGTTAAACGAATGAGCCGAGATGATATGGTTATACACGAGATGTTTAACGAATGAGCCGAGATGATATGGTTGTACATGAGATGTTTAACGAATGAGCCGAGATGATATGGTTGTACACGAGATGTTTAATGAATGAGCTGAGATGAGCCGAGATGATATGGTTGTACACGAGATGTTTAACGAATGAGCCGAGATGATATGTTTGTACACGAGATGTTAAACGAATGAGCCGAGATGATATGGTTATACACGAGATGTTTAACGAATGAGCCGAGATGATATGTTTGTACACGAGATGTTTAACGAATGAGCCGAGATGATATGTTTGTACACGAGATGTTAAACGAATGAGCCGAGATGATATGGTTTTACACGAGATGTTTAACGAATGAGCCGAGATGATATGTGATCCGTGCTAAATAGTGTATATAAATATTATGCAGACGGATACACGTGAATAAATACAAATCACCCCTTTGTGAAAAAGGATACTTGCAAAAACTCACGTTTGTGTGTGTAGTGTGAAACCAGGTAAGTGATTACCCGGATCATTTCCCAACGAAGTGTGAATGGGCAATTGTTTGAAAGCTTGGATTAGAGTGACTGATGATTGTGAATAGAATTTTGATTGTTTAATTCTATTTTAACAAATGAGAAACAAATTCTCACTGAAATATTAATATTTAAACAAATTATACAAAAAACGCGTTACGGGAAATCTAAAAACGGGATAAAAACTGAAATATTAGAAAACTAATCCTACAAGTGTAAAATTATTTTTCTTAAATCCTAAATAATAAAAGAAAATTTTAGAAAAAAGATTTATATTTTTCTGATTTATATATTTTTTATTATGAATTAATTACTATTTTAAACTAATTAAAAGGATTAAAAATAGTAAATGACTTAGGAAAAATCTGAAAAATTCAGGTTAAGTCTAAAATAATATTTTTAATCTAGGAAAATTAAAATAAAAAGTTATCTAAACCCTAATAAGCAGTTGGGCTAATAAGCAGTTTGAGAATAAGCCAAAAAATAAGCTAAAAAGCTCAAAAATTTACCAAAGGCTCAGAAATAGTTCAACAAGCTTATTTAAGCTTAATACAACTTAAATCAAATAGCTTAACTTACTGAATAAGCAAAATAAGCACTTGAGCAGTTGTACTAATTATGCAGAAATGGCAGAAAATGACCAACTTGCAGACAGATTTAAGCACTTAAATAAGCTGATAAGTGGAATAATATGGGGGCAAAAGCTTCTCTGTACTACTGGCTATACTAAAAACAAAAAATCCCCAATTTTAACAATCTAATTGAACTCCAATTAAGCACTAGATCAGGTGGCCTAGGAAAAGCAAAACTGAATCAGCAGAATCAGTGGAAATGGGGGGAAATTGCAGACCAATTTTTAGCTGTGTAATAAGCTCAAAATGGAAATCAAAGCTCAGAATCTAAAAGCTAGTTATATGAACTAGTTTTAACCCAAAAATCAAGGTCTCAGCTTAATTAGATAAGCCAATAATAAGCTGAGAAAAGCAGCTATATCTGCTCAGTATATACTGATCAGCAGGAATGGGTTTTTGACCTTTAACTTTTGCAATCCTTAATGAAACTAAACCAAACTTGGGAAACTCACTTTAACCACTAGAATGGACATGGAAATGCCAAAATGAATGGTCCAATAAGCTCAGCTTATAAATAAGCTGATATGGGCAGTTAACTACCTAAATTCTGCACTAATTCACCCAAATCATCAAAGGTGCTCAAAACAACTTAGAACCTAGCAACTATAGCTTATCTAACCTAATATAAGCTCAATCAAACTTAGGCAACAAGCAAATGAACAGTACTGTGCTTTATGACCCTAAAACAGGCTTTAACCAAACACCCCTTATGAAGGGTCTGGTGAGGTTTTTCAAATGAAACAGACCATTTTGACTTATAACTATGATTATTAGTGATTAACTAACTTAATTTAACTCTATTAAGCAACTTTTAGAACAGAAATAAGCAATAAATTAAGCTATACTATAAAAGGCTATTTTTGGCTTTTTTAACTTTTTAAGTAGAAATGAGTAATGACTATTTAAAACTGATGTAAGTGATGAAATATAACTAGAAACTAGTAATAAGCAATAAATAACAATAATAAGCTAAAAATAAGCTATTGCACAGTGAAGTGGAATTTAATGCTAAAAATTCAAAAAGCTTACAACTGAATGAGCTTATGGAACAAAAGAACAAGGAACCAGAACACTTCTAGCTTGTTCACACAAGCTAGAAAAACAGAAAAAGCCTTCCTGAATAGCTTTTTCCTTCAGAAGAGCTTATTGTGAGCTTATGTTGACTTTCATTGACTTTTCTTGGAATTCTTGAATATAACTGAGAATCACTATATAAGCTTACAAAAAGCTATGAAAAGCTTATATAAGCTTATAGCAAGGTTAGGTAGTGTTTGTGGTTGATTCTTAATAAGAATAAGCTTAATTCGAATTAACAAAAAACTTGCATTTCTATTATCACTGAAACTGAGTACAATACTGAATTACAAGAAAGTGAATAACTTCAGAACAACTTGAATTAACAACTGGAATTGAAAATTACAATAAGTAAATGACTGATAATTAAAAACGATTAATAAAACTTAACTACTGCCTTTTTAGGCTTACAAAGAGGTCCTATATATACAAAACTAAGATGGGACATCTCTCTTATCTTCTTCTGATCATTCTTGTACCCTTGGATTAGCTTCAAATGATCTCAGCCCTTCAATAGGATTTTGGCGCCAAAAATGAGATAGTGGAAAAATCCACTATCTCTGGTTGAGTGTACTGAGGAAGAAGCATTAAATGCCTTTTGGCATGTTAGGTGGAATGCTGAGGAGGAGGGGGGTGGAGTTGCAGAGAAATACTGTGGGTGAGGGGTGGTTTTGGTTTTGGCGGGGTGGTATTGAAGGGGATGAGTTTGACCGAATTCAAACTTCTGATTAACTAAGGGAGTCGGGTTTGGGTTTATTTTTAGTGGATTGGGCTTGTGGGCTGGGTAATGGTTGGACAAATGGGTTTTAGTATTTAGTTTGATCCGGATTTAACCTTAGGGACCATTTGTGTAACTTCCTGAAATATCCAAGGACCAAAATTGCCAAAAGTGAAAATTAATTCCAGGGACCATAAAAGATAATTTTCCATTTTTGAAAACCAAGGACTAATTTTGACAACTTTTGAAAGTTCAGGGACTGAAACTGCCAATTATGCAAACTTTGTTCGTTTTCACCTGTTTTTAATCCTTTTGCATTTGCAACACATAAAAACACAATCAAATGATATTTCCTGTATTTTGAAGCATATCTGCATGTTTTTAAATATTTTTGCCATCTAAATGTGACAGAAATGATGAGTATTTAGACACTCATCAATATGGTTGTACACGAGATGTTTAACGATGTGTTTCCGAGTTGTAAAAATGATAAGTTACCTCCATTCTTGTACAAATTTATGATGTGTTTCAGAGTTGTAAAAATGAGAAGTTACCTCCGTTCTTGGACAAATTTATGGTTGTACACGAGATCTTTTGGCGGGGACATATCCCCGCTAAAAAATGTAATATACTGTTTTCGTAAGATCTTTTGGCGGGGACAATAAATGATAAACCTTATCCTCTTTAATATCCAAAAAATCTTATCCAAAATCTACATAAAATCCAAAAACCATATCCTCCATCACCACCTTATATTCTCTCCCTCTCTCTCACAACAGCAACAACATCACCTCCTTCATCCCCCATCACCACCTGATAACACCAAACCTCTTATCTTCACACCAATTTCAAAATCTGAGATGCAACGATATAATCCTTTTATGTGTAATTGTAGAGCAGGAAACATAAGAAAAAAGAAAGTCACATCAAACAGATACATTTGGATGGGAATATTATGCATGTCATCTTTCGAAGGTAAACAATTATACATTTCTTATTTATGTAAATATACAAACAATCATATAATTACATTATTTATGTGACAGCCAAGAGAAAAAGATCATGGATGTGTATATTTTATGTGGAAGAGTTTCATGAGCAATTACGAGTAACCTCTTCTGCTTCAACATCCCACGGTTCTGGATCTGCACCAACAGGGTGCTCAAACTGTAATGAAAAAGATCTTAGGATAAACATGCTGGAGGCACAAAAGCAGGTGCTAGAGACAAGAGTAAGGATGCTGGAGGCAAGACTTGAAATGGCAACGAATCACGACGACTCCGACCACGCATGTCAGTCGGCTGCAATACTCCGTGAGCTGTTAGGTGACATGGACAATCTTCATATGTAATGTTGTTGTTGTTGTTTAATAAAATATTGTTGTTGTTGCAACCATGACCATTTTGGTTAAAAGAAGCTGCCCACAAGGGCCGTTTGGTTTATGCTGTCCAAACAGGGCCGTTTGGTTTATGCTGTTTGGTTAACAGCAGCCCACAAGGGCCGTTTGGTTTATGCTGTCCAAAAAGGGGTGTTTGGGATTGCTTATTTCTGCACCAAAAGAAAAAGTTTAGAACTTATGGGCATCAAGTACAATTATAACCAACACCAACCAAAGTGTAAAGAGCATTGAAGATTGTCAAGTTCAGCCTACCTCCTTGGCACTTCAATAAATGATTTCAAACTCTCTTTTTCCTTGTAGCTATAGTATACAACAGTCCTAATAAATTACTACACCTGCTTTTGTCATGTAGTAAACAGGGCCGTTTGTTTTATGCTGCAGCAGCCCACAAGGGCCGTTTGCTTTATTGGCGGGATAAAGCTAGTGTTAGGAGGGAAAATGCTTAATACTTGTCCCCGCCAAAAACCCGAGAACTGTGCATCTTTACTTTCGGCGGGGACATGTCCCCGCCGAAAGTGGGAGCGGGAAAAAAACGCGGGAACAATTAAGCGTTCTTAGTTTGGTTAAACTCTGTCAAATATGTCCCCGCCGAAAAGTTGCGTTGAAAATTTAGTAAACGGTCAGCGAGACTTTGTGCCAGCTCAGCACAATTTTTGTCGTTTAGCGATTTTCGGCGGGAACAAGGGCGTCCCCGCCGAAACGCTCCTCGCCCGTCCTGTCTTTTGTTGTAGTGACATTTTCATATATAATCTGTTACAGACTTTTCTAATAGATATAGGCATACTCCAGCATATCGATCATATTAATTTTGTTCTAAAATCTTTTTTTTTTACGAAAACTCTATATTATTAGCATGTGGATGAGATTTCGTCGAATATGTCTTTTATGGGTTTTTGATCTTAAACCATCTTCGAAAGCTCATAAAAAAAAGTTACATTCATTAAATGCATGCAAACGCTTATAAGAAAGCAATCAAAAGACCAATTTGGAGATGTTTATCTGGCTTTGAATGTTAATAAGTCTGAACATAGAATAAAAAGAAGAATAAAAAGACCAATTTGGAGATGTTTATCTGGCTTTGAATGTTAATAATGTCAGAACATAGAATAAAAACAAAAACTAATCTTATATAAAACTAAATACCAATTGAAAAATGGAATAATCATCATGATCGCCAACCGGCATCTGATATCGACAGACCGGACAAGCACTACAAAAAATAGTGCTATTCTTCACACTTATTTTGCTACGGTATGGTCAACTGTTGATTTTTTTGTATGTGGATAGTAATTTTGCTACATTTATAAGTGTCACAAATATTTAAAAAAATAATCCGCATATATAAATGTGTACAATTATAATAAAGCTACAATTATATGTGTAGCAAATGTTTTCACATTTTTTATTATAAACATTTTTTTGCAATTTTGCCACACTTTTAGGTGTAAACATTCAAAAAATATTTTCACACTTTTAAATGTAGAAATTTGGATAATATCTCCGCACTTATATGTGTAGAAAAATTTGTCACACCCATTATTACCACACATAAAAAAGCGTAGACTCAATAATTTTACACATTTTTAAACGTGAAATGTAGAGAATTCAACTAGTTTTTTGTAGTGACGTAGCCTTAACATCTAATAACCACTTGTGAATACATTCCTTATGAAACATATGCTTGTACTTCATCTCCTTCACTTCGCCATCACCATACTCCATCAAACAAATCGGACAGTCTTCACCTTCTGGTAATGTTGACGTCACTGTTTGTAACGATTCAATAGCTGATCTTGAAGCGTATGATAATCTTGAACCGAGTCGACGTCAGCGTTGATAGAAATCAGGTGAGGTGATCGAAGACATGATGGTGAATGAATTTAGGGTTTTCTTAGTGCATGATTGATGAATTTATAATTTTATTTACATGCATGTTGGTCATTGTATAGGACATGGAAAGTTGGTTGGATAAAGTTTGTAGGAAGATCCCTTTTAATATTAGGGTATTAAGGTTTTGAAAATACTTATTATTATTATTGTTATTATTATTGTTATTATTATTTCAAACGTAGCAATTTAGAGAGAAACTAACATTAACGAATGGACTTATATAATACATGTGTAAAACACATACTTTTGTCTAGCGGCACCAAGGTGACCCATTGACGAAGAGAGTGTGGAATCAAGCCTAGGGATGAAAACGAGCCGAGCCGCTAGTGAAAAGTTCGGGATCGAATCAGTAAAAAGCTCGAACGAGTCAAGGCTAAACGAGCTCGAGCCTGAGCTCTATACAAAAAGATCGAGTAGGCTCACGAGCCTAAACGAGCCCAGAAATATATACGTATATATATTATCTATACGTATAACCATATATAAACGAGCTTAAAAGAAGTAAACGAGCTTGAGCCTTGTGGGATTAACGAGCCGAGCTCCATTTAAACTTTGTTTTCTTTCAACACATCATATAAATTAGTCGAGCCCGACCCGAGCTCGAGCTCAAAATATGAGGCTCGAAACGAGCTCGAGCTTTATATATATATATATATATATATATATATATATATATATATATATATATATATATATATATATATATATATATATATATATATACGAGCCAAGCTCGAGCTCTGGCAGGCTCACACTCGGCTTGACTCGTCTACACTCGAGCTATTGCGCTAGTAAGAAATTGTGATTTTTATTTTATATTTTTTATTGATAAAACTAAATTTTTTTACTTGTATTTTCATGACTCAATAACTTATATTTGTAGGTTTGATGATTGCGGGTGAGACCTCAAATCGGGCCTTAAGTAGGGCGCTTAAAGAGAACAATAATCAACCTTTGCCGATCAGCCTTGATTACGATGATCAAGGCACCTTCTCACCTATAGGCACGTATGCACCGCAGTTGAGTAGTCTTATCGGAGAACAAGTTAGGCCACTTCCCCTTGACTGCGAGTGAGAACAAATTCCAGAGCCTTTTAAGGCTCATATATTTCCCGCACTCCAGGTATTAATTGTTTATTTTATTTCTATTCTTATTGTTATCGACCGTTTAGATATGCGTGTTATATTTAAATTGTGTGTTTATTTAAATGCGTATATTTAAATGCGTTTATTTAAATGCATTTTTTGTGTGTTAAACGACGAGCGCCGAGTGCCGGTTGGGGAGTGTGTATATACGATGGGGGAAAGGGTATCTCTTGGGTTGAGACTTCAGATGCGGTTACTATATCGCAAAAAATAAACACATGATCAAGTCTAAGTACTTTGATACACATGAGGACCCCGCGACGGCAAGGGAACATCCGCCGCTGCCGCCGAAAGTGTGGCTTAACAGAAGCCAAGAGGAGTGGGAGTGGTTGGTCGACTGGTGGTCCCAACCGGAACGGATGGCAAGATCTGCAAAAAATGCAGATAACCGAGCAAAAAACAAGATACTAACTCACCAAGGGAGACAATCGTTCGTACAAGGACGAAACGATTATGTAAGACTCATTATAATTTTTGTGATTTTTAAAGGTCTATATATTGTTTATATATAGCTCCTTATTAATTTATTTCAATGTTGCAAAAATCGGCCGTATCAGCCGATTAATCGCCGATATATCGCTTATCGGCCTTCGACCTTGTAGAATTTTGCATATCGGTCAAAAAATCGGTCTGGGAAAAAAAAAAGGCCAAAAATCGGCCGTATCGGCCGATTAATCGGCCGTATCGGTCAGCTTTAAAAAAAATAAAAATTTAGGCATTCTACTTAATTTGGGGATCGTTTATTTCACTTATAACACACAATGAGCCTCATAATCAGAATTAGAGCATTTTATTGAGGTTTGGAAATATAGTAGGCTTGGAATCAGTTACGATATTTAGTTTGGTCTCCAGAAATACCCAAAACATGCAAAAAATGCCAATCCGATTAATCCCGCCTTGGCCGATTAATCGCTGCAGGGTGGTCGACCGCCACGCTACCGATTCACGAATTTTGCAACATTGATTTATTTTATATTGTATCTATAGAGGGTTAGGAATGCGGGGAAAAATGAAGACCTCATCGAAACATGGAGGAAGGGGCATTCAAGAAAGAGCGTATTTAAAACAAAAGATAATGAGACGGCTTATGTAAGTAATTTATATCTTAACATGCGTCATTAAGATCAAGGTTTTTTTTTTTTTTTTTTTTTTTTTTTTAAACTTGCACAGATGGAGATGAAGTCACTTTGAGATCAAGTTAAAGCCGGTACACACCCGTTGATGACTGAGCAAGGAATACTGAATCAAGTAGTTGCGAGTGACAACCGGCAAAATATGCCGAGCAGGGGCAGGATGATGTCGGGCATGGGCAAAGCTTCATCCAGGTCCACACATCGGCCGGTTGCACAAGAATATGTTACTCGGTAGCATATGTCGGAGGTGTTGAGGCGAGAGGCGGAAGAGTAAGAGTTGTTCAGGAGGTAAGCGCAGGAGGCGCAACAACGGGCTCAAGTGGCCGAGAGTGAGGCTAGATTGTCTAGGGAACAGTCTAATGGGCTTTTTGCTCGACAAGTCGCCTTCGAATATTTCATGGGGCAGTTTATAAGTCACTACAACAACCAAGGTAATCCATTTCCCGTTTCCTTTCCTTCATTTCCCCCACCTGCTCCATTTCCCGGCCCTATTCCCTTTCCCGGCCCTATTCCCTTTCGCAATCCTAATAATTCTTCCCTTGACAATTGTTATTGTCCCTCCTTTCCCGACTCTACTATATGCCCGGGTTCTAGTTCTAACTCGGGTTCTAGTGCTAATTATGCAATGCCGCCACCCGACCTTAACAAATACATCTTACAAAATAATCCTCATTTGAGCCGCATTCCCGAGAATAATAATGCTAGTAGTGGTGAGAAGGAGCAGGCGGAGGAGGCGGGTTCTGATGAGGAGTGGGACTAGGAGTAGGCGTAGGGATGATGTAAGATCTTATTATTTGTCTAACTTTATGAATTGTTAGTAACTTTGAAGAATGGTATATATTGTCGAATGCTATCGTGGATTTGATGAATGATATATATTGTGTTAACTTAATTAGTAAATTTGTGACTTAATTGTTAGTTTAATTTGTATCGTATTTGTCGAATGCTATCGTGATTTGAGGAATGCATGGTATATATTGAATCGTTTAGTAATTGGTATTGTATCATATTGCCGAATTGGTATTGCGGATTGTGGTTGATTACAGGTTTTGTTTTGGTAGATTTTTTCCCCAAAAAAATTCGGAAAAAAAATCTGAAAATGCAGGTTCTGCTGCATTTTTTTTGGCATCCTGGGAAAATAGGGACGACATTTCACAACAAATGTCGTCCCATTTTTTTACTGCCACATCATCCGTCCTACTGGATTTAATTTTAAATAATTCAAACAGTTTGGGACGAGAATCTCGTCCCAATTTTTTTTTCTGTCGTCCCATTTTGTTTTTAAAAAACATTTTATTACTTAATTAAAAATTATAAAGAAAGTAAAAAAAAAGAAAAAAATAATTTGGGACGAGAATATCGTCCCATATTTGCAAAGAGATATCGTCCCATTTTGTATTTTAAGAGTTGAATGAAAAGTGGGTCCCATAAAAAATGCGGTCCCATTTTGCACTAGGAATGTCGTCCCAAATTTTTTTGGGACAAAAAAAAAGGGACTAGCAGAATGGGACGAGATGTCGGCCCATTCTGCGTTTGGGACGATGCACTTTGCATATTTGGGACTAGTTTCTCGTCCCAAAGTGCTTGATTTTTTGTAGTGTATGTAGACAAAATGTGTATTGGGTAGGTTTTGCCGCTTTTTAAAACTGCGTAAGCCAGGCTTTTCTCGTTTTTAAATTTAAAGTTATGAAGATTATACATTCCAAAAATTAAAATAAATTTATGATTATTTAATATTTAATAAATTGTATCGGCTTTTATAAGTAGTGGTATTTTAGTTTAAAATAATTACTTATTTTTTAAGTTTTAAACAAATGTGTTTTGTTTTTACACGTAGTATAAATAAACAAAAATATTGTATTAAATTGTAGATGAACTTGTAAATGTAGAAATTTGCATATACTAAAATGCTTTTCCACAGTATAACCAGTGCTTTTTTACTTCGTTTAGACCTTTGGAGGCAGATAATACAAAAGTTGATGACATGATTGACATGGAAGAATGGAAAAGTCTTGCAATTCACATTCCGCCGTACGTCAAGTAAGTTTACTGTGTTAAAACGTACACATGTAACACATTATTTTGTCCCTGTATAGTATGGGCCTTATTTCAAAATGTTTTCCTAGCTTCCTTGTATGGGACCTGGCTCATAAATGAAACCAACCAGGGAACACGTTAAGAATGCCATGTGAACCCGTATACACGTTAAGAATGCATGCCATGTAATAAGAAACTTGCCTATTTAAGTAGCTTAAGTTGAAGATATGAATCAAATTCAGAATTCTTTTATTGCTTCTTAATAAAATACCGCCATTCAGAAAAAAATATTCAGATTCCTCACATTGCTTTGAATGGAGCATTCCTTGGCCTCAATTCAAGTTCTAGTTACCAAACTGAAATCCGAGATTTTCTCGAAACAAAAGAGTGGCCATCTTCACTCATTTATGCCACCATCGGCTTACGACACTGCATGGTTAGCAATGATTCCACACCCTCAAGAACATAATACCCCATTGTTTAAGGGTTGTCTCGAATGGTTGCTTCATAACCAAAAGGAAGAAGGGTATTGGGGAGATCTTCCCACCATTGATGCTCTTCCTGCTACCCTTGCTTGCATGGCTGCGCTGCAAAAATGGGGATTCGGCGTTGAAAATATAGAAAAAGGTATTTGATACCTGACACATTATACCTGCAAGTGATAAAGGATTATATTCTATATATAAAAGTCAAAAGTACATAGAAAGTTGTTTTAACGTGGATTAGGGCACGCCATCGAAATCAGGGTGTATGTGATATCACTGACGTACAACGAAGATAGAGCATATAGCCATTTTTAAAAGCAGTCTTAAGACGTTATGTTTCTTGTTCATATATCTTATAGTTCAAACAGTTAGCGTATTGATGCTAAATTATAACTTATGGAGAGTTGTGTTTGTTTTCCTCTATATTGCAGGATTGAAATTTATACACGAAAATATGGAGGAGATGCTTCACGGTAACCTTGATCATCTTCCTCGATCATTCTCCATTGTTTTCCCGGCAACCATTGAACTGGCAGAATCGTCAGGTCTAGAGCTTAAGTTATCGGATCACATGATCTCAACTATTTCTTATATATCCAATACAAGGCAACAAATTATTGGCATGTAAGCATACAATCACCTTTTTTTTTTTATTTTTTTTTTTATTTTTTTTAAAGTTAATTTGTATAGTTTTGGGTTTCAACGAATAGCAATTACAAGTATTCATATATATTTAAATTGAATTTTGAGTGATATTGTCCATATGGGTTAGTATTACCTTCTGATTAGAGACGTAATAAATGAAATTTCTTGCAGAGAAGAGATGGTTGATAAATGGCAGTACCCTCCATTGCTTGCTTACCTAGAGACCTTTCAATTCACAAAGCATAATGTTGATCAACAAACCATAATGAAGCATTTGAGCGAAGATGGATCACTTTTCCAATCACCCTCGGCTACCGCACAGGCATACATTTCTACCAGAAACCACAAATGCCTTGAGTATCTGATGACACTTGTTCATATGTGTCCTAATGGAGGTAATTAATCAGATAATCACCTCTACTATCCTAAATATGCATACAAACCTAAGCAGTTTTTCCCTTCCAATATTGAAACAACTTGTTACGATGCTTAATATAATTGAGTAAAAACAACTTTTTTTGTCATGTATTAGTGCTTCAAAATTTATACTTTAACTTCTAAGTGTACAGAAACAATAGATGATTGACACTTTCAAATGTGTAAAATAGTATTACGTACAATGATTAGAACTTTTGTTATCGCCTTTAGTTACAAATGTGTAAAATAGTTTTAGAACAATTTTTTATTTATTTATTTTATTTTATTTTATTTTATTTTATTTTATTTATTTATTTTTTTTTTTGCATTTGTAAGTATTTAATTAGTTTAAAACACTTTAATATGTTCTAAATTGATTGATATGTTTTTTTTTGTAACACTGCGTGTTTTTCATTATGGCCGCAAAGTAGCAATATGTCACAAAATTTGTTTCATATATATTTATTTATCCTCTTAGTCTTTTATTTATTTTAGCGGTCTTTGGTGATTGCATCTCTTTGGATTTGCCTTCAAAATAATTCATCGTATACATTCACAGTTCCACAAAAGTACCCAATGGACGAAGAACTAGTTGAACTAAGCATGGTTGATCAACTTCAGAAGCTAGGCCTATCCGAGTACTTCATTGAGGAGATTGAGAACATCCTGAAAAAAGTTTACAGGTGATACATCAGATACATAAGTGAAATGGTATAATCAGAGATTATACATTTTCATTAAAATATGTATAATATATCTCCAAACCAAAATATGATTGTTCAGGAGCTACATGGAACACGAATCACAGCAAGATAATTTGAAGTTTAAAGCTGATAAAATATACAAGGACTCCTTAGCTTTTCGACTTTTTCGGCTGCATGGGTATAATATATCTCCAAGTAAGTAAAGATTATGGTTGATGGTAATATCTTAACCGTTTTTTTGGCTGCATGTGGATTTTGCCATATGTAATTACTATATTGTAACAAAACTAAATTAGACTAATAATATACCAATTTACATTTGGCCTAATTGTATCCAAGTTTAATTGTCTCGCCTATTAACTGTAGAATTCCCAATGTTGACAAAATGTGTGAGATTTACGTGTAAGTTTGGGGTAAAAGGTAGTCCTATGAAGAAGTAAATATATGATATTATTAAGCTTTGAAGGGATACGTACGTACACCACATCAAGCATTCAAGAAAGGCCACCAGTGTCGCTTATCACATTGAGTTATCAAGGACGATCGTGAACCAAAACCATGACTGATATATTTTCATTACATAAGATGATATATGCATCGAAAATTTTAGAAATATGTAAAGGCATGTTCTTATATGCTGAAAGCACCATTGCTTATGTTTAGGACAAATGGGTCGGGCTTTGCATGAAGAATTTGTTTGGATATTATTTTTAAACTCGTGCATACGTGATAATCTTGATTGATTTTTTCTTTAACACTTTTCAGGGACCTTTTGTTGGTTCTTATATGATGATGAAATCTTGAATCATTTGGAGAACAACTGTGGACAATTTAGAAGCCTCTTATATTGTGTTTATAAAGCCACAGATCTAATGTTCTTGGGAGAAAATGAAGTAGAGAAGGCCAGATCATTTTCAAAGAAAATGCTTCAGAAAGTCTCGACCATGAAAACCATAATGGAAGATAATATCATAATATTCCCCAATTTATCCAAAGTGGTAAATACACTCCCTCTACCTCTATCACTCTCTCAAACACAAACACGCCTATAACTATTTAAGGTTTTCATCATTCTTTTGTAGGTCGATGAAGAACTAAGCATACCATGGATTGCAAGACTTGAGCACCTTGATCATAGGATGTGGATTGAACAAAGCAAAGAAGGACCTTTTTGGAGAGGAAAGGCCTCCTTTTATACGTTACCATGTGTTCATAGTATGGGGTTAATGCAACTTGCCGTCGAAAACTACACATTCCGGCAATCAATTTACCAAAATGAACTTAAGGAACTAAAAAGGTAGACCATTGATTACTTCTAGTGTACCTTCAAATAGCACCAAGTCCAAACAAACAATATGTACAATGCGTAATGCATCAATCGTACTCTGTATCCTAAAGTAAAAATAGAACCGAATCACTAAACTTTTCCTATTACTTTTATGTAGTTAATTTTTACAGAGTTCAAATTGTGTAGGTGGTCCAAGAAATGGGGACTCACTGAAATGGGATTTGGTCGAGAAAAAACTTTGTATTGCTACTTTGCTATTGCAGCTAGCACTTCGTTGCCTCATGATTCTATTATACGAATGCTTGTCGCGAAGAGTGCTATAGTGATTACAGTTGCAGATGACTTCTTCGATATGAGAGGCACTCTTGAGGAGTTACACGTGTTAGTTGATGCTATTTACCGGTACCATATATTTTCCTTGTTTTGGTATAGCTTGTCATCTATGTGAATCCCCCTTGCTTTGTGAGTTATTAGCTATGTCAATTCCAAAGTTTCTTAATTTCATATTTGTACAATAGATGGGACGGTAAAGGCTTAAATGGACCAAGCAAAGCCATCTTCGATGTGCTGGATAATCTTGTGACAGATACTACCAAGGAATTAGTCCTTCAGAGAAAGATTGATGTAACAGAAGATTTCAGAGACCTAGTGAGTTTCTTACTCCTATATTGTAATGTAAAAAACAAGAAGTTCTTACAACGGTTATCCTTCCATAAATTTTCTAACTCATTAATTTCCTTAATAATTGTAAAGTGGAGGGAGACATTCAACTCGTGGTTAACCGAAACTACCTGGGGAAAGAGCGGCTACATACCTTCGAAGGATGAATACCTGGAAACTGGCATGATCTCCATTGCTACACATATTTTGGTCCTCACTTCTTCATGTTTCCTAAATCCATGCTTACCCAAAAGCAAAGTCAAGCCACAAAAGTATGAGAGCATCACACAATTACTTATGGTTACTGCCCGGTTGCTCAATGACATTCAAAGTTACAAGGTCATTCTTCAGAACCTCTTACCATAATCATTTAGCTTTAGTTGAAATAATTTTGTTTTATTTTGCACATACTTATTCAATAACATAAATTTTTAAGCAGAAAGAACAAGAAGAGGGGAAAATGAACCTTGTATTACTTCACTTCAAAGAAAACCCAAATGCAAGCTTAGATGATTCAATTGCTGAAGTTCAAAGGTTTCTAGAGCGGAAAAGACAAGAGTTACTTGCCCATATTTTTACAGATGATAACGGTGATCCTCCTAGTCAATGGAAGTATCTTCATCTATCTTGCTTCAAGGTGTTTCAGATGCTATTTAACTCTGCCAATCTATATGATACAGACGTTGAACTACAATATGACATAGAGAGAGCAATTTACATTCCTCCACAATATAAACTTTCCCACAATTTAAAGAACCGAACAACTTCCCTTCCCTTGTCAGAAAAGCGGAACTTGAATATCAGCGCTAGATATGCTCAAACCCCACTTCGCCTAAATGATCATAGTCGTATGAACATTAGTGTCCGTGCACTTCCCAAGAAGTACATGAGAAATGACAGCTATAATGTGTTTAACTCCACATTTTATAGTTTATGTCAAATTTAAGAGCCCGTCATGTAGCATTCGTCAGATTAAGAAGGTAACTTAAAGAAACCAAATAGTTGTATATCATATATATTTTTCAATTTTCATAGAAACCAAGTCTAGCTACACTTATGCAAACCCAAAGTTAAGATTCAAATATGTTTTGTTTTTTTTCCATATGTTTGTAATCTAAATAAATGTTAATCATGGTTAGTATAGTTGTTTGCTTTACAGAACACAGATGTGGAAAGTATCATTGTAATTTTATAACATTACTTGTGATCTCAAATTTGAAGATAAGGGAAACACAAAACCAATGATCGAGGTATGTGTAGTTGCTTTTATGATGGTCGTAATATCAGTATTTGGTCGAAGCATTGAAATGCTTTCAAAATGAAAAATGACCCTTTCAAAATTCATAGTAGAAACCTTGGGAAGAACAGCAAATTAAAAAAAGGGTGAAAATCAGACAAGAGTTTATGAAAAGAAAAAAAGACCGAGTTAAAATAAGATTGAATGATAATTTTGGATTAAAACCGAATGAAAGATCTATTCGACGCACATCAAACTAATGCTTTTATCTGATTCAAGCTCACCTACGAAAGTAGCTCAAAAGAACTAGCTCAATATCAAAGAAGATTTTAACTGTATTATTAGAATTGTATTATTAAAGAAGATTTTAATGGATATTCTTAAGCTATTTGAACTCTCAAAATGAACAGCCTCTTTGTTTAACATCAATCTAATCGACTCCGAGCCTACCATAAGAAGCCTTAAGCCATAATAGGTTATGGTTCATTATTTATCAGTAAATATAATTGGTAGATGACATACTTATATTACCCTATAAAAAGTTTACAATCTTACAAGTTACTAATACTTCAAAAATACTTCATTGAAGGTTGGTTTGTACATTAAATAGTCGAAAGGTTTAAACGACAAGTTTGAGCTGGAGAATAATAGATAGAGTTCGTAATCTTAACTTCTCAAGTCTGCCTGTAAATACATGTACTCATGTAAAGGGATATCTCAACACATTCTCCGAGCTTTTTCTTTTGAATAAAGGGTAGAGGATACCTAATCCTGGACCATGAACCGTTCATGAACAAATTTTCATTTTTGAATGATTCGATAATCGATATACTTAGTCCCAATATAGATTCGACATGCACCTCCCTTTCTGTCAACAAATTAGAATCTTATCTATACTACATATAATACACAAATCATTATCTCTCTTAAAATTAAGACGTACAACTTTTAAAACATAGGCAATTAATGCGGCGCAGATTTTTAAATGAATACAAATACTAAATCAAAAGGTACAATTTACTTTTGCATAGATAAATACAATTAATGCAGTTATTAAAACACCTCTTACATAAGAAATACAAATTATCAAGCATATTATACAACCAACTTAAACATAATTCCTGCAACGGACCAAAGGGGCTCGAGCCCGAACGGGCACGGGCCAAACAGGCACGGGCTAAACGGGCACGGGCCAAACGGACTCATGTTATATGAATCGCTTTAAAAAAGACAGACGAAATAAATTCCTTAGTTAAGGAGTTGAAATACGTCACATGAAATTTTTGATATCCGTAAATTTAGTATCAAAAAGAACATAATAAACTAAAATACATGCTTCACCGAAAAATTTTATTTTCAGGGTACCCGCCGCCGCAACGCGCGAGTACCCTGCTGTGTAACATAACTTACGCAAAGATAAAACTTAACGACAAAAATTAACCAAATTATAAGTAACGCCAGATGGTCAAACCACTAAACTCAACTAAATTTTAAAAGAAGTAGTACTAATCAAAACAACCAATGGGTCGCAAAAGTAGCGCAAAACTGCAAAAAGTCATGAAACTTGTCCAAAGACCATAAAAATAAACAAAAAAACCATACCATCATAAATAGACTTAATCGACTTCTTCCATCTTGCTGTCAGCATCGACCTCGGCTTCTTCGAAGAGCAGGAATATCACGAAGAAAATTCTGATTAAAAAGCTCATCATCAATACTCCAGCCAAGCTTCAACATCTGATGTTTAATCTTACGAAGATAAATCTCGTTATATTGAAATATGTGTTTAGCAAACTTATGAAACTTAAAGGGTTAATGTGAAACTTTTCTTAACTAAGTTTTTACTAATATAACTTTGAGTTGTATTTGTCAAGTTTATGTATGTGGAGGGTGTGAAGTGAAACATCTGTTAGAGTTATAGATATAAATTAATATACGTATGACCAGTTTCGAACACGAGACTTCGGGATTGCACACATTACATATGAGTTTCAATGTATTAATAATTAATATAACTAGTAGGGTACCCGCGCGTTGCGGCGGCGGGTACCCTGAAATAAAATTTTTCGGTGAATCATTTATTTTAGTTTATTATGTTCTTTTTTACAATAAATTTATGGATATCAAGAATTTCGTTTAGCCCGTGCCCGTTTGGCCCGCGCCCGTTCGGGCTCAAGCCCATTTTGCCTGTTGCCCGTTCGGGCTTGAATATTTATATAATGTGCTTTATTATTTGTGTTAGTGACATTTAATGCAGGGTACCTGCGCGTTGCGGCGGCGGGTACCCTGAAATAAAATTTTCCGGTGAATCATGTATTTTAGTTTATTATGTTCTTTTTGACAATAAATTTACGGATATCAAGAATTTCGTAAAGCCCATGCCCGTTCGGGCTCGAGCCCGTTTGGCCCGCGCCCGTTCGGGCTCAAGCCCATTTGGCCCGTTGCCCGTTCGGGCTTGAATAATTGTATAATGTGCTTTATTATTTTTATCAGTGACATTTAATGCAAGAATTGTGTTTAATTTGGTTGTACAATATGCTTGATAATTTGTATTTTCTTATGTAAGGGGTGTTTTAATAACTGTATTAATTGTATTTATTGACCAGTTAATTAATTGACTACATTAAATAACATTAATGTGGTGTTTTGTTTTTTTTTAACATGTGCATTAAAGTGTTGTACACTATGCTTCTTGTCTTGTACGTTTGAAAATTACGTGCATTAAAGTGTTGTACACTATGCTTCTTTTCTTGTAAGTCTTAAAATTTGGAGAGAGAGTCATCCCTCTATTATATGTAGTATAGATAAGTTATGATTTAATTATTAATTTCACAAATAAACACTTAACGGGCGTTAGTATTTAACGGGGTTTAGTTAACGGTCATTAAATATTAAGTTAAAGGACTATGGATGTAAATACAAGCCAAGAAGGTTCTAGAACCCCTTGGGCTTGCATAGTTCGGCTGACCCACCCAAGAAAAGAGGGTTTTTGCCCTAGCTTGGAGAACAAGATTGAGAAGTCTATAAATACAAACCCTTGTATTCATTATTCTCTAATCTTGATTATTTAGCAAGCCAAATATCTCTCTTCTCCTCTCCTCTTTGTTTTGGCCGATTGACTCACTTCCCATATCCCTTGGGAAAATCGATCTTGCAATAACATTAAGTGTTTGGTTTGTTTTGTGATCAAGAACCTAGCTTTTCGCATTGAAACGCTACTAATACGTGTGTACAAGAACGGAGATCAAGCATACTTTTGCTTGAGTGTTTTCCCCCATTCAACTAGTATATAGTCGATTTTCTCTAAACCCTAATCTAGGGTTTTACTTGGTTCTTGCTCACTCGATTTCTTGTTTAGCTAGAAATCAAAGATACGCATGTTCTTTTAATTTAGTTAATTAATTACTTGTATTAGTTCCTGTTTTTCGCCGCGTGCTTGATGTGTATGTTTATGTTTATATAATTGTTATGATTCACATATTTCAACAGTGGCATCAAGAGCCCGTTAATATGATGTAATTAATTACTAAAACACATAAAAAAAAAATTGAATCTTTGTGATTAAATACAAGTTTATGGTGTTCTAGGGTTTTAAAAATTAGTAAACCCTAATTTTTTTTAGATATGGGTCGATCACCCTATTATTATTAATTTGGGTTTTATGTTTTGTAAAACTTGTAGAAACCCTAGGTTGCATGCAATTTTTATGTGTTAATTAATGAGTACTTGGTTTATGTCATTAATTGAATATGCGTAGGATAGACTTGATTATATGTTGTGACATGATAATAAGTGCTACTTGGGGAATTCATGACAAAAACATGCATGTTTTGTCATGGAAGTTGATGTTAATTGTTACATGTTTACATGCTTATTTTATGCGATTAGAATTAATTAGGGTTTTAGTAATAAAATTGTTGGACAAGTTAAATTACTAAAAGTTAATTAATTAGGTTATTAGGGAAGACCTAAAATTGGGGAAGATCCCATATAAATCGTATATTAAATCAATTATGCGTGTTATTGTATATATTTATCATAAGACTTACACGGCCAACTTGTTGGTGTCTGTGGTCCATTGGGTACAATGCGCTTGAAAACCAATGGGAGTCTTAAGATCAATGTATACATGTTAATTGATTTGTTTAGCATGTCCATTATTTAAGTTGTTTATTTTTTATTAATTGCGCATTTGTTTAAATATGTATGTGACATAATTGTAAGCAAAAGGGTAATTTTCAGAATAGAAAATAAACTGGACTTAATAATGGTGAAACATGGTTTTAAGCTTTAAAAATCATAAACTTTTAATTGATTGATGTGGCTGTACAAAAATGGTCGAAAGGCGGACATAATTGTTGACAAACTATAAAGTGGGTATAAGGTTGGTTTCGCATTAAATTGTGGCCTTAAAAAGACTCCATTCTGTCTCTCCGCTCGCCTGTGCGTCAAAATTAGACTTACCAAGTACAACCATTATATGTACGAAGCATCTTAAGACAAAGTTGTAAGTTACTCAACGCCATCAATTAAAACTTTGTTGATTTGAGCTTAGTAATGTTACGAATGAGTAAATGGTATTTTGAAACATATGATACAAGATGAATGCATGACATCTTTGTACATATTTTGATTACACACATAAAAAATAAATACCCTTAAATTTAAGTTATATGCCATCCAATGAAACGGAAACACCTGAGATTACATACCTTCATTACTAGCAGCCAAAGCTGATGTGATGATCAAAGGATGGTAATCAAAGGGTAAATTACATACTTTCATTACTAGCAGCCAAAGCTGATGTGATGAAACTATGGTAACTTGAAGTTTCTTAAGTTGGTTAACTTAATTGAGTACTTTCATTACTAGCAGCCAAAGCTGATGTAATGAAACTATGTCAAGGCATAAAGATGGGGATAAAACATGCTTACATTTGCAACTGAGGTTGGCAAAATATGTAAATCCCATAACTCTAGGAATTGCAATTTAAGATTGGCAATTAAGTTCGACTCGTACCTTATTGAGTACTTTCATTGCTAGCAGCCAAAGCTGATGTGATAAAGCTATGTCAATTTGGATCCTAGTTTTCAGTGAAAATTAAATGGTTAAATGTTATTTACCATGAGTGTTTAATTTTCTTGAAAAGTTTAATTATCGAAAGTACTAACTTTTGAACTTTTTTCTTTAGAAATGGCCCAACCCGACAACACTAACATAAACAACAAGAGTTCTGCTTTCAAGCAAATGATTGAAAGAGAAAAGTTGATTGGGACAAAGAATTTCAATGATTGGTACCGTTCTTTGAGAATTGTTCTGCGAATGGCCAAAAGAATTGATTATCTTGGTAAGTCTTTTCCTATTGCTCCTGCTGGTACTGCATCTAATGCAGACCATGAAGAATATAACATTGAGTATGAGAAGCACAATGATGTGGCTTGTCTTATGTTATCTGGGATGGACACTCAATTGCAAAAGCAATTTGAGAACTATGGTCCCATGGACATGATCAATGAGCTCAAACGTATGTTTGAGAAACCACCTATTGCAGAGTTATATGACGTGTTAGATGCTCTGCATAGTTGTAAGCAGGATGCTAGTAAACCAGTGAGTGCCCACGTATTGGAAATGAAAGGTTATTTGGACCAATTGGAGACACTCGGCTGTGGTTACGTGCAAGATGTATGTGTTGGCCTCATCAATCGATCCCTCAACGAGGAGTTGTTTGGTGAATTTGTGCGCAACTTCAATATGCATTGCACGGGGAAGACAATCAGTGAGTTACATGCAATGCTCATTGACTTTGAGAAAGTGGTACAAGGTGGTAGGATTACCAAGCCCAACAAACCGCAACACGCGAACAAGAAGGGGAAAGGTAAAGCTGATAAGGGTAAACAGGTTATGTCCTACCAGCCAATGCCTAAGAAGCAGAATCCTCCTAAGAAGAAGGATAAAACCAAGAAGGATTTGGCTGCTTGTCACCACTGCAACACTCCTGGACATTGGAAGAGAAATTGTCCATTGCTGCTAGAGGAGTTGCGTGCAAATAAAAATAAGAAGGCTGGGAATGTCGCGAGCACTTCAGGTATTTTTATGATTGAATTATTTTCTTTTCCTCGTAAGCATAATGCCTGGGTATATGATACGGGATGTGGTACTCATATTTGTAACACATCGCAGGGGCTTAGAGGAGAAAAGAAGCTGGCCTATGGAGAAAGCTACTTGTACGTGGGCAATGGCATACGTGCAGCAGTTGAAGCCATAGGGACATTCGATTTAGTTTTACCTTCAGGGTTGATACTAGTTTTGAATAATTGTCATTATGCACCTTCTATCATTAGGGGTGTCATTTCAGTTTCTTTATTGTTGGATAATGGTTTTGATCACACATTTACTAATAATGGAATTTCGGTTTCTTTAAATAATGTTTTTTACTTTAATGCAATTCCTATAAATGGTGTGTTTGAAATTGACATTGAAAATCATGTGTCCAATAGAAATAATTCTGTGTATAGCATTAGCAATAAGAGAATCAAGTCAGACTTGGATTCATCTTATCTTTGGCACTGTCGTCTTGCACATATTGGCAAGAAACGCATGGAAAAGCTGCAACATGATGGGCTTTTGCAAAATATCAATGATGATTCATTTGATAAATGCAAATCTTGCATATCTGGGAAGATGACAAGGACACCTTTTTCACATCAAATGGAAAGGGCAACAGATCTACTTGGATTAATACATACTGATGTGTGCGGTCCACTTAGACATGTGTCAAAACGCGGTGCTAGCTACTTCTTAACCTTTACGGATGATTACAGTCGTTATGGTTATGTTTCTTTACTTAAACATAAACATGAAGTCTTTGAGACATTCAAGGTTTTTAAAAGTGAAGTAGAATTACAACTCGGTAAGAAGATTAAGGCTCTTCGATCCGATAGAGGTGGTGAATATTTAAGCCAAGAGTTTAAAGATTATCTAGCTGAGTGTGGAATTGTCCAGCAACTCACATCTCCTTATACTCCACAGCAAAATGGTGTATTTGAAAGGAGAAATCATACATTGCTAGATATGGTACGATCTATGTTTAATCTGACAACTCTTCCCTTATCATTTTGGGACTATGCCCTTGAAACTGCTGTTCACGTGTTAAATAGGATTCCAACTAAGAAGGTTGATAAGACTCCATATGAATTATGGACTGGAAAAGCTCCCAACTTTTCTTACTTAAAGGTCTGGGGTTGTGAGGCGTTTGTTAAACGTGACTCACCAGATAAACTCCAACAGAGATCTGTTAAGTGTATCTTCGTAGGATACCCTAAGGAAACAAAGGGTTACTACTTTTACTTTCCACCAGAGAATAAAGTCATTGTGGCTAGGTATGGCGAATTCCTTGAGGAGAATCTAATATCTCAAGAATTCAGTGGGAGAGTTTATGATCTTGAAAATGATCAAGAAGATACATCACCTTCTGAAAACACTAGCACACTTCCTGTGGAACCTGAAAGTTTAGGTCCTCCACCTGAAGTTGAAGTGGTTCCCATTCGCAGATCTGCTAGAACTGTGAAAGCTCCTGAGCGTCTATGTCTTAACGTAGAGTGCTAGGAAACTATACTAGGGGATCTTGATGAACCTACTAGTTATAGGGCTGCCATTAATAGTCCTGAAAAGGATAAATGGCAGGTAGCCATGAATGGGGAAATGCAATACATGAGAGACAATGAAGTCCGAATTGAAGTAGATCTTCCTCCCAATGCTAAGGTAGTTGGGAGTAAGTGGCTCTTCAAGAAGAAAACAGACATGGATGGCAATGTACACGCCTATAAAGCTCGTTTGGTGGCTAAAGGCTTTACCCAAACATATGGTGTTGACTATGAGGAGACCTTTTCTCCTGTAGCTGACATTAGAGCTATTAGGATTCTCATAGCTATAGCAGCTTACTATGACTATGAGATTTGGCAGATGGACGTCAAAACCGCCTTCTTAAATGGTTGCCTAGATGAAGACATCTATATGGCGCAGCCTGAGGGGTTTGTGAATCCAGAATTTCCTGAGCGTGTATGCAAGCTTCAAATATCCATTTATAGATTGAAGCAGGCATCAAGGCAATGGAATAAGAAATTTGATGAGGAAATCAAAAGGTTTGGATTTACTCAGAATTTTGATGAGCCATGTGTATACCACAAAGCTAGTGGGAGTAATACTACTTTTCTTGTTCTATATGTCGATGACATATTGATCATGGGAAATCATATACCAAGTCTTAATGAAGTTAAGTCTTATTTGGGTAAATGTTTTTCTATTAAGGATTTAGGAGAAGTAGCATACATCCTTGGAATCAAGATCTACAGAGATAGATCTAAGTGGTTGATTGGATTAAGCCAAAGTGCTTACATTGATAAAATATTGAAAAGATACAATATGCAAAATTCCAAGAAGGGATATTTGCCAATGCAAGTAGAACATGGCTTAAGTAGCAAACTATGTGCTTCAACACCCGAAGAGGTGGCACACAGGAAGAAAGTTCCATATGCTTCTGTGGAAAACTAGAAGGGGAGTTGAATAGTTTTTACCGTTTTAAAATTAATTCGCTTTGTATACTTAACATGATTCCAAAGTAAAGTAAACAATCAAGCACACAAACAAGTAATATAAGTAAAGAAGTAAAGAGAGGAAAGATCAAACCAAACAACACAGATGTTTATAGTGGTTCGGCTACAAGGACTCTCTTCCTTGCCCTACTCCACTCCTCGAGCCTCTAACTCGAGAGTTTTTCTTCACTAAGAAACAAGCCCCCTTCTAGGCGGAGAAAACCTTTACACGCCGCTTACTCTTTATCCGGTACTAAGCTAAACACCGAGTTCTTTACAAGGGTACAACCACCCCCGTTGGTTCTTTCACAAGGGTACAACCACTCCCGTTGGTTTTTTCACAAGGGTACAACCAATCCCGACACTCTTTGTGTTTTAAGGACTAAAACACTAACCAAACTCTACTGAATAAAAGATACAAATAATGATGTGTAAGTTAATACAAAATCACACAGAGTCTATACTAAAAGGATAACAATGGTAGGTTGATCCTTATATGCTTTTGATCTCTTTGCTACAAAAGGAAAGATCAATGAAATGAAAGAATGATATGGGTTAGTGATATGTAAATGAATGAGTATGTATTTAAGCTATATGAGTGATGAAATGCCCAAATGATCAGCTTGCTATTTATAGGAAAACTGAGTCAACAGTTGGCGGATCCGGCGGATCCCAAAAATTAGATATGCCTTTGTATGGCTTTGGATCCGCTAGTGCAGGCCAGCTAAGAGATCTTCAAATCTTTCCAAATCTTGCCATATTTTTCCATATCTTCAAATGTCAACTCTTTGGCTTGAAGATCTAAACAAAATATCTCAAAATCTTTCTAAGATTATGTTCATGATGCATGCCATGATGTCATCCTAATATTTTAAAAATAAAGTTTCTAATTTAAGAAATAAAGATGTAAATGTATAAAATGTTATTTCTAGTGATCTTGTAATGTGTAGATGTGTTTTAAAAGACTTATTCTATAAATGTAAAAGACTTAATCTTATATTTATTTTTTTCTTAAAGATGAACTTTGTATTTGTCATTAACAAAATTAAGCAAAGATCGTAAAATATAAATAACGTTTTTGGGACGATATTTTTATTAACAATCTCCCCCTTTTTGTTGATGACAAAACAAAAGATGTATTTTTAAGCAAAGGACTAAATAAAGTATAAGACTTTTAAAAATATAGATTAAGTTGGTTTTATGCAAGTTTTAAAATCTATTTTAAGCATAAATGTATGTACTGTGATGTTTCACAGTAATGAGAACTTAATCCTTTCTCCCCTTTTTTGTCGAAACAAAAAGAAGATATGCGTAGCGGAATGTGATTTTGAGAACTTTAAAGCTCCCCCTTGATGTATACTCCCCCTAAATGGAGTGCCAATGATATGATGTATGATCCTACAAAACAAATGGTTAGAATATGATATGCTCCCCCTTGATGTATACTCCCCGTTGCTAGGGTACCAACGTATACGTTTCAAGGATATGATATGCTACAAAATAAAAGTTAGTAATGAAAATTTTCAACCAAGAAGCAAAATGCATATGTAATGGTCAACCAAACAAGAAAGGTCAACCCATTTGACTTTAAAAAGTCAAAATGAAGTGTCTGATCAAAATTAAGTACCTAAGTATATTTGATCAAAGCATTATGTGAAGTTAAAACAACCATACTATGATGTTAGTAATCTAAAATAAGATAATATGCTAAATGTTGATCACCCACAAGCATAAAAACATAACATTCATTACTTGGAAAAAAATGATGTTACATTTAAACAAAGAAAATAAATCCTAAAAAGAAAAATTCTAAAACAACAATCTAAAAGTTCCTATAAGAGGAAACTAAAGAGCTCTTATTGAGGAGGATGAGAGATTGCATTGAGACGCTCGAGAATGTGGTTCAAGATGAACCTCATTTCATTTTGGAGCTCATGGACTAAAATGTTGGTCCTTTGGGCCAAGTGAGCGGTTCTCTCGCAATGCGAGCAATCATGTCTTGGAAAACCGGGAGGAAGGGTAGGCTCATTGTTTTGTGGTGGTGGTTGTGGGTTATTTGGTAGTGGTGGTGGTGATTGGTTGTTTGATGATGGTGGTGGTTGTTGGTAAGATGATGGTGGAGTTGGGATGAAGTTCATCAAGATGGTTTGGAGATCCATTGCTTCATCAAGGCGGGAATCCACCATATTAGAGAGAGCATGGAGGCGGGCGAGTTCCTCGTTGATCTCTTCTTGGGTTTGTGGCTCATTTATCCACATTGCCTCATCAATGGCAATTAGTGTGGATGTGGGTGAGAGAGGTTGTGTTTGAGGTTGAGGTTGTGGTGCATCATGGTATAAAGGACCGTGGATATCCTGATAAAGCGGATGAAAAAGCATGGGTTCTTTACCTTCAAAGGTCATGGGTGGAGGATTGGTTGACCTAGGTGGAAGGTCTTCCAAGTCATCAAGATATGGATGTGGTGATGTAGGTGGAGTCCTAAATAACTCCATTGGTTGGAGTTTGGGTGAGTTTGGGAGTGATGGTGATCTAACAGGTTGTGATGGAGTGGGTGGTGGTGTGGTAGCGATTGGAGTAATTGTTGGTGGTGGAGTATGGATGGCTACATTTGATGGTGTGGGAGTGGAGAGTGTGAGGAAATTTTCATTTGCTATGGGAGATGAGATATTAAGAGGGGATGATTCCTCCTCTGATGAGTTAGCTAAGTTTATGAAGCAACAAGGCTTAACACTAATACGAGCAGTTCTTCTTGCGGGTCTGCTAGTAGAGGAATTGCTTAATTTTGTCATGGTTAAGAAATGTAGCTAAAAAGGTACAGGAGATATGTAGAGAAGATGGTGAGTGAGTGAGTTTTGATCATCCTGATCATCCTAATTTATAGACAGTGAGATTTTTGGAAGTTGTGTTTGGATTTGATGTAAATCCAATGGAGAATGTCGGTTCCTAATGATTTGGAACAAAAATTTGTGCTAGTCACATCCTTTAAGTCAAACCATAGAGCTCAAGTTGAGTGAATTATAGAAGATTTGCAGTTAATGCAAGGAGTGAGTGGAAAATCTGTTGATATGATGTTCCCACGGATTTAACGGATCCCATAAAAGGGTTTCTTGCTTGTATTAGAAAGGTAACTTACATGGAAATTTTGAAAATTCAAAATTTGGTGGGAAATTGATTTCTTAAGGTTCTAAGAGTTTCCTAATACATTCTAAAGAGTCTAATGATCATTAAAGAATAATCTAAAAACTATAATCCAAAATCTAAGTATCCGGATTAGTCGGGATTTTTGAAAAATGTTACTGTTGGCACCTGCGGATCCAATCGACAACAAAGACGGATCCAAAATTTAGGAGCGGTGGAATCCGCAGGTTCAGGAATGGCGGAGCCAAAGGATACACTAGGAGGATCCAAAATTTGGGATCCGCCAAATCCGCCATATGAAAATACGAATTCTGAACAGAATGAATGTCAAATTTTTTGTTTCTCGGTCAAAACCCGAAAAATCTCCTAAAACATATGTAATAGCTAATATGTGATACAAATATACTAAATATATAGATTCTAACACATGTATACACATAAATTAATCCGATCATCATAGCTTACCATAAGAGGAGTTAAGCCAAACGGTGGCTTAATCTCAGAAAATTGATAACAACATGTGTTATCGGCCTGCAATGTCAAGTTAGTTTACACACATGTCAAGTACTAACATAATGTCATAAGAAACATACATGTTCAACACATCATTGTCTAATAAAGTCTAAAACCAAACACTCCTTTCAACTTAACTTCTTGCTCAATTTCTTGTAACCCTTGTGAAGTTTCATGATCCAACGCCCCAAATTCTTCACCATTCCTTTGGTTTGTCGTAATTCCGCTGATTCATTCGGGATCGGTGGAAGATGACTCAAGTACTCCGGAGGAGCGATCCTAGAATTTGGCAAGCCGTCATCCTCACTCATTGATGATGATGATGATGATGATGTAGGAGGATGAGGACGTTTACCTTTTGCTACCGCTACCCTATGATCACTTAGAGGAACGAAAGTATGTTCTATCTCGGCGTAGTCAGGAACGAAACCTAAAGCATTTCTAGGAATGGGTTCAAAGGCTCTATATAGACGAGTCAAGAGCATCCCATAGGGCATTGCGGTGGTACCTTGTATCGGAATATCGGCCATTCGCTTGGCGATATAGTATGCAAGGTTGAAAGGTTGATGGTTTGACACACAATATATCATATAACAAAGACATGCGTTGATATGATATCGATTCCCAACGGTGCTTATGACATTTGCCCTTAACACTTCTTCAAGCTTTCTAAATTCGAGCCTAAGTTCATTGATTTCCATGGCAAAAGGATCTCTATTTACTTGACGACCTCGATGCAACCTAGTTGGGTTGTTCCTAGGTAAGAAGAGATGCTCCCAAATGGTTTCTTTTGCGGTCAAAGGTGTGGCATATGGTGCCGTTCGATCAAGGTTTGATTCTAAGATTCTCAATGACCATTTATCCGAATAGACACATGTTCCTTGACTTGGAACTCCTAAGACATCTCCAAATTGATCTAAGGGAATGTTGAATTGGGTTCCATTGACTCTAAAGTGAATGTTCATGTATCCATGATCATTAGAACTAAGTCCTACAGTAGCATAGAACTCGAGAATGAACCTAGGGATGATGGGCTCATCAATGTCTAGAAGACTATCGAAATGAATCGCGGCTAGTTGCTCGCAAAGAATGGTACCTTCATAGAATGAGGGGTCTACAACCCTACCCTCATGGACATATCGTTTTTCTAGTGATTTAAAAATATTTACTTGAGCTTCGGTGAGACCTTTGGTTTTGTGGTGTTTGGGAAGGTATTTGACGGTGTTTTTGTGATCATAATTAGTTGCGGGAGGCATAGTTATCCTAGACATGAAAAATATATTGTTTAGTTGAAATTATCGAAAATATGTATAAATGTCTAGTGTTTGCCTACATGGGGACTATGTGGAGGTACGGTTATCTCGACTCTTTTTAATGCACGAAAATTTGTTTATGCAAGTTTTATGATAAAACGAGAGATAACCCAAACGCTCCTACTTCAATGTAGCTTCATTTGAATGTACCCGAAAATACATATTAGTTATGTATTCCCTTTAGCATTCAAGAGACATTATGCAAGTGATGTTTAAAACATAACGTTTTTGTATTTGTATAAACAATGTTCAAAAACCGTTTTTCCTAGTCGTGAGAAGATTTTAGCAAAAATTTCTCATGGGGTTTTTGATAAATAATGATAATGTACTACAAGATGCAATTCCTAACTATGAAAAACATGATTTGTTATGCAATTTAGTAAATATGTTTCATGATTTTACAAGAATTATGCATAAACCCCAAGTTTTGATTTTGTGCATGAAATAGAAATCTTAGACGCAAATCAGGAATGCAAACATGATAAGGATAATTACAGTGATATTTAGAGCTCAATTTGGTTGAAGAAGATAGCCTAAATTGTGAGTTTGGTGAATTGTGGGTTGAATTCCAGTAGGTGATATGTTTTTAGGAAGTGTGATGAATAGTACAAGAGTTTATTTAATATATAAAACTAGCTCACCAAGTGACGGATCCGGCGGATCCAAAACAAGGGATCCGCCCTTGTTGTCGTTTGGATCCGCAGGATCAGAACACAGGTTTGGTTATTGCCGTGTTTGGTTAATCTAAGGTTCGAGTTAATGTTTTAATCTACTCACTAGGTTCCATTAATCCTAAACCAAGTCTAAGATAGTTGAAAGGTTCTCTCTTGAGAGGTTTTGTGAGGATATCGGCAATGTTGTCCTCTGAGGAAACTTTCTCAATTGAGATGTTTCCCTTCTGAACATTGTCACGTAGGAAGTGGTGACGTATTTCTATGTGTTTGGTTCTAGCATGTTGGACTGGATTTTTGCTAAGATCGATAGCTCCTTTGTTGTCACAAAGAATGGGAATGTCCTTGAGTACAATTCCATAGTCGACGAGAGCTTGTTTCATCCACAATGCTTGTTGGCAAGCTTTTCCTGCTGACACGTACTCTGTTTGTTTCTTAGCAAACCATGAGGTGAGACAATGTCCTACAAAAGTACAAATACCGCTTGTACTTTTCCTATCAACATAATCACCAGCATGGTCTGAGTCGGCATACACTATGGTTTCCATTCCCGTCCCTTTGGGATACCATAATCCTAGATGTGTAGTGCCTTTTATGTACCTAAATATCCGTTTAACGGCTTCAAGATGGGATATTTTGGGATCTTCTTGAAAGCGTGCACATAGACAGACACTAAACATAATATCCGGTCTACTAGCCGTAAGATAGAGTAAACTACCAATCATCCCTCTATATTTAGTGCTATCTACAGATTCACTTTCATCATCCTTGGTGAGTTTGGTTTCGGAAGACATTGGTGTTTTCATGGGTTTGGAGTCTTCAAGACCAAATTTCTTAAGCATATCCTTGATATACATAGATTGGTTGAAGAATATCCCATCTTCTAATTGTTTAATTTGGAGACCTAAGAAAAAGTTTAGTTCCCCCATCATACTCATTTCAAACTCATCATGCATGATTTTTGAAAATTCATCGCATAACTCTTGACAAGTTGAACCGAATATAATGCCATCCACATATATCTGGACTATGATAATATGTGATCCCTTTTTCTTGGTGAAAAGAGTGTTGTCTACTAGGCCCATGGTATACTTATGGTCAACTAGGAAAGTCTTAAGTCGATCATACCAAGCTTTTGGTGCTTGCTTAAGTCCGTATAATGCTTTCTTAAGTTTGTAGACATGATTAGGTTTTTCAAAATCGGCAAAGCCGGGAGGTTGTGCAACGTACACTTCCTCATTAATAAAGCCATTAAGAAATGCACTTTTGACATCCATTTGAAATAGTTTAAAGTTATGTGCACATGCATATGCAAGTAGTATCCTAATTGACTCAAGTCTAGTGACGGGTGCAAATGTTTCATCGTAATCTATACCTTCTTGTTGATTGTAGCCTTGTGCTACTAGCCTAGCTTTGTTTCTAGATACTATGCCATTTTCATCCATTTTGTTTCTAAAAACCCATTTTGTACCTATTATGGTTTGATTTTTAGGTTGTGGGACTAATGTCCAAACGTCATTTCTAACAAATTGATTTAATGCCTCCTGCATCGCAATGACCCAAGATTCATCTTTTATGGCTTCATTAACATTTTCAGGTTCAATTGTTGAAACAAAACAAAAGAAATTACATTCATTTTGAGCTTTAGACCTTAATGTTCTTTCATTGATTTTTCCTATGACGTTTTCTAATGGATGACTTTTGGTTTCTTTGATATTAACTATTTCTCTTTTTACCGGTTCATCTTCTTTCTCACTTTCAATATTTTCCTGATTATCAACCATTTGACTTTCAACTAAGTCATCATCTACCAAAGGTGATGTCTTAGAGGGAGGTGGACTTTCATCGAATGTTACGTTCAATGATTCCTCGACTCTTGAGGTTTCTTTGTTCAAAACTATATACAGTAGAAACTCGATAAATTAATACTCGATTATTTAATAAACTCTCTAAGATAATATTTTTTGCCGGTCCCGACTCGGGGATAGGGTGCTAAATTAATAATTCGCTAAAATTATAAGATAATACATTTTTGATAATTTCTTTAGACCTCATATAAAATATAAATTAATAATTCCTTATATATAGCATATTACATGAATGATTTATGAAGGTTTCTTGAAAAATGACTCAATTGTCTTTTGTTTTTTGTTGAAATCAATTTCCCCTTGAATCTCGTCTCTAATTTTCCTTAGCATGGTAAGAACTTCTGGTGTTGTTTTCTCATAGCTCAACAAGAAATTGTTCAATATGTGATTGCCGCTTTAATAGCTTCGTTTTTAATGTCCATAAAGTGATACATTGAACACAAGAAGCATAATAAGGTGGGAGATTGAAGGTTTCTTTCAAATTGGGCCGTTCATTTGATATACATGCATTGTATATCAATAATTAAGTGGAAGCTTGAAAGGTGTTTGTAAACTAAGTATTCTACTATAAATTAATAAAATATTAATTAATATATAAATTAATAATTATTAATTTATCGATTAATTAATAACTCTTTTAATTAATAAATTTTGGTGGTCCCAAGTGTATTATTTTATAGAGTTTCTACTGTATGCTTTACTAGTTTGTGAATATCCTAGAAATACACCTTCATACGACTTTGGGTCGAACTTGGTGAGATAATCCTTTGTGTTTAAAATGAAGCACTTGCTTCCAAAAACTATAAAATATCCTAAAATAGGCTTTTTGCCTCGGTATAACTCATATGGAGTCTTTTTCAAGAATGGTCTAATTAGAACTCGATTTAGAATATATGTGGATGTATCTACAGCGTGACACCAAAACTTTTGAGGTATGTTTTGTTCATTTAACATGGTTCTACTCATTTCTTGAATTGTCTTATTTTTGCGTTCTACTACACCGTTAGATTGAGGGGTTCGAGGAGCCGAGAAATTATGAGTTATGCCATTGGCATCACAAAAAGCTCCAAATTGGATTTCATTGTCAAATTCACGACCATGGTCGGTTCTTATTGACACTATGTTACTTCCTATTTGATTTTGAATTTTCTTACTTAAGATTTCAAATTTATCAAACGCTTCATTTTTAGTTTTCAAAAACTTAGTCCATGTATACCTAGAGTAATCATCTACTATTACCAAAGTGTAGAAGTTTCTCCCGTAACTTTGGATGGTCCAAAAAAATCCATATGTAACAATTCTAGACACCTAGATGTAGACACCATGTTTTTAGCCTTATGGCTATTATGAACTTGTTTTCCTATTTTGCAAGCATCACAAAAGTGTTGGTCATATTTCAACTTGGGCAGGTTCCTAACGAGTTCCTTAGATGATAAGGATTGAATTAACCTCATATTGGCGTGACCTAAGCGTCGATGCCATAGAGTTGAGTTTTCGTCCAAGGAGGTAACACAAAGCTTGTCTTTAGGTGTCTTATCTAATTTCGTAACATAAACGTTATTCTTTAAAACACCTTTTCCTACTGTTATGCCGTCTTTAAGTATTTTGCTTCCATTTTCACTGAAAAGGACGTTATACTTTTTGCGGCACAATTGAATTATGCTAAGCAAGTTAAAACCTAAATTATCTACATGAGCAACATTATCGATATAGAGAGAGTCATGAGAGATCATACCTTTTCCGATGATTTTACTTTTAAGCTTGCTACCAAATGTGACATTACCTCCGTCGTACACTTGGTAGGTTGAGAAAAGGCTTTTGTTTCCCGTCATGTGTCTTGAACACCCACTATCTTTAATCCACTCATTTGGTTCTAGTTCAACTTTTAAGCACACCTAATTTTCAAGAAAAACTCAAGCGTTTGGTCCCCAATATCTCATGGGTCCGTTTGGGTTAAACATAACATTATCATGGTTCATGTATGGAAATGGTGGACAAGTGTTCCATGGCATATAATTAGGACCTGGAAAGTTTCTAGACATGTTTTGGTTCCAATTACTTTGGTAATGATGTTGCGAGTTGAAGTTACTCTTTGGAAAGGGATGTTTGGGAAAACTGGTTTTAGGTGTCTGTTGAACCGTTTTACCTCTATACTCATTTCTAACTTGGCCTTTTCCTATAGAGATTGATGGTTTTTGTTTGTTAACAGTTGTACTAGTGCTAGGTTTTCTAGTGACCTTAACAAATTCAGTACGATTCGTTTTAAGAACCTTCTGTTCATCAACAGTACCTGCGGATCCCTTGGGTACAACTGGCGGATCCAAAATTTTGGATCTGCCGGGTCCGTGGGTGTCTGATTCAGTTGGAACAATTTCTTTTTCTTTCACTGTTTGTTTCTTAAACTCACTTAAGCTTCCTAGTTTCATAAAACCTAGTCCGGTTTTATCATGAGGTAATTTTTGCATCTTCATTATCTCATCTATACAACTTATGTTTTTGTCAAACTTTTTAAATTTAGAATTTTTCTTAATGAGATCTTCCTGTGTGGTTTTAAGAGTTTCTAATTCTAGTTTAAGTTCTTGACACGAGACACAGGTTTCTTTACTGTTTTTACCTTTTTCCATTCGTATCTCCTTTTCTTTAAGCCAATAAACTTCGTTTTCTAAAAGTGTTGTTTTGGTTTTTAAGAACTTATTTTTGTTTATGATTTTTAAAGTGATATCACACATTTTGTTATATTCTACTTCTAAGGTTTCATCATCTATTGAAGAGTATGACGAGTCAGAATGTACCTCTTCTGTGTCATGAGCCATGAGAGCAACTTCGTCGTTCTTAGGCTCGTCGTCATCTCCTTCACTATCACTCCAAGCTCCATTGACAAAGGCTCTTTGAGACTTGTTCTTTGGAGGCTATGGACATTCTCCTATTAAGTGACTAGAATCACCACACCTATAACACTTCCTGTCTATCTTTCCTTTCCTATCATCACGGTCTTTTCGGAAGTATTTCTTTTCTTCATGAGGTGGTCTAACGAACTTTCCTCGTCTCCTAAAGAATTTCTTGAAATCTCTTACTGCCATGGCATACTCTTCGTCTTCGTTACTAGAACAAGACTCTTCATCATCACTTGAATCAACTCTAGCTTTCAAGGCAATGGACTTGATCTTCTCCTTCTTGCCTTTAACTATTCCGAATCTTTTTCCATCACCATTTCGTGAACTTTGAGATTTCCAATGAGCTCGTCCAGTGTCATGCTTGAAAGATCCTTAGATTCTTCAATAGCCGTCACCTTTGCTCTCCACTTCGGATGGAGTGCTCTTAGAAATTTCCTGACAAAATTCTTACTAGAAAAAGATTCATCAAGTGCTTTAAGAGATGTAATAATAGTATTAAACCTAGCAAACGCACTATCAATGGTCTCATCTTCAGAGATAACAAATTGTTCATATTGTTGAACAAGAAGATCAATTTTGTTATCTTTGACTTGTGAGTTCCCTTGATGAGTGATAATTAATGATTGCCAAATATCCTTAGCCGTTTTACACATAAAAACTCTTTCATATTCTTTCTTAGGTAAAGCATTGTAAAGCATCATTTTGGCTTCGTTATTTTTGGCAATCAACTTCTTTTGCTCATCACTGTGACGAGTAAGAGAAGCACATTCATCCCGACCACCTGAAATATTATTACTTATGGGCTTGTAATCACCCTCTACAATTATATACCATAGATCTATGTCCTTTGACTTCACATATGTCTCAAAGCGGTTTTTTCCAGTATATGAAACAATTTGGTTCAAATAGTGGTGGTCTTTGCATAGATTGCCCTTCTTTAAAGTTTTCAAAATCCATTGATCGTTTCAAGTTTTTAAAATACAATATATTTTGAAAATCTTGAGTAACACCGCTCTGGTACCAATTGTGGAAAACTAGAAGGAGGGTTGAATAGTTTTTACCGTTTTAAAATTAATTCGCTTTGTATACTTAACGTGATTCCAAAGTAAAGTAAACAATCAAGCACACAAACAAGTAATATAAGTAAAGAAGTAAAGAGAGGAAAGATCAAACCATACAACACAGATGTTTATAGTGGTTCGGCTACAAGGACTCTCTTCCTTGCCCTACTCCACTCCTCGAGCCTCTAACTCGAGAGTTTTTCTTCACTAAGAAACAAGCTCCCTTCTAGGCGGAGAAAACCTTTACACGTCGCTTACTCTTTATCCGGTACTAAGCTAAACACCGAGTTCTTTACAAGGGTACAACTACCCCCGTTGGTTCTTTCACAAGGGTACAACCACTCCCGTTGGTTCTTTCACAAGGGTACAACCACTCCCGACACTCTTTGTGTTTTAAGGACTAAAACACTAACCAAAATCTACTGAATAAAAGATACAAATAATGATGTGTGATCTAATATAAAATCACACAGAGTCTATACTAAAAGGATAACAACAGTAGGTTGATCCTTATATGCTTTTGATCTCTTTACAAGGGTACAACCACCCCCGTTGGTTCTTTCACAAGGGTACAACCACTCCCGTTGGTTCTTTCACAAGGGTACAACCACTCCCAACACTCTTTGTGTTTTAAGGACTAAAACACTAACCAAAATCTACTGAATAAAAGGTACAAATAATGATGTGTGAGCTAATATAAAATCACACAGAGTCTATACTAAAAGGATAACAACAGTAGGTTGATCCTTGTATGCTTTTGATCTCTTTGCTACAAAAGGATGATATTTGTATTAACAGCTTCGGCAGTAGGATCTATCATGTATGCAGTAAGATGCACAAGGCCAGATGTGGCGTTTGCACAAAATTTGACTAGTCGTTATCAACAGAACCCAGGTGAACTCCACTGGCATGCTGTTAAGAACATTCTTAAGTATTTAAGGAATACAAAAGAGATGTTTTTAGTGTATGGGGGAAATCCAGATGCAGAGCTTGATGTTACAGGTTTCTGTGATGCGTCCTTTCAAACTGATAAAGTTGATACAAAGTCTCAGACGGGTTACATTTTTGTCATCAATGGAGGAGCAGTAGACTGGAAGAGCAAGAAGCAGAGTACGATAGCTATGTCTGTAACAGAAGCTGAGTATATAATGCTGCATCGAAAGCTGCGATGGAAGCTGTGTAGATAAGGAAATTCATTTCGGGGCTAGGAGTAATGCCGTCAATTGAATTACCTATTAATGTGTATTGTAACAATTCTGCCGCAATTACATTCGCCAATGAACCTGGATTCATGAAGGGCGCCATACACTTTCCTAGGAGATATCACTATGTTCGAGAACAAGTCGAAATAGGTGAAATCAATTTACTTAAAGTTCACACAGATGACAATCTAGCTGATCCCTTTACGAAGGCTTTACCTAAGGAAAAGCTCACTCAACATGCCAATGGCATTGGACTTCGTTTAGCTAATTGTTTCATGTAAATCTGTGGTTAGTATTTGGATAAAGGATAATGTAAACAATGTTATCTTAATGAAATAAAGTATTTTGTTATGTTTATTTTCATTTATAATATTTTATCCTATATTTGCATGTTTAAATCCATGAATAACTAATGTTATTATAAATAGTCGGTTGTCGATCAATAATATGGGAGTATTATTGAATGAAGGCAAATCTGAGTTTTGGTAGAATATACTTAAGTATATTGATGCGTGGACATGCCAAATTCACATGATATTCAATAATGGATAAATTGAATATAGGACAGATCCCAACCATATGATTGTACTTTATGGATCATTGTCATTAAAGTAAATCATGAATATTTATCCTCAGACTTGAGATACCAGATAACAGCTGCGGATGTAGCTCATTTTCTGTAAGATAGTCTAACGCTATCCGTAACTGGTAGTTATAAGGGCTATTTTCGGAGGTGATGCGAAGTTCAAGGGTTATGCTCGTAGTCAAGAAAGGATTTGTTCCTTCAAATTTGTTTTGAAGTTTAATACTGCTGGGCCCCTCGTAGGGTTGACAAGATGTTTGCGTGCGCACGCCCAAAGTCTATCTGGAATACGTTCAGATGTTTTGGTAATCTTGATCGATTATTAATAACGAGAAACTGAATAGTTAATTATGGAATGACTTAGATCCATATCCACATTAACGTGGTATTAGAAACAAAAGGATAAGTATGATGATGAATCATCACAAGGTTTTTCCAGGAAACCATACTCAGGGTCGATCTGGGGGCATTTGGGGTATTAAGCTAGACTAACCAATGTCATTACTATATTAATACATATCCAAGTGGGAGCTGTTAGAGTTATAGATATAAATTAATATACGTATGACCAGTTTTGAACACGAGACTTCAGGATTGCACACATTACGTATGAGTTTCAATGTATTAATAATTAATATAATAAGTTATGATTTAAATATTAATTTCACAAATAAACACTTAACGGGCCTTAGTATTTAACGGGGTTTGGTTAACGGTCGTTAAATATTAAGTTAAAGGACTATGGATGTAAATACAAGCCAAGAAGGTTCTAGAACCCCTTGGTCTTGCATAGTTCGGCCGACCCACCCAAGAAGAGAGGGTTTTTGCCCTAGCTTGGAGAACAAGATTGAGAAGTCTATAAATGCAAACCCTTGTATTTATTATTCTCTAATCTTGATTCTCTAGCAAGCCAAATTTCTCTCTTCTCCTCTCCTCTTTGTTTTGGCCGATCGACTCACTTCCCATATCCCTTGGGAAAATCGATCTTGCAATAACATTAAGTGTTTGGTTTGTTTTGTGATAAAAAACCTAGCTTTTCGCATTGAAACGCTACTAATACGTGTGTACAAGAACGGAGATCAAGCATACTTTTGCTTGAGTGTTTTTCCCCATTCGACTAGTATATAGTTGATTTTCTCTAAACCCTAATCTAGGGTTTTACTTGGTTCTTGCTCACTCGATTTCTTGTTTAGCTAGAAATCAAAGGTACGCATGTTCTTTTAATTTAGTTAATTAATTACTTGTATTAGTTCCTGTTTTTCGCTGCATGCTTGATGTGTATGTTTATGTTTATATAATTGTTATGATTCACATATTCCAACAACATTGGGCTATAAAAGATCTCAACCGAGCTAGGGTTTCATTCAGCTATTCACACAAAACTTTTATCTCATTGGTTTTCTCTCTTTAGATCATCATCTGGGTTTTTAGAATCGTTTTGAGTATTGTTTAGTTTATATCAAGATCTGCTTGATCTTGATAGTCAGTTTGGTTTAAGTTTGTTGTTTAGATTTTGGTTTTGGTTTAGAGTGTGAGTTCTTGTAAGTAGCACCTATTAGAGGGACTACTATATTTACTTTGTATTGTTTAGCTTGCATCCGTGTTGGGGACAAGCTGTCTGTGTATATTATTGTAATAATAATAAAGATCAGCAAATGGGTGGTTGGTTGGGTGATTACATCTTGTGTTTAGTAGTTTTGATACCATTTTTACATGGTATCAGAGCCTTAGGTTCTGATTGGGTTGGTTTGATTCTTTGGGGATCTTGATTAGAGTTGATCGATTCAATGCTTAGGTGTTGAGTTTTTATTGGTTCTGGGTTTAATCGAAGGGTTTCAGTATCAATTGAAGGTTTAGGGTTTTTTCTTGAAACCCTAAATTTTGGGGTTTTTGTTTCTGGTGCAATTAGAATCATCTTGGTTCGATTTATTGAAGAATTAACGGTTAGTTGTTAATTCTTGGTTTGATTCTTGAAATCCTAATTTGATTATTTGGGGGTTTCTTGGAATCTTGAGGATCTGCGATTTCTGAGCTGTATCTTGGTTCAGTTACTCTAGACTAAGTGAATCTAGAGTGGCTGATTGTGGTTTTTTCGCTGCATCTGGTATAAAAATCACTGTAAGTATATTTCTCTTTCTTTAGGATTAACTAGTACAAAGTTTAGTGGGCGTAAATGGGTTGGCTAACTTCTTGATCTGCCACCTTGAGTGGTGTGAATACCTGCTATGGCCAATCACAGTATGCTGGCTTGGGCTAAGCTAGTCCTGGGTGTGGGTTTTATTATTTCTGTTTTCTATTTTGGTTTTAAGTCTAGGTCGCAGGAGTTTAGGATTTGGGCAGTCTTGGAAGTTGAGATTTGTTGGTTTGTTGGTGGTCTGGTATTCTTGTTATTTTCTTTTTTTAATTGGTGGTTTCTTATTTCTCGTATCTGTGTGTTTATCTGTTTGTTTATTATGGCTATTATGATTAGTAGCTTAGATCAGAGTAATCCTCTGCATTTGCATCCTAATGATTCTAATTGTGCATCTATTGTGACTGTCAAATTGTCTGGTGTTGAGAAATATAGAATTTGGTCTAGTGCTATGAAATTGGCTATGCAAATTAAAAATAAGATGGGGTTTCTTGATGGTACTTGTCTTTGTTAATACAAATAATGTCAAAAACGACATTTACATTTTCCGGTCTCTACATGTTTTGATAATCACAAAATATAAATACACGTTACGTAAAATTACGCTTAACAAGTTTATAATCGAGAAAACTCGTTTCAACCACAACATCACTTAAGGTATGAACAAACAATCTACCAACTTAGTTAAGTGATCAAAGAATTTATTTTTCACTAAACCTCACATTTTTATGTGACAAAACATTTTTACAAAAGTATTTTTGTAATTTTAAAGAAATGTTTTATTAAGAAAATAAATTTGAATTTCAAATTTTCCAACAGTTAGTTTTCCCGCCTAAAACCAGATAAGTTTTTCACCAGATAAACTTTCACCACATCAGGACAAAAATAGGAGCGTATGTCGGGACGGTCCCGTAAACATGGCGACGGTCCCTTATATATACAGGACCGTCCAACTTTAAGGGACTGTCCCCCGCTCCTTCTGGTGCCTGTAAATACTGAACTGTTTCATACAGAAAAATCACCTCTTGAGTACTAAAACATTATGTCTTCTAAATTCACTCTAAATACTCTTTTTTGATCACACTAATGGGTTTTAAGTTGTTTACAAGTGATCACATCCATCCTTCCTCCAAGTGCAAGAGAAGAACACTCATATTCATCAAGAAACGAAGTGTTGAAGAATAATCCTTCACCTCATAAACTGTTGTTACGGATTTCTCCTCAACCTCCATTCTTTGTATCTTAATTCTTGTGTGTAATCCTACTTGAGTGCAAGCTCGGAATTGTGTAGTGTGTTGATTCAGACTAGGTGTTGGTTTGAATTGTGTAGCCACGTGGGCTTTTGTGTAGATTGGTTCTAGCTAGGATTAGGACTCGACATTCCGCTTAGTGTCGTTAAACTTGGTGTAAGCTTTGGTGTACGGTTTGTTCTGCCACAAGGGAGCGTGTTGATATAGTGTTTTTGAAACTCTCGAGTGTGAGTCGGGCGAAGAGTGAGCTTCGTAGCCGAACTACTATAAATCTCCGTGTCCTGGTTTGATCGTTTCTTTCCTTATCTTTACTTACTTGTTTATAATTGTGTTCATACATTGTTGTATTGGTATCACATAAGATTCGAATCGAAAAATATTTCAAAACGAATCTGAAAAATATTTTTGAAAACGTAATTAAAACGTTGAAACTATTCAACCCCCTTCTAGTTTCTACAATTGGTATCAGAGCGGGTCACTCAAGATTTTTAAAGTATACTGTAATTTAAAAGTTGAATCGATCAATGGATTTTGAAAAATATCAAGAAGGGCAATCTATGCAAAGACCACCACTTTTCGAAGCTGATAGCTTCATTTACTGGAAAACTAGATTCGAAACTTATGTGAAATCAAAAGATCTTGATCTTTGGCATGTTATTACTATGGATGACTTTCAACCTATTGAACAAAACCCTGAAACTAAAAAGGATGAAATAGTTCCTTACGATAAACAAAGTGAAAATCTTAAAAATAAATTGGCTAAAAACGATGAAGCAAAAATAGTTATTTATAATGCTTTACCAAAAAAGGAATTTCAAAGAATTTTTATGTGTAATACGGCTAAAGATATTTGGAAAACTTTGTTAGTCACTCATCAAGGTAATAATCAAGTCAAAGATAACAAGATTGATCTTCTTGTTCAACAATATGAACAATTCGTCATTCCTGAAGATGAATCTATAGATAATGCTTTTGCTAGATTTAATACTATTATTACTAGTCTAAAGGCACTTGATGAAGGTGTTTCTGTCAAAAGTTGTGTTAGGAAATTTCTCAGGGCTTTACATCCAAAGTGGAGGGCAAAGGTCACGACAATAGAAGAATCCAAAGATCTAGCCTCACTATCAATAGATGAGCTCATCGGTAACCTAAAGGTTCATAAGTTAATCATCAAAAATGATTCCGATATAGTCAAAAGCAAAGTAGAAAGGAGATCACTTGCTTTAAAGGCTAAAAAGGAATTAAGTGATGATGAAGACTCAAGTTCGGAAAGTGAAGATGAAGAGTATGCCATGGCGGTTAGAGACTTCAAGAAGTTCTTTAAGCGAAGAGGAAGATATGTAAGACAACCACGAGATGAAAAGAAAGCACCCCAAAAGGGTCATGATGACAAATATAGCAAGGGTGATAAAAGATGCTTTAGATGTGGTGATCCAAGACACTTGGTAGGAGAATGTCCTCATCAAACGAAAGACAAGAACCAAAAGGCATACGTAAGCGGCGCTTGGAGTGATAGCGACGAAGATGCAAAAAGAGAAGCTTGTCTAATGGCCGAAACTTCAAAGGAGGTACCTTTTGAAACAGATCTCTATAATGATGACACTCTCTCTTTAGATTCACTTGAATTAGATATTGAGTATGATTGAATTTGCAAAATGAGTCAAAAGATAATTTTCAAAAACAAATCTCTAAAATCTATTAAGTCTAAACTAGAGAAAGAAATATCGAAACTAAAAGATAAACTATCTAGGCTTGAAAAAGGAAAGGAAATTGGCTTAGAATGGAAATCGTGTCAAAATCTTAAAATCGAAAATGAGGGACTCAAGGAGGAAGCCTCAAAACTAAACAAATTAAAAAAGAGTACTCATTCTCTTAAACAAATGATAGATGCTCAAAAGTTTTCCGATAATAAAACTGGTATAGGATATGATTTTTCTGAAGCATCAACAAGTGGAACAAAATAAACCAAATTTGTAAAATCTCAGGTAGTCGAGGTTACTGGTTACGGTCCCCAAAATGAACCAGACGGTCCCGAAAATATAAAGGACCACCCATCATTTAAAGGTCCGTCCACAGTAGATAAGTCTGTGACTTTGCCAAAATATGTATTAGGTCCTGCACCAAAACACTTGACTGTAATGAACACTGAAGTACCTATTGCTAGTATAAGAGAAGTTAAACGCTTTTATAAACCATTACTAAAACCTGGAATAGGATTTAACAAAACAACGACTAGATCAAAAACTCCACCACCTAGAAAAATAAATGTTACCCAAAGACAAACTAGAACAAGACAACCTAGAAAACATAATTATCCGAACATGTATCCCACAACATGGAAGAATAATTTTTTACCTATAGGTTTCTACTCACCATTTCAACATCCTAGTCAAATGCAACAAATGCATGGGATGTTTAATGTTAACAACTTTGGACCCATGAGATATTGGGGACCATATGTTTGAGTTTGTCTATGTTATCATTAGATATGCTTGGGAATTGACTTGGAGCCCGACGAATGGATCAAAGATAGTGGATGCACTAATCACATGACGGGAAATGGTAAGCTATTCTCATCATATCAATAATGCAACGGAGGTAATGTCACTTTTGAAAGTAAACTCAAAGGTAATATCATCGGCAAAGGTACGATCACTCATAACTCTCTTACTATCACTAATGTTGAACATGTAGATAACTTAGGTTTTAATCTCTTAAGTATTAGTCAAATATGTGACAATAAGTGCAAGGTAATCTTTTTCGAAGAAGGTAGTGAAATCATAAAGGATGGAAAAGTCATTGCCAAGGGCATTAGGAAAGGTGATCTTTATGTCATGAAGATAAGTAATAAATCTAGTAACAATATATGTTTGACTACGGTTAGCGATAACTCTACTTTGTGGCATAGAAGATTAGGTCACACAAATATGCGTTTGTTGTAATCATTAGCTTCTAAGGATTTAGTTAGAAATCTTCCTAAACTTAAGTTTGACCAACATTTTTGTGACGCTTGTAAAGATGAAAAACAAGCTCACTCTAGTCACAAACCTAAGAATATAGTCTCAACCTCTAGATGTCTAGAACTCCTTCACATGGATCTTTTCGGTCCTTCCGCCGTACGAAGCTACGGAGGAAATCTTTACACCTTGGTAATAGTGAATGATTACTCTAGGTACACCTAGACTAGATTTCTTAAGAACAAGACTGAAGCCTTCGAGCAATTTAAAATATTCAGCAAGAAAATTCAAAATCAACTAGGTTGTTCCATAGTTTCCATTAGAACAGACCATGGTAGAGAACTTGATAATGAAGTGCAATTCGGAGTCTATTGTGATGCTAATGGTATTACTCACAATTTCTCAGCTCCACGCACTCCACAATCAAATGGGGTAGTCGAAAGGAATAATAGAACACTACAAGAAATGATTAGAACAATGCTAAATGAACAATCTATCCCTCAAAAATTCTGGTGTAATGCCATTGACACCTCCACATATATACTTAATAGAATTCTCATTAGGCCAATCCTAGGAAAAACCCATACGAAATCTTGAGAGGTAGGAAACCTACTCTAGATTACTTCAGAGTATTTGGAAGCAAATGCTTCATTATAAACACCAAAGACTGTCTCACCAAATTTGACCTGAAGTCTTATAAAGGTGTATTTCTAGGTTACTCACAAAATAGTAATGCCTATATAGTACTCAATAAAGAAACAATGGCCATCGAAGAATCACTTAACGTGACTTTCAATGAGAGTCCTCCCCCACCTAAAACATTACCTTTGGTAGATGATGATTTAAATGAAGAAAACGCCATCGTAGATAATATGAAAAATCTAGGGATCAATAATGTGAATGAAACCATAGAAATAGATGAAACCACCAACATTAAAGAATCTAGAAATCATCCCTTGGACAACGTCATTGGAAATCTAAACCAAAGAACCCTTGGATCACAAGCTCAAGACAAAAACAATTTCTTTTGCTTTGTCTCAATCATAGAACCTAAGAACGTCAATGAAGCATTGAAAGATGAAAGCTGGATCATCGCAATGCAAGAGGAATTAAATCAATTTAAGTCTAATGTTGTTTGGAAGTTAGTACCAAGACCTAAGTACGTGAACATAATAGGAACCAAGTGGGTATTTAGGAACAAATTAGACGAGAACGAAATTGTATCTAGGAATAAAGCAAGGTTAGTAGCACAAGGCTATAATCAACAAAAGGGAATTGATTATGACGAAACCTATGCACCTGTAGCTAGACTAGAGTCCATTAGGATATTACTTGCCTATGCTTGTGCGTTAGACTTTAAGTTGTTCCAAATGGATGTGAAAAGTGCATTACTAACCGGTTTCATCAATGAGGAGGTATATGTAGCACAACCTCCAGGATTCTTTGACTTCGAGAAACCCGAGCATGTTTATTATAGAACGTTAAAATGAAACAATTTGTTCAAACTCATTTAAATTTAATCCAACAAAAACAATATGTTTAAGAAAATATGTGTCAAATTTGTATAAAAAATAAAAAATAATAATAAATAAAATGAGAGGTAATTAATAAAACTTCAATTGTTAAATTTAAATCCATTATATGAACTTAAGTAAACTTATCAGTTTCTATTTATTTTTATAACTTTACAATAACTCCTACACTTTATACCTCATATACTTTTATTTTTTTTCATAGAACATATATGTTGTTTCTTTTTATAACTTTCAAAATCAAAACCACGAGTTACTGTGATATGCAAATAAATACACGAGATTGTACATATATGTGCAACTCATGTTATTCCTATTTATGAGATATCCTCTGAGTCAATAATAACATAAATATGAAGAGAAAAAAAACACAAATAAGGTGCATCATTGTCCATGTTATTTCATGCTCATCATCAAACCAAAGTGTAACTAGTGATTTTTAAAAATAAATTATTTGTTACGAGATTTGGCCGTAATCATATTATACAGCAAGTTAACTATTGTTTAGGTGTTAATCATTTTTTTGAGTAAATTATAAGTTAATTGCAAAATGGTCAGGAAAACACGACCACTCTGTTCCCGAATTCTTATTTGGCGAGAAGAGAAGAGAAGTGGAGAGAAAACTGAAAAAAATCACGTTCTCGAGTTTTTTTTGGAGAAGAGAAGAGGAGAGGAGAGGAAATTATGCCAAAACTTCTCTCCTAATCTTCTTCCCAAATTGGGATGATTTGGAGAGAAGGAGGTTTTAAAGCCATTTTCTTCTTACATGCCCTTTCTTTTCTCTCCAACTAGAGAACACAAAATTAAAAATCATTTTTTTTGCCTCTCCTTTTCTTTTCTTTCTTGTTTCTTCTCTTCATTTCTCTTTTTTCTGTTTTATACTCGGGAACAGAATGGACATGCCATTCTGTTTTCAATTTGTTTGGACTCCTAAATAAAAACCATAAAACAAAAGGTAACTTGCATAAAGAAGTAGGAGACTACAACATTCCATGCTATGTCGATCACATTTCGTCTCAATTCCTAATAAAATCTCTCAATTCCTAATAACATCTAACAAAACAAGGACCATAATAAATTACCCGTACATAATGCATTGTCGACAAAAAATTTACAAAGAGAATTCCACACAATAATTTGGCAAGATAACTTGTCCAATCAAATAAATTTCTTCTTTTTTTTTTCAAAATTGTTTTGATTGAACAAATGATCTAGCCACATCATTATGTAGAACTTTTTTGTAATTTCTTTTGTGTGCATAGCATAAACGCAAGTGTATAGTAACATGACTAAAGCCAAACTTCTACTATATCTTCGGGGTTCAATGATAAGAATTGGTAACAACAACTGTCAAGATTAAAATCCCACTAATTAACGATTGTTTTGATCTTCGCAGAATTGGACGTAATACACTTTCCTTTTTCCAATTACATTATTAACTTTGTGACAAAGTTTCAAAATAATCCTGCATAGATGATCTTAAAATTTGAGTGCGGGTACCTTATATTATTGATCTTAATCAATCCTATGACAATCTATCTGTTTTTGTGATGGTAGATGTCTAATTTTATGCATAAAATTAGATAAGAATTCGTTTATATACAAACTACAGTAATAAACTATGAGAAATGCTAGACTTACATAAGAATTAGACAAAAAAAAAATAAAAATCCACACGCTGATATGTCAAGGAGTGATTGGTATATTTTGTTATACTTTCTCTTTCTTCTCTCTGATTAGACCAATCACTACCTGAAACATCAACATGTGGATTTTTTTTTATTATATTTTTTATTTTTTTTGTGGGTTTACCATTCCTCATAATCTATTACTAGTACTGTACCACACAACTTTTAGTTATACAGTTAGATACTCTATCCGTCATAAAATCATTTTTCACCAATAAAAACACAGTTTAAGAAAAACATCATTATTATACCATTATTTTTTTTTTACTTTTTGCAGAATGACAATTTTACTCCTAACTAATTAGTTTATAACTTTTCTTAAGTTTGTAATAATAACCTTATGTTCCTTATCTATTTTTGAAAGTGAATAATTAATCATGAACAACTAAAAGAAAATGTGGACAATAAATTTTGGATCGAAAAGACTATGGTTGCGTTTAGTTGGAAAACATTTTCCTTCATTTCCTATTTCTTGTCTTGTAAAAAAAGGGAGGGGAGTTTTATCTCCACAAAACAATTGAAAATTTAGAAAACGCGTTTAGTTAGAGAAACATGTGTTTGTGTTTTCCATTTTGCAAAACTAGAAAACATGTTCAAGTAGTGTTGTTTTCTATCTCCATTCTCTATTCACATTTGTAATATTATAAAGACATATTTGAAACACAAAAACATATATTATAAACTAAAGATTTTTTCATTCATTTGCACCCAATCATTATGTTTATAAATTGGTGTCCCGTTAGCATCCCTGGTAACTCTTTCTGCCAAAAGCTCAAGAAAATATTTCTCACACTCTTCACTCTACTCCATAGTTTCCCCACGAGTATCGTCACTTTTACTCATCTAAATACAATCCAACTATAAACGTTAATAGCACCCGGTTTACATAACACGAAAGTTGCACTTAAAAAGCTTAATACAACACTCAAATTTCTTAAAACGGCTCTCAAATAGCCTAAATCAGCACTCAAATAGCTTAAAAGCAACCCTTAAATAACTCAAATCAACACTAATATAGCTAGAAAAACCACTTGAAAAACATCCAACAATTCATGAACTACATTTGAATAACCCAAATAAGCACTTAAATAGCTCAAATCAGCACAAAAAAGCTTAAAAACCACACAAACTAGACATGAAAAGCTCAAATAAGCACCTAAATAACTCAAATAAGCACTTAAAAGCTGAAAATTCAATAAAACCTATAACCACCCCTCAAATAGCTCAAATAAACACTCAAAAAAGCTTTAAAATACACATAGACTACACCTAAAATAACTCGAATAAGCACTTCTCAAATAAGCACTAAAAAGCTTAACACAACACTCAAATCAGCCCTAAATAACTAAAAACAATACCAATATAAATTTTTTATTAAACCCAATAAGCATCAACAATCAAACTCGGTTAGAGGTTTGAAAATAACCTTTGGTGACTATTAGTGACTGCCGGCGACGGCTGAAACGACGATGGAGATGGCCGGCGACAGCTGGAACAACGATGGTGATGGCCGGCGAAGGCTGGGGCGACACCGGTGAGGGTGGTGATGGCTGATGTGGGCTGTGGCGAGGGTGGTTTGTTTATTAGAGTGGAAATAGGAAATAAATGTTTAAAAGAAAATGGGAAAAAAAATGTTTTGTGGTTTTGTTTATTAGAGTTGGAAATAGAAATTTTGTGTTTTGGAAAACATTTTGTTGGAAAACGCTAATTTGAACGTGATATCTATTTTTCTTATTTTCCACAAAACATTTTATGGAAAACAAGGGAGTTTTCTCCAACTAAATGCACCCTATGTATTTCTTCATCCAAATCTATTTCTTTTCATCTTTTGTACAAGCATAAACATGTTGGTAAAAAAAAGTTTCTCCGAACATAAAATGACGAAAATGACCTCATTCAAGTGATAGACTCCCCTATCACTGTCACATTGTTTCAAACAGAGACACAACATCTCAAATTGTTGTGTTTTTATTTTGTTTTTTGCACTTGAATTATTCATTCATTAAATTCTTTCAAATAATTCAACTTCATCATTTTGATAAGGTTAGTTATTAAATATGAGAATCCGTTATGTGACTTAATTATGTTTAGTTTTGAGTTAATGGTTATATTCCAAATTGTTCTGTTTTATATTGTTAGAATTTAATAAACATGACAATTATATATTTATTCTAAATCAATCAAACACGTATGCGGAAGCGTAGGATCATATTTAACACGTAAAGATTAACTGAATATTAAAGATGCGTACCTTTGATCCTAGCAAGAAAAAGTATCAATACTTCAAATCTTCTTCTTTTAATAATCAAGTGGATTAGCGAGATACCCCTTACCATTTTGTATCTTAATCCAAGATGTATAAACTACAGTGAGTTTATACCACAGTTTTGTACACACGTACTATAACCGAACTAATGATTATGCTAGTAATAAACACAAGTTTAAACCAAACAATTTTTTTCAAGGAAAACTTTGATCGATCAAACCCTAAGGGTATTTGATCCGATTGACAATAAGAAGAAGAAGAGAAAACAATGGTTTAGGGTTATAGCAAGAGTGCAAAGATGTAAAACCAATAACCCTAGGCCTTGTATTTATAGGCATGTAATCTTGGAGGACAAGTTTTCCTTGAATTGGGTTTGGCAACCTATAACACCCCCATTTTCGGAACGCAGCAGAATACAACATGGGGTGTTATCTATTAGTCACATAGTACAAGTCATAGGAAACATCTAAACAATTAAAGATGTTTTTAAACAAAGTTCACATTTGATATAATCAGAGTTTAACGAAGTTAGGTCCCAAAAGTTTTAACCAGGACAAGAGTCCAAAAGATAAATAATTTAAACACAACATAAGTTTTTGAGTTATTAAAAGTTCCATCAAGTGTGAAATAACATGTGTCCATCCATCCATGTCCTTGCACACCCATCCAAGCATTAAACATTTACGGACCTGAGATAAAACATGCTAAAAAGTCAACACAAAGGTTGAGTGAATTCATAGAGTTCAATAAATAATAAGTTGAATACAAGCATTATTCATAAATTGACATGTAACGAATACAAGTCGAGAAATAAGATTATAGCATCGAGCTCATGAAACCGAACCTTGACCTAGTTTTTAATAATGCCCTTCTAAAGGTAAGATTTGCCATTTACCTCAATTTCTCAATATTATGTGTCCGTTTGATAAACCCGGCATCAAATGACCGCTACTCACCCGGACAGGCTCGTCAAGCCAAATATGTATATTCATAATACTGGCGTTTCCCACAGAATTAATGGTTCATGAAATTAGGGACTTATTTGGCAAAGATTACTCAATAAACTATAATCATGTAATCGGGTCAAGCATACCAAAAGCTACTTGTATTCAGTTTGTAAAACTAGCATGTATCCCCCTCGCGAGGTTTATAAAACATTAAAATGAGTAAAGGCGAGGCTATGAACTCACCGATAGCAAAATGAACGATCAAAGTGAAGAATAAACCGCAAGAATCCTACGAGCAACCTATAATATATACGCGTGTTTTAGATTCTAAGAATAATGATACAATCATTACTATATGCTATATAAATTACAATCTCAATTATGCTTGGTACATAAAGTTTAAATAAGTATCAAGATTTAATTTGGCATTTAAAAATGATTTACAAGTATAAATTTTACATTTCTTACAAAATCTCAAGTTTTTAGTCTATTTTTATTCCTAAGTCCAAATAAGTATTAAAGGCCCAATTTAAGTCTAAGGGTCCAATTTAGTCAAAGGGTTCAATTTTTAGTCAAAAGGTTCAGATTATGTCTAAAGGTCCAAAATATACTAAGTGGTTCAAAATAAAACTTAAGGTCCAATTATACAAGTTATTAACCTTTTTATAACTTTTAATTACAAAGCTGATGGAATTTTTATAACTTAACCACTTTCAAAAATTCATAACTTACAAACCGTAAGTCAAAAAATTATGTTCTTTATATCTCTAGTTTCCTCTAATTCCCTAGTTTACTGTAAAAATGAGTTTACTAAAAAGTTTGCAGGTATAAAAACTTTTTATAATTTTTCTTTACAAGACAGTCCTAAAGGTCCAAGTTACTCAGTTTTACATCTTACCAAATTGGCCATAACTTGAAATCTATAAGTCCTATGAAGGTGAAATCAATTGGAGGTGATAGATCTTTTTGTGTAGAACAGGCCACATATTTTATTTTTAAAAAGTTATGCCATAAAACTTGAGTTTTATCCCGAATGCCAACAGTATACAAATCTGACCCAGTTTCACCATAAAATTCATAACTTAATCATCGGGTGTCGTCTCGGAAATCGCCACCTGGGGAAATGACCACAAGACATAGATCTACAACTAAATATTTTTAGTTTAGGTAACAAATCTACTGATTAGTCCAGTTAATTCCATCTTTACCACTGGTCAGAATACTATTTTCATTACAAGTCCTTTTTAGGGTTTTCTAGTTATTTTTAGTATATACCAAGCATATTCAAGTATCAAGAACTTATATAACATACAAAAATACATAAATTACATGACATATCAGTAGAGAAACAAAAGAAAATGTGAGTGTTGGTTCCTTACAAAAGATGAAGAACAAGTTTAACAACAAGAAAACCAAGAAACCCTAGAAACCAAGAACACCAAAGAAGAAACCCTAGCTTCCAAGACACCAAGAATATTTTAAAATCTACTTTGAAACCTTGAATATGCAGCCTCTAAAACACCTTAGAAACCCTTGAAAGATTCTTGAAGAAACTCTAGAAAACCAAGCTTTTGAAGAAGAAAACAAATCAAGAACACTTCTAGCACTACAAGGCCTTCATTCTTGTATTAACTTTGATAGGATCAACACAATATTTTTGTGTTTTGATTCTTGATAAACCACGGCAGCAAGGAGAGAGAAGAGATCAGATTTTACTTGTCTTTGCATGAGAAAATGAAGTATAGGTGAGATTTGAGGAGTTATAGATCTTATGGAAGACTTTACTCAACACTTGTCTTAAATTTTGGACAAGTGTTGAGGTTATTGGTGAGTGGGGCGTTACAAACTAAGTAGAGAAGAGTATAATGCAGATTTTTAGTTGTTGTTAGGTTATAGAGTGTATTGTGTGGTGTAGGTTGCTCCCGGTACTCAAACGTAGGGTTTTTAAGACACATAATGCAATACCGGGTAGCGTAAAAATATAAAAATTTCCAAAAATATTAAAACTTGTTTTCATGACATATTTTAGTAATTTAGATGAGTGATGAGATCATCGGAAGATTTAAATGTAGTTAGAACATAAAAACGAAGGTTTAGAACGCGTAAGACGTAAAAGGTACAAGGTTTACGTAAAAATGGAAAAAGTAAAAAGTGACTTTTTAAAATAGAATTGTAAGGAACCAAAAGTGTATAAAAAGTGTAGACTGGACATAGTCTAGTATCGGTTGAATTAATTCTACGTGTTATGACGTATGCGGATAACTTCCGACGAAGTTAATTATAAAAAAAAAAGAATGGTTAGGTAATTAAAATAAAAGAATTAATGACATGAAATTACGAAATGTCACAGTACGCGCTCGTTAGGAGAGCTACGTCCCGGCGCTCAATTCGTCTTAATCGCCGTATGGTTTAAATGTGAAGAGATGACAATATAGACAAGTCATCGTCGAGGTTTCCAACGAAAGTTGAAAGATCAAAAGCCAAAGAATCAAATATGTTCAATGAACAAGAGTGAATGGATTGAAGAATTTTAATAAATCCTCAATTTTTGGAAGCGGATAATAGTATATTACTATTAGCTTATCAAGCTCGCGATGGTTGATACAAAATCGGAAAGATCCACGTAACAAATTACGAGTTGAGAGGAGTTCATAGCCCAAAGAATGATTCGTACGAATGCTATGGCGGATCCACATAAGCCCACTCATTTATAATTCGTCACTTACATAAAGAGGCGTCTCAATCCATGTAAGTAAGGAATTATAAACTTATGGTTCGGCGGTTTATAATTTTCTTATTCAAATGAAGAGGCGTCCCAATCCATTTCAATAAGATGATTATAAATCATCCTACTTATGTATTGCCAACACAACACACAATAAAAACAACAACAAATGTTGTTCTTCAAAATCATAAGAAGTAACGAGAAAAAAAAGAATGACACGTTAAGCAATCACGTTTCAACAGTAAGTGCCAAAAGACAACACGATCTGAGGTAACAAATTTAAATTCATACTCCCATCAACTAGAAGAGTTCAGAATGATGGATTACGAAGCAATATATACGCTACTTTATAGTATGGTGACAAATTGGGTACAAGGTAATTGATAGAACGATTTGCAAGATGATAACAAGATAGTATATTCGGAACTCGTCCAAAACAGTTTATGTTGTAGCAGTATCTCAGTGATTTAGTTTATAAGATGGTGGTGAAGTATCTTGTAAAAGAATGACGAAGTTTTTGATTGGATAGTGACAATTTGTGTATAAAATTTTAGCGAAATGGTTTATAAAGTGATAGTAAAATAGTTTCACAAGGTAATGGCAAAACTTGTTTGTAAGGTGTTTACAAAATAGTTTATATGTGATTAACAAAACAATTATAAGTTGATAGTAAGTCTAGTTATTAATTTATAAGGTATTAGTAAGGAAATTCTGAATAGCATAGTAAATCCGTTTGAAATATAGTGAAAGGATAGTTTATAAAATAACAATAAAATTGTTTACAAAATGATAGTGAAATAGCAAGTGCAACGGACAGAAGTTGTCGCAACATGTTGATGCAAAATAGTAGCCCACCACTTGGTGTAAAAATGTTATAAGATGATAGGTTAAAGTCGTGTTCAATTTAATTAATTTGTTTCTAGGTGATGGGTTACGAGTGATGTAGTGTTCCAAAAGTTTAGGACAAATATTCAAATTCATTTTCGAAGGTGGATAGTGAGATAATCAAGGGGAATCAATAGACTGAGTATATAAAGAATAAGAATCGGTAAAACATTTATAAAGATAAGTAGACGAGAGTAAACAAAGTGTATATGAATAATCTTTATATACATAGTATCAATAGTGGTGCTTCGGAAAGTAAGCAGAAATGCTCAGAAAACATGAGTTCACGGGGAGTAAGACAACCAATAGAAATTGATAAACTGCAACATGTTTCAATGTTATATGAAATGATATTACTTACGGTTATGAAAGAGTTTAGAGACTATTGTAATCACAACAATATATGAGAAATAAGAGAGACCATTGTAATCACCTACAATGTCTGATAAATAAGAGAGACCATTGTAATCACCTACAATGTCTGAGAAATAAGAGAGACCATTGTAATCACATACAATGTCTGATAAATAAGAGAGACCATTGTAATCACATACAATGTCTGAGAAATAAGAGAGACCATTGTAATCACCTACAATGTCTGAGAAATAAGAGAACCATTGTAATCACATACAATGTCTGATAAATAAGAGAGACCATTGTAATCACATACAATGTCTGATAAATAAGAGAGACCATTGTAATCACCTACAATGTCTGAGAAATAAGAGAGACCATTGTAATCACATACAATGTCTGATATAACTTGAAGATGTGTATAAATTTCCGAATGGAAATTCACAATGCTCATGAATAGCATAAAATACACCAAGGAAGTTTAGTGCACAAAATGTTACATATATAAGAAGTGATACTTTCGCGGATTATCGGACGAGTTAAGAAATAATTATAGTGCTTCTATAATTATCCTTAGTATAATATAATAAAGATATATACTCAATGGAGTAATAGGAAATTTAGGAAGTAGGCGCGCATGGATATCGCACAAGATGATGGAACTCATGACTTTTGAAAATTAAAGGTTATAGTCTAGGTTTTTAAGAAAATGACCTAGTTCACTATAACTTATGCTCTGATACCAATCTATAACACCCCCATTTTTGGAACGCAGCGGAATACAACATGGGGTGTTATCTATTAGTCACATAGTACAAGTCATAGGAAACATCTAAACAATTAAAGATGTTTTTAAACAAAGTTCGCATTTGATATAATCAGAGTTTAACGAAGTTAGGTCCCAAAAGTTTTAACCAGGACAAGAGTCCAAAAGATAAATAATTTAAACACAACATAAGTATTTGAGTTATTAAAAGTTCCATCAAGTGTGAAATAACACGTGTCCATCCATCCATGTCCTTGCACGCCCATCCAAGCATTAAACATTTACCGGCCTGAGATAAAACATGCTAAAAAGTCAACACAAAGGTTGAGTGAATTCATAGAGTTTAATAAATAATAAGTTGAATACAAGCATTATTCATAAATTGACATGTAACGAATACAAGTCGAGAAATAAGATTATAGCATCGAGCTCATGAAACCGAACCTTGACCTAGTTTTTAATAATGCCCTTCTAAAGGTAAGATTTGCCATTTACCTCAATTTCTCAATATTATGTGTCCATTTGATAAACCCGGCATCAAATGAGCGCTACTCACCTGGACAGGCTCGTCAAGCCAAATATGCATATTCATAATACTAGCGTTTCCCACGGAATTAATGGTTCATGAAATTAGGGACTTATTTGGCAAAGATTACTCAATAAACTATAATCATGTAATCGGGTCAAACATACCAAAAGCTACTTGTATTCAGTTTGTAAAACTAGTATGTATCCCCCTCGCGAGGTTTATACAACATTAAAATGAGTAAAGGCGAGGCTATGAACTCACCGATAGCAAAATGAACGATCAAAGTGAAGAATAAACCGCAAGAATCCTACGAGCAACCTAGAATATATACGCGTGTTTTAGATTCTAAGAATAATGATACAATCATTACTATATGCTATATAAATTACAATCTCAATTATGCTTGGTACATAAAGTTTAAATAAGTATCAAGATTTAATTTGACATTTAAAAATGATTTACAAGTATAAATTTTACATTTCTTACAAAATCTCAAGTTTTTAGTCTATTTTTATTCCTAAGTCCAAATAAGTATTAAAGGCCCAATTTAAGTCTAAGGGTCCAATTTAGTCAAAGGGGTCAATTTTTAGTCAAAAGGTTCATATTATGTCTAAAGGTCCAAAATATACTAAGTGGTTCAAAATAAAACTTAAGGTCCAATTATACAAGTTATTAACCTTTTTATAACTTTTAATTACAAAGCTGATGGAATTTTTATAACTTAACCACTTTCAAAAATTCATAACTTGCAAACCGTAAGTCAAAAAATTATGTTCTTTATATCCCTAGTTTCCTCTAATTCCCTAGTTTACTGTAAAAATGAGTTTACTCAAAAGTTTGCAGGTATAAAAACTTTTTATAATTTTTCTTTACAAGACAGTCCTAAAGGTCCAAGTTACTCAGTTTTACATCTTACCAAATTGGCCATAACTTGAAATCTATAAGTCCTATGAAGGTGAAATCAATTGGAGGTGATAGATCTTTTTGTATAGAACAGGCCATATATTTTATTTTAAAAAAGTTATGCCATAAAACTTGAGTTTTGTCCCAAATGCCAACATTATACAAATCTGACCCAGTTTCACCATAAAATTCATAATTTAATCATCGGGTGTCGTCTCAGAAATCGCCACCCAGGGAAATGACCAGAAGACATAGATCTACAACTAAATATTTTTAGTCTAGGTCACAAATCTACTGATTAGTCCAGTTAATTCCATCTTTACCACTGATCAGAATACTATTTTCATAACAAGTCCTTTTTAGGGTTTTCTAGTTATTTTTAGTATATACCAAGCATATTCAAGTATCAAGAACTTATATAACATACAAAAATACATAAATTACATGACATATCAGTAGATAAACAAAAGAAAATGTGAGTGTTGGTTCCTTACAAAAGATGAAGAACAAGATTAACAACAAGAAAACCAAGAAACCCTAGAAACCAAGAACACCAAAGAAGAAACCCTAGCTTCCAAGACACCAAGAATACTTTAAAATCTTCTTTGAAACCTTGAATATGCAGCCTCTAAAACACCTTAGAAACCCTTTAAAGATTCTTGAAGATTCTCTAGAAAACCAAGCTTTTGAAGAAGAAAACAAATCAAGAACACTTCCAGCACTACAAGGCCTTCATTCTTGTATTAACTTTGATAGGATCAACACAATATTTTTGTGTTTTGATTCTTGATAAACCACGGCAGCAAGGAGAGGGAAGAGATCAGATTTTACTTGTCTTTGCATGAGAAAATGAAGTATAGGTGAGATTTGAGGAGTTATAGATCTTATGGAAGACTTTACTCAACACTTGTCTTAAATTTTGGACAAGTGTTGAGGTTATTGGTGAGTGGGGCGTTACAAACTAAGTAGAGAAGAGTATAATGCAGATTTTTAGTAGTTGTTAGGTTATAGAGTGTATTGTGTAGTGTAGGTTGCTCCCGGTACTCAAACGTAGGGTTTTTAAGACACGTAACGCAATACCGGGTAGCGTAAAAATATAAAAATTTCCAAAAATATTAAAAATTGTTTTCATGACATATTTTAGTAATTTAGATGAGTGATAAGATCATCGGAAGATTCAAATGTAGTTAGAACATAAAAACGAAGGTTTAGAACTCGTAAGACATAAAAGGTACAATGTTTACGTAAAAATGGAAAAAGTGAAAAGTGACTTTTTAAAATAGAATTGTAAGAAACCAATAGTGTATAAAAAGTGTAGACTAGACATAGTCTAGTATCGGTTGAATTAATTCTACGTGTTATGACGTACGCGGATAACTTCCGACGAAGTTAATTATTAAAAAAAATAGAATGGTTAGGTAATTAAAATAGAAGAATTAATGACATGAAATTACGAAATGTCACACAACCCATAGGCCGATCGGCCCTGTCCCTCCCCAAGGGATTCTAGAACTTTCTTGCTCCTCTAATTACACCTATAGCCCTTCCTTTATTCACTAACGGTCGTTAGTCAATTCCCGTTAATTACTTAACGTCCGTTAGTCGTTATTTTGTGTTTAAATAATTAAATATATAACGGTTTATATATATATTAATTATTGTACATTAATTCCTCATACGTAATGTGTGCAATCCCATGGTCCCGAGTTCAATTCTAGTCATACACGTTTAATATTTGTCCATAAACTTAACAGCTCCCACTTGGACATCTATTAATAGTGTAATGACATTGGTTAGCGTCTAGCAATACATCAATGCCCCTAGTACAACTCGGGTGGTGGTCTCCTGGAAAAACCATTCGATGATTCATCATCATACTTATCATTTTGTTTCTAATACTACATTAATAAAGATATGGATCTCAGTTAATCTTTATTAACCATTCTGTTTCTCGTTGTTTTTTATTGAACAAGATTACCAAATCTTCTGAACATATTCAGGGGAGATCTTGGGTGTGGCCACACAAACATCTTGCCAACCCTACGAGGGGCCCAACAGTATTAAACTTCAAACAAATTTGAAGGAACAAATTCTCTCTTGACTACGAGCCTAACCCATGAACTTTGCAACACTACTGAAAACAATCCTTATAGCTACCAGTTACATATAGCGGTAAATTGCTTCACAGAAATGCACTACATCCATGACAGTTATCTGGTATCTCAAGTCTAAGGATAACTATATATACATGATTTACTTGATGACAAGATCCATAAAGTAAACTCATGAAGTTGGGATAAGTCTTATATTCAATTCATTGAATATCATGTGAAATTGGCATGACAACGCATCAATATACTTTCAAGTATATTCTACCTGTTGATGCAAATAATGTTCTAAAAACGTTATTTATATCTTTCGATTACTTCACGTTTTGAGGATGACAAAATGTGAAATCACGTTACGTTAAAATTAACGTAAACAAGTTTTTAATCGGAAGATCCCGTTTTCACGCAAATCACTCTAGAACAAACTTACAACTTGACAAATGATCAAAGAAGTGATTTTGGGTTTTAAGACTTCACATTTTAATGTGACAAAACATTTTTTTTCAAAAATATACACGACAAATTATTTTTGACCAATTAAGAAATGTTTTAATGGAAAAATAAGTTTAAATTCATAACAGCTATTTCCACCCCCCCCCCCCAAATCAGCTCCAAACATCCCCAAATAAGTTTTCACCAGAAAAGACAAAATTTGGAGCGTCTTTGTCTGGGACGGCTCCACGGTTCCACTAAATTTAGTGGAGCCGTGGGTGATTTAGTGGAGCCGTCCACCTGTAACGTTCAGATTTTCTCTGCCTATAAATACCAACCCATTTCACAGATTTTAGGCACACTTTCACACACAGAAACTTCTGAGTTTAAATCTCTCACACCATTTTCTTTTCTTGATCATTTAGTTTAGTTTTTCTTTTGTTCAAGAGTGATCCAATCATCCAACTTAGAGATCCTCTTCATTCCTCTTCAATAGCAAGAGAAGAACACAAAGTATCCAAGTTGATACAAGGTGTTGTCATTCCTCTTCAAGTGCAAGAGAAGAACTCAAGGTATCCAAGAAGATACAAGAGTTATAGTTGCTAGGTTGTTTGTAACACTTGTTACATACTTGATTGTATCATAGCATACATCAAGATCATTTTTCTTTTGTGAGAGTGTGAGTGAAGATCATTGTGATCTTATAAGAGATAGTGAACATCTCTTGAAGCCATTGGGCTTGTGTGATTGATCAAGAAGATCAAGGGTCATTAGGATAGTGTTAGTCAAGTGAGTGTTGATCATTGTGATCGTGTCGAGATCTTGGTGATCTCTTGAAGCCATTGGGCTTGAGTGTTTGATCAAGTGGATCGTGGTATATTGGTGCTAGCTAAGATTAGCACTCGACATCTAGCTTAGTGTCGGAAATAGGATAAGCGACGTGTACGGTTTTCTCCGCCTTAAGGGAGGTTGTTGACATAGTGCTTGAAACTCTCGAGTGTGGTACTCGGGGAGTGGAGTAGGGCGAAGAGGTGCTTTGTAGCCGAACCACTATAAATCCTTTTGTCCCGGTTTGATCTTTCCAACTTTTCTCTTTACTTACTTTACTTATTATTAGTTAGTTTAGTGTGTAGTTCATATTGGTGTTGATTGATTACACATAAGATTCGAATCAAGGTTTTTAATAAGTAAACTTTTAAGAAGATTTCAAAAGAGCTTAAAAACCGGTAAAACTATTCAACCCCCCTTCTAGTTTTCCACAATTGGTATCAGAAGCCACGTCAGTCAAGATTTTAAAGTATATTGTATTTTAAAACTTGAATCGATCAATGGATTCTGACAAATATCTAGAAGGGCAATCTATGCAAAGACCACCACTTTTCGAAACCGATTGTTTTATTTATTGGAAAACAAGATTTGAAACGTATGTGAAATCAAAAGATATTGATCTTTGGCATGTTATTACCGAGGGTGACTTTAAACCGATTCAAATGAATCCGAAAACTAAAAAGGATGAAATAGTTTCTTATGATAAACAAAGTGATGAACTTAAAAGAAAACTAGCCAAAAATAATGAGGCTAAAATGATGATTTACAATGCTTTGCCTAAAAAGGAATTTGAAAGAATTTTCATGTGTAATACGGCAAAAAATATTTGGAAAACTTTGTTAGTCACTCACCAAGGTAATAATCAAGTCAAAGAGAACAAGATTGATCTTCTTGTTCACCAAGGTAACAATTTTCCATTTAAGAAAGCGTACCTGAGCCTGAGGTAGAAACATAAAACTAAAATTAAAATTGCAAGAACTTGAATTGCTAATTTTAGAACTAAAGGATCAAGTCAAAAGACTTGAGAAAAATAAAGAAGTAGACTTAGGATGTGGGTCATGCATAAGTCTTCAAGTAGAAAACGAAAAACTAAAGGAAAATGCTTTGAGAATCACTAAGTTCGAAGAAGGGACTAAAGCACTTAATGAGATGCTTGAAAACATTAGATATAATGAGCATGACCGTGCGGGTTTAGAATTTGACCCAAATCAGGCTTCCACAAGTAGTACTAAACATGTAAAATTTGTAAAGCCTGAAGTTTCTGAGTCTAAAGGTGACGACACCACTAAAGATACAGACGGCACCACTAAATTTAGTGGTACCGTGATACCGTCTGGTGCTGAAGTCAGAACTGGGTCAATCTTGAAAAATAACTTAAGTCCTAAACCAAGTCACATAGTTGTAGATGGTACTAAAGTACCTATTGCTAGCATAGAGGAAGTCAAAAGCATTTACAAATCCCCATCATCTCCTGAACTTGGATTTGTAAAACCCGACACTAGGTCAACAACTCCTCCACCTAGAAAAATAAATTCACCCAAACCTCGGTCTAGAACTCCTCTACCGAGAGGTAACTTTAGAAGACAAAATCATCCAAGTGACTTTCCCATAACTTGGAGTAACCGTCAATCTCAAAGTTACCTACCATGGGAAATGTGTCCTCCATTCTCACATCCTAAACAAATGCAGCGAATGCGTAGGATGTTTAGCACTAACAACTTTGGGCCCATGAGATATTGGGGACCAGATGTTTGAACTTCTGTTTTGCTAGATAAACATGGTTGTAAATAAAGTTGAAGTCTAACAAATGGAGAATGATTTGTGATCAAACAAATCTTGTGACGCAAAGTCAAGTCGTGTTTCATATGTCTAGCTTTCAACAAAGGTAGTCTAGTCTTCGTGTTTTAAGGGAAATACCTCAGGCTCAGGTACGCTTTCTTAAAACACCCTTTGTTAGTAGAAATGCTAAGCGTATAGTGTATTTAGAATCTAACATGATAGGCACTGTAACTGATGCGTGCGATGTGTCGTTGCGGTTTAGCAGTATTAATGCTTACTCAAGTTTTAAATTTATATTTAGCCGACTTATCAATAACACACACACTTAACGAGCAGTGTACCCGGTCAGTATGAATATAATGGTAAGTAGAGTGTCGATCACTAAGAGTGGAACGTATTATCTAGTTATTCTAATCAGTATTTTAATATATTAAGTTAGCTATACAACCTAATCTAACGCAAGGGGGTTCAGCCTGAGAGACTGGCACGATTTGGTTGCAATTAAATAATAGACTAAACCAATAGGCACGAATCAGCAAGTAGCACACACGTACACAGATAAATACTTGAGACAATAAGAGGGTTGTCCTGATAGATAAGTAGTTTGTCACTTGTTTTATTGCTAGTGTTATATGAAGTGTATAGTTCGATGCAACGCACCGAGATTAAGTCCTTTCTCGTTGGTTCTAATCTTATCGGCGAGTAAACCCTTAATGATTACTTATGACTATCCTATTTATCTTTCTTCCTACTTTTCTACAGACCATAGAATGCATAGGCGATCTAATAAACAGGCGAGGGCAGAGGCATGGCGACCCGATCAACGCTCAGCTAGACACAGAGGTTATCAATGCACTAATAAAAGTCACCAAAGACATCAACATATAAACTTTAATTGATGAGAAAGCAGTTTTAAGGGAGTGCAATCTTTCCGTTGTCACATTACACAAGCCACCAATCTTGATGAATTAAAGTTTACTAACACAATAAAACAAAACTACTTAATGAATTAAACACATGCAGCACCTTCTTACAGCTCTTGTATCTTCGTTTGGGTGTGTCTTGTGCTGCTGCCTTGACTGAATTCGTCCTAGGGTTTCTGTACTTCAGTCTCGTATATAGTATATGTCTGTCGAATTCGTCTGGTCTTGGGGTATTTATAGTTTCTGTCTGAGGGTAAGATGCGGCGCATCTAGTAAGTAGATGCGGCGCATTGACTTAACTTCGCGTGGGGTCCAAGATTATAATATTCAGGAATATTCGTACACCGCCAGAAGATGCGGCGTAACTTCATTTATAGATGCGGCGCATGTCCTCTTGTATCTTGGATCGTATCTGGTGAAATATTGATAGTGATGCGCCGTATGTGATAAGTGAGATGCGGCGCATCTGGAGCAGAATGTCTTGATCTTGTACATTTCAGGAGACTCTTAACTTCTTGCATGTTTTGCTCCATAATTAGTCCAAAATCGCCAAGTTTCACCAAATGCTTGTTTTTACCTGAGAATTACAAAAGTAAACGATTAAGTATCAATCCTCATACATAATATAATAAAACAAGTCAAATTAATAGGATAAATGATAGTAATAAAATGTACTTATTTGAGTTCATCAAATATCCCCCCACTTGAACTTTACTTGTCCCCAAGTAAACCTTAGAATTAATCTTATGAAAATGTATCCTAAAAGATATTAGGATTTATTTTTATATTTAAGCATGTATTCATTTTTGTCATAATCATACAACTAAACACTTAACGAATTAGAAGTAAAATAAAATAATTTGATAAAAGCAAATCTAATCGTTTAACTGTCCAGTCGTGACGAATATTCTATCATAAGCTTGGCAAGTATACACATCTCCCCCACTAAAGCCAAGGAATAACAAGTCTAAAGCGGTAAAAAGGGTTTTGAGGTTTAAGGGTTAATTATTCTTAATCTCTATCGATCTCAAATTTCAGAAAAGGCGACAAAATCACAAATACATGATCGAATCCATGATCACGATACTTGCAATTGCTCAAATCCTTAACTCGAATAGGCTAAAGATAGGTCCAAACTTTACCAATAATAATATGTCAAAAAGGGCGACAAAATCATAAATACATAGCCGAATCCACGACTACGATACTTAAGATTGCTCAAATCCCTAATCTCAATAAATCAAAGGTTTGGTTGGATAAAGAATAATACAGGGTATGGATAATATTTGGGATATAAATTGGTGTAAAATGAAAAATAAACAAAACAAATAAATTAAAATCCTAAGTGTGGTTAATCACTATCCCAACCATCCCATGAATAAGACTCATATCATAGAATAACTCACGCTTTAACACTTGAAACACACGCTTTAGGTAGACACGAATTATACTCAACAAGATCTTAATAAAAGAATAAACCTTAGTTGACGTTCCCATAACTGCCAACTCCCATTCAATCCATAGATATAATATACAACAAATAGTGGTGATATCGACCACTTAATACAAAACTTTACATCGTTGGTTTAAATCAAACATCCAACTCTTCCTTTTTCTTTTTCTTTTCTATTTTTTCGATTTTTTTTTTTTTTTTTTTTTTTTTTTTTTTTTTTTTTTTTTTTTTTTGACATCAACATATAAATAGATGTGTAAAATTTCACCACATCACTATAATGATAATTCTGGATAATTTTTCAATACTTTTCATGACTTCAGAAATAACGGTAATAGTGAAAGTAGTAAACACACGGAAAATAAACTCAAAGATATACAATATTTACTTTCACTCCAATTGCATTGTGCAATTTCCCGACCTAACCATAGATAATGAATTACGCACGCGAACACAGGTAATGTAAGGAAACTCACTTTTCCTATAGCAATTAACCAACCACGGATTCTAATCTACAGGGTAGGCTAAGGTGTAAGGGTGTAACGAAACATTTTAACAAAGGTGTAAGAAACGAAAGGAATGGCTCTGAGTGTTTTTCTAGGGGTATCTTACTCTAAAAATGAGAGTAACAAAAGGGTTTATACGGGGGTTAACTAACCAGTGTAGTTAGCTAATAACACATAACATATAAAGGCTATTTGGGTGTAATCCTAGAAATTTACCAATTTAGACAAGTCATTCCAATTATATAAATAATACTCATTATGGTGGTCTCGAATAGTATACAAGCCAAGTTCTAAAGTTTACAAGTCACCGGCACACTCATAGATTTGTGAATTTTGAAAAATCACAATTTTTGAAAATAACGTCATGTGTGCAGCTATGCAACTTAGACTTTAAACAAAAACATGCTAAAAAATTTTAAGTTTGATATATTAAGCACATTTTAAGCATATTTTGAAAAGTTTAGGACAAGTAAGTGTTAAGTGTTCTAATTCTCCAATCCCCCCACTTAAGTTAAACAACGTCCTCGTTGTTTATATAAAAGGTTAAAAACTGGAAAATAAAAGAATTAGAACAGAAAAACTCCCCTGAGATTTGCTCGGTATGATCCTCCATTAGTATAAGAGCAAAAATCATCTTTCTTGTGGATGAGAACGTTTAAGCTTCATAATCAATGTATCCACAGGAAATGCAGGAATCTATAATACCACCAAGGCTTCAAAACACACCTAAGTTAAGAAAGGTTCAACTTGCATAACACATTAGTAGTTAGATAAAAATAAAACATAAAAAATAAAAATGAAAATCATCAGGTCAGTCGATGCGCCGTATCTTATGGAAGAAGATACGCCGTATCGAGCCTGGAATAAATACGGATCAGAATAAAAGATGCGCCGCATCCTTAACCAGGGATGCGCCGCATTAAAATAAACTGATAAAAAGTTTTAAAGTCGAAAATAAAAAATGCAGAAAAATAAGGATATGACCGTTGCAGGAGATGCGTCGCATCTCAGGATGGAGATGCGCCGTATCCTCTGCGGCCTGACTGACTCGACACAGAACAGAATAGTAAAATAAAATAAAAGATAAGCATGGGTTGCCTCCCACGAAGCGCTTGTTTTTGTTCGAGTCACGAGCCTGACTCCACCCTTATTTACTGCGTAATAGGGTGTTGTTCCCCCCACTTGGGATCAAGTGCGGATGATAGTAGCAATAAACACGAAAAGAGTGTAAATTTGCTATTAAAGATGAAAGAAATACATAAAGATCATACCTTGGCAATATATGTACATCTTTCCTATTCATACCCGGTTTGGTTGATAAATTGGATGACTTGACCACTTCATCTGAAAGAGTAGTATGTTGAGGAAAAATAAGTCTCCTTTCTTCTTGGTTAGTCTCTTTGGTAGTAAGGCGTCCCTTGACTTCCGCAGAAGATGAGAAAGGGTCTTTGGCAAGTAAAAGTTCGAGTTCCTCTATATACTTCATAGGGTCACAATCATCATCTTCATCAATCATAGCAATGTTTAAGAGCTCATCACCAAATTCTTCCTCGAGCTCCATCAAATACGGGTTGATCACAGGTGCTTCAATAGGTAGTGTAATAGACTTCACCTCATCATCTTTTTGTTTTGCAACCTGTTTAGGAAAACTAGCAAGATTATTAGTAACGGGATTAATAATATTAAATAAATTTGTACCACTTTGTGTTGTAAGTGACTCCAATTCATCATGTGAATCTCCATCTTCAACTAGTGGTTTTGCAATTTCAGCATCCTCCCGAATTTCATCCTTAAATAAGTAATCCCAGATTTCTTCAAAATCCCTCGTTGGGTCAAAATCTGGCTTATTCGTTCCACACCTAAATACTTCCGTTTGTTGTGGTAACTGCGGTATGCTATCGTACGCAATAGCATCAAACTTTTCAATATCAGAATACTCATTATCTTCATCTGAGGGAATATTATCATGGTGTTTTCGATATGATGAGAATATATCTTCCACCTCGGGTGGAAAATCACAAGTAATAGCACTATACACCATTGTCCCACATTCATCTTCATTTTCATTATAAGCACTTTCGGATGAATAAGCTTCTTTGTAAACAATTGCCGGATTTTCATTCAAATCAAACACTTGTGACTCTTCTTCATCTTGGGCAACTTTCGGAGAAATAACATCATCAATAACTATTGCCGGAAACCTAATTGCACCAAAATCGTATGATTCCTCTTCATCTTCATCAATTGATAAAGTCCAAGTGTGTCGAAATGGCAATTTGTTTCTTTCTCTCCCTGACTTTTTCTGCTTCAATAACAAGTATTCTTCCATCGTGGGTTCTTTATCCATGATGACTTGTGCACCATATCTTGCTCTTTCCCAATCGTAGATCCCATCATTGCTCAAGGCTCTTTCCTCTTCAAATCTGATATATTCTTCCATTGTAATATCCGGATCGTCCATCTTCCTGAAATAAAACTTACTCGTGCAAAAGAAGAGTGAAACAATCAAAGTAAAATAAAAGTTGCTGATATCAGCTGACGATGCGCCGTATCCTATAAATAGGATACGCCGTATCTTAATACGTTAAAAACAAATCAGACTTTTATTCAGAAAAGCAATACGCCGCGCTCAATAAATCAAATGCGCCGTATGTTTAAATAATCAAAAATTAGTTATACTTATAAAAATTTTAATGCGTCGTATAAGAAAAAACTAATACGCCGTAACTTCGTTACGTTTCAAAATATAAAATTTTTGATTATCAGTAAAGATGCGCCGTATCGACAGAGATCGATGCGTCGTATCTGTTTAATAATTCGAAAACTGTTTTTAATTAAAATAATAGATACGCCGTATCTGCTAAAGCAGATGCGTCGTATCGCGTTAACGTTTAGAAATTTTTTTTATCAAAAACAGATACGCCGTATCTTGGGGAAAGATGCGTCGTATCGAATTAATTAAACGCGTTGTATTTAATAAAAATTAAACGCAATACGCCGTATCTGAGAGATCAGATGCGCCGTATCGTTCGATTTAGCTCAGTACAACGATAGCAGTACACAAAAAATACGAAAAATAAAAACAAATAAAACACACAAACGAAAATAAACACAAAGAAAACAAACAAATAGCACACAAAAACAGAAAATATGCAATAAAAAAGTACAATGAATGCAAATTAATCTAATACACAACAAAATTAGCGGTTAGATAAAAAATTAAAAACCTAATTAAAATACTAATCAAATTAACAGATAATAACAATTCACTCCCCGACAACAGCGCCAAAAACTTGATGCGTGCGATGTGTCGTTGCGGTTTAGCAGTATTAATGCCTACTCAAGTTTTAAATTTATATTTAGCCGACTTATCAATAACACACACACTTAACGAGCAGTGTACCCGGTCAGTATGAATATAATGGTAAGTAGAGTGTCGATCACTAAGAGTGGAACGTATTATCTAGTTATTCTAATCAGTATTTTAATATATTAAGTTAGCTATACAACCTAATCTAACGCAAGGGGGTTCAGCCTGAGAGACTGGCACGATTTGGTTGCAATTAAATAATAGACTAAACCAATAGGCACGAATCAGCAAGTAGCACACACGTACACAGATAAATACTTGAGACAATAAGAGGGTTGTCCTGATAGATAAGTAGTTTGTCACTTGTTTTATTGCTAGTGTTATATGAAGTGTATAGTTCGATGCAACGCACCGAGATTAAGTCCTTTCTCGTTGGTTCTAATCTTATCGGCGAGTAAACCCTTAATGATTACTTATGACTATCCTATTTATCTTTCTTCCTACTTTTCTACAGACCATAGAATGCATAGGCGATCTAATAAACAGGCGAGGGCAGAGGCATGGCGACCCGATCAACGCTCAGCTAGACACAGAGGTTATCAATGCACTAATAAAAGTCACCAAAGACATCAACATATAAACTTTAATTGATGAGAAAGCAGTTTTAAGGGAGTGCAATCTTTCCGTTGTCACATTACACAAGCCACCAATCTTGATGAATTAAAGTTTACTAACACAATAAAATAAAACTACTTAATGAATTAAACACATGCAGCACCTTCTTACAGCTCTTGTATCTTCGTTTGGGTGTGTCTTGTGCTGCTGCCTTGACTGAATTCGTCCTAGGGTTTCTGTACTTCGGTCTCGTATATAGTATATGTCTGTCGAATTCGTCTGGTCTTGGGGTATTTATAGTTTCTGTCTGAGGGTAAGATGCGGCGCATCTAGTAAGTAGATGCGGCACATTGACTTAACTTCGCGTGGGGTCCAAGATTATAATATTCAGGAATATTCGTACACCGCCAGAAGATGCGGCGTAACTTCATTTATAGATGCGGCGCATGTCCTCTTGTATCTTGGATCGTATCTGGTGAAATATTGATAGTGATGCGCCGTATGTGATAAGTGAGATGCGGCGCATCTGGAGCAGAATGTCTTGATCTTGTACATTTTAGTAGACTCTTAACTTCTTGCATGTTTTGCTCCATAATTAGTCCAAAATCGCCAAGTTTCACCAAATGCTTGTTTTTACCTGAGAATTACAAAAGTAAACGATTAAGTATCAATCCTCATACATAATATAATAAAACAAGTCAAATTAATAGGATAAATGATAGTAATAAAATGTACTTATTTGAGTTCATCATGATAGGCACTGTAACACAGAAACTAAATTCACATCTCATCATGACAAACTCAACTTGTCCAGAAATGTACAATGATCGTTCAAAGATCATGCGTGACAAGTATGAGATGAGCAATGATGAGTGAATTAAGTTTCTTCCCTAGCCCTATATAATACTACCTGAAGAAAGTATCCCCATAAACTTAAGTTTACTATATGTATAAGATACATAGCTTAGAAAAATCTTAATCAACATTGACGCCCATATCCGCAAAAACAAATCTCACAAGAGACGATGAAGGTGAGTGCGCGGATATCACTAGGTTAGGGGCATGATAGGTAAATTGGTTTACCTAACGGCAAGTAGGCCTATTGTCATGTCTAGTGTCTGGCTTTGTGCCCACTTGTAAGAAGGATCCTAAAACTTCTTACCTTAAAGTGTTTGATGTATCTTCCGATGCATTAAGGGCACTATACACTTGAGATTATGATATCTCAATGGGATTGATGTACAAATTGTTGTTTATATCAACCATGATAATGCGGGAAAGAATGTGGAATGAAAAAGAGTTGAGTTTGAACCTTCATAGGTTATTGCCTAACTTCTTGATTCTTCAAGAACAAACAACTCTTGTTATCTCCACAACCAAAGCCGAATACGTAAGCGCCGGAAAGGCATGACAACAAGTACTATGGATGAGACAAGCTCCAATCAAATGAGGCGTCCATCTCAACAACACTCCTGTGAAGAGTAACAGCCGAGATGCAAATAGACTTGACCAAGAACCCCGAGGTTTGCTCATGAACGAAGCTCATCAAAGTACGTCATCTCCTCCGTCACGACAATGTCCAAAAAGGAATATTTTCTTTGGAAAAGTTTTCCTCTAAGGACAACATCGTTGATATTCTAACCAACACATCCTTCACATCCCGCTCATGACTATTTGAATATTTCTTTGGAAGTATTGAAGTCATCCCTCATATCTCATCTCATGACTTTGTAAATGTTTCACTAGAAATATTAAAGTCATTTCTTGCGTCTCATCTCATGACTTCTTAAGTCATCCATCTCATCCCACTCATGACTAGTTCAATATTTCACTGGACATATTAAAGTCAGCCTTTACGTTTTATCTCGTGACTTACTCAATGTTAAGTCACTCATCTCGTCCTTCTAATGACCACTCAAATATTTCATTGGAAATACTGAAGTCATTCCCGACGTATTGCTTCATGACTTTTCAAGTCATCTCTTTCACTTCTCTCATGACTATTAGACATTTCACTTGAAATTCTAAGCCATTTCCCCACGTCTCGTCACATGACCTTTGAATATTTCACTGGAAATATTAAGTCATTCCTTACATCTTGTATCCCGACTAATTAAATATTTGATTTGAAATATTGTAGTCATTCTCCAAATCTCAACTCACGACTTTTACTTATTTCACGGGAAATACTGAAAGTCAATCCTATTTTCCTCCGATGACATATTGGTTATTTCCTTGGAAATACTAAGGTCATTCCTTGTCCTCCCGCCTAATTGTTTTCGTCAAAATTTTTATTAGGTATAAACTTCTTCCTCGCATCAAAAAGTCTTGCTAAATAAGTAAGATTAATCAGTTAAGAGTCGAAACAGAACAAAAATGGGCCTTACAAACCCACGACTCCACTAAAGTGGCACGACACCACTAATGTTTAGTGGTACCGCGGTACCGTGTATCTGAGAAAATGCCCGTTTTTCTTGCACTTTCCTCTGCACACTCATTTCAAACAAACAAACTCGTTCCCTCCTGCTGTCACAAACCGAACCCACAACCAAAATCCATTTACACACTTGCTAATCAAGTTCAAGGCATTGGAATCAACAAATCCTAATCAATTCAACACAAATTGTAAGTCAATTATCTTTAATTTCTTTTCAATTTGAGTCTAGGGCTTGTTCATATGCATAAATTCGAATTTGGGATTTTAAAATTTTGATGAACTTTTGTGAAATTAGGACTAGGATTAGACAATGTAGTACTTACATGATTCCCTAAACCTAGGATTTTCATAAACCCACTTATATTGCATAATCTAGTCCGAATTTTCCTATTTAAATTGGATTAAGATTAATTGTTTTCAATGGAATCATGTCTAGGATGATTAAAAATGGATTAGGAATGATTAACTTTGAGGCTTTTCAATTTTTAGATTTTTTGCGCCACATTGAGCTGTTTGCCAAACATCCCAATTCCATTGTTTTCGAAAAAGTTCACGAGTCTAGAATCATGAAACATTTTTTCGTGCATTGTTGATGCAAATTAAAAACGTTTTGGGCATGCATACATGAACTCTCAAATATGGATCGACCTACATAATTAATATGTATTATTCGACATATTTGATTGAGCAAAAGTGAAGTTAGGAGTGTTTGGGTAATCTCATTAGGTTTATTTTAGAGTCAAGATTACCGCACCTCCACATCGTTTACATTTAGGCGCACACACACACATTAAAGTTGTGATCACTAAAATGCAACAAGTTAACATATATAAAATTATATTTTTGTAGGTAACGATGCCTCGTACTGATTATCAAGATACCAAACCCTACATTCCCCGTCTTGTAGACGATCCAAACATCCCCATTGAACAAAAAGCATATCTTGCTAAAGTCCAAGATCGATATATACACGAAGGTCATGTAGTCGATGCTCATTACGTTCTCTTGGATAACATCCAAGTTTGTTTCCCCACTATTGACTTTGATTGTTTATACAAAATAAACAATCAAATTTGTCCTCGAGTTTTATAGTCGAGTTCGTACTTTCACTGATGTGGATGGTAATGTCTTCCTTGATTTTTGGATCCAAAACCAAAATATCATCCTGTCCATCTCCGAGATTGGTGAGATTCTCGGTGTTCCTTCGTATGGTCAGTGTGCATACACTGAAGACCATTCCCTCGAGTCTCTCTTCTACAATCTAGAAAATCAAGGTACTTATCGTACCAAACTCCCCGACCTCGAGTCCATCAAACGTGTCATCCAAACACCTCGAGTCGTCCACACATATAAAAAACTTGATGGTTCCATTGTCCACCTTGACCCCAACCGCATCTACCTCAAAGAGCTTCTTCTCGACCTTAGAAGTTGGGAACTCCTTCTACGTGAAAACGTGTTGAGCCTTGCGGGCAACCGTGATCACATCTCGGCGAGTCTCGCCCACATGCTCTACTGTCTTAGTATCGAGGAACCATATAACCTCGCATACTATATGGTCAAACGGATGGCCAATATTCATAGTCGTTCGGATAAGCTCATGCCATATGGTATGTTGCTTACTCGTCTTTTCAACTGGGTCATGGAAACTTTTCCTCATCTCCGTAGAGTCGAATATGTCCTAGTCAATCCGGTCATGAAAACCCCTTGGTGGACCACAACGTCGCACAAAGCAACGTAAGGACAAAGGGTCCAAACGTGGTCGTAAATCCACTTCCGATATTCCCTCTCTTCCTCCTCCTTCGGTCACGGTTCGTCTTCTCAACCTATGGATGAGGATGATGATGAGGTGAACGAAGAAGGAACATCTCGTCCTAATACTCCCTCTCCCGACACCTTCTTTCTTAACCTTGACACCTCATCGTTCACACAAACCTCCGATATTGAATTCAGACAAACCAACTTATCCATGATGATGAGAAGGCAAACAACCATGTACAATCGACAAGTCTCGATGCATGAGCAAACAATTGGGGGGTTCAAGTCCATTGGCAAGGCAATAAAAGGACTCGGGAACAAGATAAAGAAGATGGGGAAGAAAAGAGACTAGATAGGATTAGCTTAAGTAGAACTACTAACTTAAGTATTATTAAGCTATTATAAATAAGGTCATGGAAATGTCCACTTGACATAAACTAACTTGAAATGTCTTAACATTTCCTACTTGAAATTGGTTACTTTTATTTGTTAATCAATCTTGATATTTTATGAGCTTTGCTTAGTTCATACATTTTTTTTTGCATGCACTAGATGATAAAATGCTTAAAATTATGCATGCTCACTAGTTGCCTAAACTTAGAAGATCACATGATGATTTTAGTTGCTAGTTTAGACTAGTGTTAGGAAACTTATGTGATTTTTCTTTAGTAGATTGAGGCTTTGAGATCTGCAGAAAATGGATTCCCCAGAATTTCCCCATTTAGGCAGCCTAGAATCTGTAAACCTAGAAAAAGGGTCAACTGGAGGCCACAGCTCCACTAAATAGGGGACGGCTCCACTAAATTTAGTAGTACCGTGGTACCTTTAGTGGTACCGTGACCTGGGAAGACGAAATTAGCTATTCTCTTCCACTTTTTGACTTTCTTTTCCTGGAAATCTGCAAACATAACCTGATTCCCATGCACCCAAATCCCCAAATCCAACATCCTCTTCAACCTTGCATGTTTTGATTTGGCTATATAAGCTAACATCATACATTGCCATCCTTACCTCTATCACACTCACCATATAACTATCATGTCTTCCACCATTGCCACCACTTCACATAAAAACAAAAAGCCAAGGCTTAACATTAAACCAATAAATGAGATGATTCTCATTGATCTCACCTTAGATGATGATGATGATGTACACACACCAATCACCTCAACCAAATCAACCTCATCAATCTCTACACCTCTAGCTCCATCTAAGGCAACCACAACTAGGACAACCACATCATCATCCTCCAACTTTAGGATTTCATCATCCTTAACCCCACCAAGTCCAACACAACCTCTAGCTCTCACACTAACCCTATCACCTACATCACAATTTGAACTTGGTACTAACACATCATCCTCATCACTATCACCATCACCACAACCTTTAATGGGTTATCCCATTCTTTATCCCCTACAACCACATACCTTGAGTTGTGCTTGTTGCCACCACAACCAAAATCTCATCATGAGCCTTAGAGATGAGTTAAGCTTTAGGTTCTCATACCTTGAGCATCTCCTCACACCACCAATAGGCCCCATCATCCTTCCACCTCCACCACCACACAATAGCCCAAACTAAACATACTTATGTTTAGTTATTCCAATAAATACTTAGGAACCTTTTGAAGTTGGAAGCAAATCTTGAAGCCTCATACTACTATTGATGTTTATGTGTCTTCTTGTTATTTAATTTGCTTCATTGTTGTAGTCATACTCATGTATGACATTTATTTTATGAAATGGGCTTTAATGTGGTTGTTTCATGTTTATGTGGCTACTTAGCTAATTTTTGTTGGATATTTGTCAAAAGTGCTACTTGTTAGATATTGCATATATTTCTTCTAACTTTGTTTTGTAGCACGAATCATTGCTTGATTCCTTGGTGTTCTCCAAATAAGGGGGAGTATACATCAAGGGGGAGCCTTGCAACCTTTTTGCTTCGACAAAAAGGGGGAGAAATGGGAGTAAACTCATTAAAAACTAATTGTTAAAACTAATTTTAACTTAAAATGAGTTTATGTTTTGTCATCATCAAAAAGGGGGATATTGTTGATGCAAATAATGTTCTAAAAACGTTATTTATAGCTTTCGATAACTTCACGTTTTGAGGATGACAAAATGTGAAATCACGTTACGTTAAAATTAACGTAAACAAGTTTTTAATCGGAAGATCCCGTTTCCACGCAAATCACTCTAGAACAAACTTACAACTTGACAAATGATCAAAGAAGTGATTTTGGGTTTTAAGACTTCACATTTTAATGTGACAAAATATTTTTTTCAAAAATATACATGACAAATTATTTTTGAATAATTAAGAAATGTTTTAATGGAAAAATAAGTTTAAAATTCATAACAGCTATTTTCCCCCCCAAAATCAGCTCCAAACTTCCCCAAATAAGTTTTCACCAGAAAAGACAAAATTTGGAGCGTCTTTGTCTGGGACGGCTCCACGGTTCCACTAAATTTAGTGGAGCCGTGGATGATTTAGTGGAGCCGTCCACCTGTAACGTTCAGATTTTCTCTGCCTATAAATACCAACCTACTTCACAGATTTTAGGCACACTTTCACACACAGAAACTTCTGAGTTTAAATCTCTCACACCATTTTCTTTTCTTGATCATTTAGTTTAGTTTTTCTTTTGTTCAAGAGTAATCCAATCATCCAACTTAGAGATCCTCTTCATTCCTCTTCAATAGCAAGAGAAGAACACAAAGTATCTGATGAACTCAAATAAGTACATTTTATTACTATCATTTATCCTATTAATTTGACTTGTTTTACTATATTATGTATGAGGATTGATACTTAATTGTTTACTTTTGTAATTCTCAGGTAAAAACAAGCATTTGGTGAAACTTAGCGATTTTGGACTAATTATGGAGCAAAACATGCATAAAGTGAAAAGTCTACTGACATGGACAAGATCAAGTCAATTCTGCTCCAGATGCGCCGCATCTCACTCTTGAAATGCGCCGCATCTCTATCAAGATATCACCAGATACGATCCAAGATACAAGAGGACATGCGCCGCATCTAATAAAGGGTTACGCCGCATCTTCTGGCGGTGTACGAATATTCCTGAATATTATAATCTTGGACCCCACGCGAAGTTAAGTACATGCGCCGCATCTACTTAAGTAGATGCGCCGCATCTTCCCTCAGACAGAAACTATAAATACCCCGTAGACCAGACGAATTTAGAGAGTTCGAAACCCTAAAACCGAAGTTCGGACAGCAGAACAGGAGGACGAATTCAGTCAAGAGGCAGCACAAGACACACCCAAATCGAAGATACAAGAGCTGTAAGAAGGTGCTGCATGTATTTAATTCATTAAGTAGTTTTGTTTTATTGTTTTAGCAAACTTTAATTCATCAAGATTGGTGGCTTGTGTAATGTGGCAACGGAAAGATTGCACTCCCTTAAAACTGCTTTCTCATTAATTAAAGTTTATATGTTGATGTCTTTGGTTACTACTTATTAGTGCATTGATAACCTCTGTGTTTATTAGTGGCTTGCGGGCATCCGACTGCGGGACAAGATGTGGCTCCCACGGTTGTTTCTAAATTGATCACTTAGGAATAACTTTTAGACATAAGTAATCATTAAGGGTTTACTCGCCGATGAGAATAGGACCAACGAGAAAGGGTTAATTACATACACTTCATATAAAGCTATCAATAAAACAAGTGACAATCTACTTAATCATAAGGACAGCCCTCTTATTGTCTCTAGTATCTATCTGTGTACGTGTGTGCTACTTGCTGATTCGTGCCTGTTGGTTTATTTTATTATTTAATTGCAAACAAAACCGTGCCAGTCTCTCAGGCTGAAACCCCCTTGCGTTAGGATATTAAAATACTGATTAGAATAACTAGATAATACGTTCCACTCTTAGTGATCGAAACTCTACTTACCATTATCTTCATACTGACCGGGTACACTGCTCGTTAAGTGTGTGTGTTATTGATAAGTCGGCTAAATATAAATTTAAAACTTGAGTAGGCATTAAAACTGCTAAACCGCAACGACACATCACGCGCATCAGTATCCAAGTTGATACAAGGTGTTGTCATTCCTCTTCAAGTGCAAGAGAAGAAATCAAGGTATCCAAGAAGATACAAGAGTTATAGTTGCTAGGTTGTTTGTAACACTTGTTACATACTTGATTGTATCGTAGCATACATCAAGATCATTTTTCTTTTGTGAGAGTGTGAGTGAAGATCATTGTGATCTTATAAGAGATAGTGAACATCTCTTGAAGCCATTGGGCTTGTGTGATTGATCAAGAAGATCAAGGATCATTAGGATAGTGTTAGTCAAGTGAGTGTTGATCATTGTGATCGTGTCGAGATCTTGGTGAACTCTTGAAGCCATTGGGCTTGAGTGTTTGATCAAGTGGATCGTGGTAGATTGGTGCTAGCTAAGATTAGCACTCGACATCTAGCTTAGTGTCGAAAATAGGATAAGCGACGTGTACGGTTTTCTCCGCCTTAAGGGAGGTTGTTGACATAGTGCTTGAAACTCTCGAGTGTGGTACTCGGGGAGTGGAGTAGGGCGAAGAGGTGCTTCGTAGCCGAACCACTATAAATCCTTTTGTCCCGGTTTGATCTTTCCAACTTTTCTCTTTACTTACTTTACTTATTATTAGTTAGTTTAGTGTGTAGTTCATATTGGTGTTGATTGATTACACATAAGATTCGAATCAAGGTTTTTAATAAGTAAACTTTTAAGAAGATTTCAAAAGAGCTTAAAAACCGGTAAAACTATTCAACCCCCCCTTCTAGTTTTCCACACTACCAATATTCAGATTTGTCTTAATTTAATGATATTCCCATATCATTAATCGACAACGGATAATTTAGAATAATCAATATATTCAAGGATTAAACATGAAAATACATGATATATTATTAAGAAAATGATAATCAAACATAACAAGTATTTTATTCCATTAAAATAATAATTGTTCATAACATCCCATTATCCAAACACTAATCACAGATGGGCATGAAACTACTAGCTAAACGAAGTCCTATGCCTTCAGCATGTTGATTAAGCTTTCCACCAGGTAAAGCCTTCGTTAAAGGATCAACTAGGTTATTATCTGTGTGAACTTTGAGTAACTCGATTTCACCTATCTCCACTTGTTCTCTAACATAGTGATATTTAATCGGGAAATGTCTGGTGCCCTTCATGATTCCAGGTTCATTGGCAAATGTAATTGCGGCTGAATTGCCACAATACATCTTTATAGGTCTTTCGATTGAGGGCATAACTCCAAGCCCTGAAACGAACTTCCTAATCCAGAAAGCTTCCATTGCAGCTTCTGAAGCAGCAATATACTCACTTTCTATTGCAGACATTGCTATGGTACTCTGCTTCTTGCTCTTCCAATCCACAGCTCCTCCATTAATGACAAAGACATAACCCGTTTGAGACTTCGTATCATCTTTATCATATTTCCAGGAAGCATCGCAGTAACCTGTAACACCAAGTTCTGCTTCTGGATTTCCCCCATATACTAAAAACATATCTCTTGTAACTCTCAAGTACTTGAGAATATGTTTAACAGCAGTCCGGTGGAGTTCACCTGGATTCTGCTAATATCGAATGGTTATGTTTTGAGCAAACGCCACATCAGGCCTTGTGCATCTCACCACATACATAATAGATCCCACAACCGAAGCATAAGGGAGTCACTTCATGCATGCCACCTCTTCAGGTGTTAAAGCACAAGCTTTGCTACTTAAGCCATGTTGTTCTTGCATTGGAAAATATCTCTTCTTGGAATTTTGCATATTGAATCTCTTCAATATTTTATCAATGTAAGCACTTTGGCTTAATCCAATCAACCGCCTTGATCTATCTCTATAGATCTTGATTCCTAGAATGTATGCTGCTTCTCCTAAATCCTTCATGGAAAAACATTTCCCAAGATAGGCTTTCACCTCTTTCAATCTTGGAATATTTTTACCCATGATTAATATGTCATCAACATATAAGACTTGGAAAATCACATCACTCTCACTAGCTTTGTGATATACACATGGCTCATCAAGATTCTGAGTAAATCCAAACCTTTTGATTTCTTCATCAAATCTCTTATTCCATTGCCGTGATGCTTGCTTCAATCCATAAATGGATCTTTGAAGTTTGCATACACGGTTTGGAAATTCTGGATTCACAAACCCCTCAGGCTGCGCCATATAGATGTCTTCATCTAGGCGACCATTTAAGAAGGCGGTTTTGACATCCATTTGCCAAATCTCATAATCATAGTACGCTGCTATGGCTATGAGAATCCTAATAGCCCTTATGTCAGCTACAGGAGAAAAGGTCTCCTCGTAGTCAACACCATATGTTTGGGTGAATCCTTAAGCTACCAAACGGGCCTTATAGGTGTGTACATTGCCATCCATGTCAGTTTTCTTCTTGAAGAGCCACTTACTTCCAACTACCTTGTCATTGGGAGGAAGGTCCACTTCAATCCAGACTTGATTATCTCTCATGGATTGCATTTCCCCATTCATAGCAATCTGCCATTTATCCTTTTCAGGATCATTCATGGCAGCTCTATAATTAGCAGGTTCTCCAAGATCCCCTAATATAGTTTCCTCAACTTCTACGTTAAGACATAGACGTTCAGGTGCTTTCACAGTCCTTGCAGATCTGTGAATGGGAACTGCTTCAGGTAGAGGACCCAGACTTTCAGGTTCGACAGGAAGTTCGCTAGTGTTTTCAGAAGGTAATGTATCTTCATGATCATCTTCCAGATCATATATCCTCCCACTGAATTCTTGAGATATGAGATCCTTTTCAAGAAAATCTCCATACCTAGCAACAATTACTTTGTTTTCAGGTGGGTAGTAGAAGTAGTAACCCATCATTTCCTTTGTGTATCCTACAAAGATACACTTTACAGATCTCTGTTGGAGTTTATCTGCTGAGTCACGTTTAACAAACGCCTCGCAACCCCAGACCTTTAAATAAGACAAGTTAGGCGTTTTCCCAAACCATAACTCATAAGGTGTCTTATCAACTTTCTTGGTCGGAACCATATTTAAAATGCGAATCGCAGATTCCAAGGCATAATCCCAAAAGGATAAAGGAAGATTTGTAAGATTAAACATTGATCGCACCATGTCCAATAATGTACGATTTCTCTTTTCAGATACACCATTTTGTTGTGGAGTATATGGAGATGTGAGATGCTGGACAATTCCATTCTCAGCTAAATAATCTTTAAACTCTTGACTCAGGTATTCACCACCTCTGTCGGATCGTAGAGATTTAATCTTCTTTCCAAGTTGCAATTCTACTTCTGCTTTGAAAACCTTAAATGTTTCAAATACCTCATGTTTATGTTTAAATAAGTAAACATATCTATAACGGCTTGAAATCATCAGTAAAGGTTAAGAAGTAGCTAGCACCTCTCTTTGACACATGTCTAAGTGGTCCACATACATCAGTATGTATCAAACCAAGTAGATCATCATCCCTTTCCATACGATTATTGAAAGGCTTCTTTGTCATCTTCCCAGATATACAAGATTCGCATTTATCAAATGATTCATCATTGATATCTTGTAAAAGCCCATCACGTTATAGCTTTTGCATACGAGTCTTGCCTATGTGAGCAAGTCGAAAATGCCAAAGATAAGATAAATCCAAGGCATTCTTGACTCTCTTATTATTGATGCTATACATCGAATTATAATCATTGCATTCATTCATATCAATTTCAAATACACCATTCACAGCAATAACATTAAAATAAAAAATATTATTTAACGAAACAGAAATTCCATTGCTTGAAACAGTATGTTGAAAACCAATATTGAATAAACACGAAAAGGAAACTACACCCCTTACAATTGAAGGTGCATAATGACAATTATTCAAAAACAATACTAAGCCTAAAGGCAAAACTAATTTAAATACTCCTATAGCTTCAACAGCTGCATGAGCTCCATTGCCCACTTGTAGATATTGTTCCCCATAGGCCAGTCTCCTTTCAACTCTAAATCCCTGTAGTGTATTGCAAATATGAATACCACATCCAGTATCGTATACCCAGGAATTTATTTTATGAGTTAATGAAAATGATTCAATCATGAAAAAAGTTACCTGAAGTGCTGGGTTTACCAGCCTCAACCTTCATCTTTTTCACACGTAACTCCTCGAGATAGAGTGGACAGTTCCGCTTCCAATGTCCTATCTCATGGCAGTGGTGACAAGCCTGATCCTTTTTTTTCGGATTCAACTTGTTCTTCTGAGGGTAGTTCTTCTTAGGCATAGGTTGATAGGCCATAACTTGTTTACCCTTGTCAACCTTACCCTTACCCTTTTATTCGCCTGCGGTTTTGGCTTTTGGATCCTACCTCCTTGTATAGCTAATACCTGAGGAGTAGGTGCCTTGTTTGGTAAACCCTTTTCATAGTCCACAAGCATTACGAGCAATTCTGTGACTGTCTTCCCCGAGCAATGCATGTTATAGTTCTGAACAAAACCTTTAAAATCCTTGTTCAAGGACCTATTGATTAGGTTCACACACACATTCTCAGGATAAACATAGTTGATCTGGTGTAGTTGGTCCATGTACATTTTCATTTCCAACACATGATCACGAACAGGTTTACCTTCCCCCTGCTTGCAGCTGTGCAATTGATCGATCAAATCATACAGTTCAACAGCTGCTGGCTTCTCATAAGTCTTTTGGAGTTCTTCCAGCATATCTTTAGGAAAATAGTTCTCAAACTGCTTTTGCAACTTGGGAACCATACTTCCGAGCATCAAGCACGCAACGTCATTGTGCTTTTCGAACTCCAATTGCCATGCTTGTCTCACCTCTTCAGGTTCAGTAGCAGCTGGCTCTTGAGGGCAAGGCTTAGTCAAATATTCCAGCTTTTTGGACACTCTCAAGACAATCCTGAGTGACCTATGCCAGTCATTGAAATTTGGGCTAGTCAATTTTTCCCTTTCAAAGTGATTTTTGAAAGCAGAACTTAGTACAACATTATCGGGTTGAGCCATTTCTACAGAAAAAGTTCAAATATTAGTATTCTAATAATACAACTTTTCAAGAAAAGAAAATACCCTGGAAATATACATATAACCATTTAATCTTCTTGAAAACTAGGATCCAAATTTCCATAGTTTCACTACATCAGTTGATTTGCTAGTAGTGAAAGTACAAAAGTTGGTAATCTGTCGTACAATAATCGGCAAACAATTTTCGACTCCTAGATCATTATGGGAATTACATTTGCCAAATACAATTTGCAAAGTAAGCATGTTACTTCTCATCTCGTGCCTTAAGTTTCTAGTTCTCACTAACAACTTAATTAAGTCGTCTAATTTAGAAACTGCAAATTCTCCATTACTGGTCTCACACATAATGGAAATTTACCTTGTCATTAATATCTAGGCAAGGTCTCACTTACGCTAAATATTAACTCTAAGTGTTTCTTATAATTAGATAGCATGGACTTAAATTTTAGGGTATTAATTTTGATGTGACAATCAAAATATGTACGAAGAAGCATGCACACATCTTCGTATCATAAGTTTTCAAAACGTTTTTATTTACCAATTTAGGCTAAGATTTAAATCAACAAAGTTTTAATTGAGGTATTGGGTTCACCAATCAAAGAATTACCTACAATTATCGCCCACTATATCCTACTGCTGCATGAGTCAAAAGACCCAAGTTATTCGGATAATTACCACAAAAGTGGCGCGTGGAATTGAGGTCAATTCACCCTTAAGATGATTTTGTACAAAAAAATAGCTTACTTGGTAGCTCCAATTAGACGCTCAAAGGAGCGGAGAGACAAACGTCCGCCCGAAGGCTAACTAAAAACGCGTCTCTTTCGGATGACAATTTATTGTCAAGCCTCCTTATACCCCTCTTATAGTTTGTCTAAACTGGGTGAGCCGTTCACACTATTGGTACAAAACTCATCACTCAATTAAAAGTTTATGATTATAAGTCTTAAAAAATATGTTATAAACTATAATATTGTTAGTCTCGCCTAGGAGCAAATTACCGTGCGAAGCGAACCACTGTCGGCACATAAGACTTTGCAATATGCATAATTTATCACATCATAGTTACATAGTTATTAGGTCAATTTATTTTCTATTCAAAGAATTACCCTTTTCTTGCTTACAATTCGTCATACAATTTAAAAAAAAAAACAAGTAATTAGTAAAAATAAATAACCAAGTAATAACACATAATCTTAACAATTAAATCATGTAGTCATATACAAACTTTTTGATAAAATCCTATTAATAATCTATCTATGGTTTTAATATGTATATATTTAACTAAGACTCCCATTGGTTTTCGAGCAAATAGTACCAATGGTCCACATACACCAAACAATTTGGTTGCGTAAGTCCTAGCAAATATATACCAAGTAGCACATAAATAGATTCATTAATTTAATTAATTGAGGTCTTCCCCAATTTTATTACATGTGACAAATAACTTAACAATTAATCAAAAAACCCTAATCCATGATAAACATGCATGTTTCATCATGGATTAATTACAAGTCACAAGATATGTAACCCTTTACACACATAAACACGTTGCAATTTTAGGGTTACAAAACTAATTTTATAATAAAGAGGGCATCCCCCCCCCCCCCCCTCTCCTCCCTAAAAGTTAGGGTTTCGAATTTTTTTAACCCTAAAAATTCTAGTAACTTAAATCCTAATTTAAGATTCGATTTTTATGTGTTTCGGTAATACAATTACATGTTAAAATGGCTCGTGATGCCACTGTTAGAATTTAATAAACATGACAATCATATATTTATTCTAAATCAATCAAAAACGTATGTGGAAGCGTAGGATCATATTAAAGATACGTACCTTTGATCCTAGCAAGAACAAGGATCAATACTTCAAATCTTTTTCTTTTAATAATCAAGTGGATTAGCGAGATACCCCTTACCGTTTTGTATCTCAATCCAAGATGTATAAACTATAGTGAGTTTATACCATAGTCTTGTATACACGTACTATAACCGAACTAATGATTATTCTAGTAATAAACACAAGTTTAAACCAAAACGATTTTGTTCAAGGAAAACTTTGATCGATCAAACCCTAAGGGTTTATGATCCGATCGACAATAAGAAGAAGAAGAGAAAACAATGGTTTAGGGTTATAGCAAGAGTGCAAATATGTAAAACAATAACTCTAGGCCTTGTATTTATAGGCATGTAATCTTGGACGACAAGTTTGCCTTGAATTGGGTTTGGCAACCCATAGGCCGATCGGCCCTATCCCTCCCCAAGGGATTCTAGAACTTTCTTGCTCCTCTAATTACACCTATAGCCCTTCCTTTATTCACTAACAGTCGTTAGTCAATTCCCGTTAATTACTTAACGTGCGTTAGTCGTTATTTTGTGTTTAAATAATTAAATATATAACGGTTTATATATATTAATTATTGTACATTAATTCCTCATACGTAATGTGTGCAATCCCATGGTCCCGAGTTCGATTCTAGTCATACACGTTTAATATTTGTCCATAAACTTAACATATATATTTGGAATTTTGGATGTTAATATTGAAATGTGATGGTCAGTTTTACAAGTTGTTTGATAATTTGGATGTTAACATTTGAGTTGCGTTTAACGTTTGGTTGATTCAAGTTGGTGTGCAAATGAGTTAGGTTGTTTATTTAAGTAGATCGATATCGAGATCCGAGGGTAAGTTCTAGAATTCGTTCTACTTCGATGAATTGAATGTTGGTATCTGGATTAGAATTCATTTTTTTTAGTGCGAAAAGCGGCTTTAAATGAAATTGATGTGTAAATGATACATCTGCTTGGATTGGTTTATTTCGAGTCTTTGCTAAAGGTATAAACTACACATGACTAACCGATAGTGAGTTCTGGTCATGTTTAGATGGTCGGAAGTTATAGTTACTCTAATGATAGTATAGGCGTGTTTTGTATTGAAACAAAACATTTGCACCCTGTTCATGTTTGTAGCCTTAAACTGACCGAGGTTTCAGTTGACATTGACACATCTACTTAATTGGTTTATTACGAGTCTTTTGAATTAAATACATATCAAGATCTGAGAATTCTACAACGTGTGGGATTCTTCGTTGAAAAAAAATCACATTCTGTTTTAACTACACATTGAGACCCGAGAGTGATAGAAAGGATGGAGTTTATTCTTTGATGATTGGTTAAAGTTTTGAGTTTCACATGTGATTAAAAATACGATGAAAGACATAGCTCGTGACTTGGGAAGAATGGCAGATCGCATATATGATTAGGATTTTAGAACCATTAATTAGGGAAATAGGATTTTATGCTGATATATATCTGTCTGCTTCGTGAACCTGAAAATCGTGTGTTTTTTGTCTGCATTAAACATGTTCATAATATTTTCTGTGAACAAAACATTCTACTCCAGAGGATTTGTATGTTTCTTATGTGATTTCTATGTTCGCTTGCTTAAAACTTCGCATAAATTCCATGTATACTATTTGTATTCAGTTTTCATCATTGATCAATACTCGTACAACATAATACTATTAGTTTCCTGAAGTTATCACTACGTGCAACTCCTATATAGGTAATACTCATGGGATTAATAAAGATTGGTATGTTTTATAGGATAAATCACGTGATGTTTATCTCGAAACCAAATTCATGCAACAGACATGTTCTGTAATCTGTATACATAACCGCTCGTGTGATTAAAGTAGATACGTATGTGACATGATAAATTGTGTAATGTTTTCCCGACAAGTCATGCAACACCCTTTTGTAATTTTGTTCTTCATAGGTCATTATAAGAAGATTAGTATGTTTGACATGCAATGATACACATGTGATATGTATCTCGAAACCAAATTCATGTGAATAAAGAAAATTTAGCATGTTTTTACATAAATACATGGTGAAACATGTGATGTTTATTTCCGACCAATTTATGCAACATCCGTATGTTCCACATAGGTATATTCATGTGATTCAAGAATATTAGTATGTTTGACTTAATAAATCATGTGTTATTTGTCTCCAAAGCATATTTCTGTAATACAGAACATTCTCAAGCTCATATTCATGACGAGATTTGAACCATACTAATATATATGTTTGCTGAACAAAATTAGTACTTGGTAGTACAGCAGTATTTTCTCTGATTTTTTATAACTATTGTATCTGAGATTTTCTGATGAAGTATTGTTTCACTTCAAACAGATACAGTTCAATTTCTCTTATCATAAAGTGATTTGCGAACTTTATATTATAACAGCAATAGGAAATGGTCAAAAGGTTATTTCTATCCTTCGAGTAGTTGCTACAATTTTTGCATACATTGCCTTTAGTTATAAGGCGTTTGACATTTTTTTTTTTACTTTATTCAGGATCAAGTATGGATTATTTTAATGTGCAACAAATAACATGACTCAGTGCTTAGAGGGGATCAGGCATTTACTTGCTTCCATATTGCGCTGCTGTGATCTTGAATTGTACAAACAATCAAGAGGCCTAGACGATCCTGAAATTTTAGCTAGAGAGACAGTGTGTATGTGACTAGTCTAACATATTACATTCCAGAATTTGATAGTTTTGCATTATTGTACTTTTAACATATAAACCACTGATTAGATCGATGAAGTTTAAACTAATTCTCTTTTTAGAAACACATTTTTTTGTTGTGTACAAATATTTTTACACATTTTCTTTGTAAACCTTTTTAGTTGTATATACATTCGCTGTACCAACTAATTGTGTGAGGGTCTTAGATGTAGCCAGACACTCATATTTGTTGATGATCTTGTTAGCCTTTTTAATGTTGTTAGTACAAATGTTATTGTTTATGATTAAGACTTTAGTTAATATGTAATTCGTATGTATATTTAGTGTTTGAGTCAGTTTAGTAGTCTGCAATATGGGTCCATATCTGTTAACCCAATAGGCCCATTCGCAGCAGTTAGGGTAGTTATAAGGAACGGTTACATCACAAACCATCACAACGTTTGGATGAACCAGTGTGTCGTTTAGGAAGCAACGCTTCATGTAGTATATATAGGTCTAGGATTCTGTAAATCAAAGTTAACCCCATTCATTATATATCAGATATCAAAGGGTTCACCCCATTCTTTTGTTTTCTCTATTTTTCCTTGAATGACGTATGTGATGTTGTTAGATCATTCGATCCTGGATATTGAGATTAAAGACCTGTTAATAATTGGTATCAGAGCGAGGGATCAAACAACATCTGCCATGGATGCTGAATCGAAGAAAAAAGAATAATACAGATTCAAGAGAGAAGAACAGAAGAAAGAAGAGAAGAATAACTTGGTTCAGGGAATCAAGTTCAATAAGCGATTCAGGGAATCGTTTTAGAGAAGAAAACCAAAAGGTTCAGGGAACCAGAGACAGAGAAGAAGTACTAACGATTCAGGGAATCGTTCCAGAAAAGCAGAGACAAATTGATTCAGGGAATCAATTAAGAAAAACAACGATTCAGGGAATCGTTTCAGAGAAAGAGAAAGAAGAGGTTGATGGTACTAACGTAAAAGATCCAAAGAATGGTTGATAGTGCTATTGTAAAAGATCCAAAGAGACCGATTGATTCAGGGAATCAATCAAGAGAAGAGAAGAAACCGTGCGCATACCGGTTAATCAAGAAGAGAGAAAGATAGTGAAGAGATTGATTCAGGGAATCAATCAAGACCGATCAGAGAAGATCAAGAGATTCAGAAAAGTCGAATAGAGAAGAGATAGATTACAGCATTGAACAAGAAGAACAACAAGTTTGGCGTTAGATTGGTTGATGATGAAGATGGACGACAACAGCCAAGGAAGCAACTCAGAAAGATGTGAAGAATTTGATACTAACACATTAGGGGGGAAATTGTTAGCCTTTTTAATGTTGTTAGTACAAATGTTATTGTTTATGATTAAGACTTTAGTTAATATGTAATTCGTATGTATATTTAGTGTTTGAGTCAGTTTAGTAGTCTGCAATATGGGTCCATATCTGTTAACCCAATAGGCCCATTCGCAGCAGTTAGGGTAGTTATAAGGAACGGTTACATCACAAACCATCACAACGTTTGGATGAACCAGTGTGTCGTTTAGGAAGCAACGCTTCATGTAGTATATATAGGTCTAGGATTCTGTAAATCAAAGTTAACCCCATTCATTATATATCAGATATCAAAGGGTTCACCCCATTCTTTTGTTTTCTCTATTTTTCCTTGAATGACGTATGTGATGTTGTTAGATCATTCGATCCTGGATATTGAGATTAAAGACCTGTTAATAGATCTATGATGTCATTTTCTAAAAAAGTTATGCAATGCTTTATCTTTAAAATAATTTATGAAAAGAAGTTGACGTCATACTGAAAAAGGCTATGTTTTGCTCAATGCAGTTAGTGCAAGTGAAATTGAGGCACTTTATGAGTTATTTAAGAAGATTAGCAGCGCAGTTATTGATGATGGTTTAATAAATAAGGTCCATACTTTTTCTTTTCTTTTTACTCATCCTTTAAATCCATGCAATATCAGCCCTGTGAAATTACCATTGATGTTCATCTTACGTTGATACACTTTGTAGGAAGAGTTCCAGTTGGCGTTGTTTAAGACTAATAAAAAAGAAAGTTTGTTTGCTGATCGGGTATGTCCTCTTTAAGATAAGTAAAACAGTACCATTGATGTACGGCTGTGCTAAATTAACAATTGATGATAAGATTGAATGTGAGTTAAATTTTATTTCTTCTGGTACTAGATATAGTCATGTTAAAAGTACAATATTGCACTGTCATCCTTTTGTTGGCAAACTTCTAAGCTAATGTTAAAACTTGCCGGCAATATGTTATTGATTTTGGTCCACAAAATTTACTTTAGTTTGAAAAATACTGAAGGTATTTTAGACATTTGGCCAATTGTTTAACACTTGCATAAGTGATTGCTGCAAATTTCGAGTTCTGATGGAGTATATGTGTGTCAGTGTGTGTAATCATTATTTTTTTCTTCTTTATTTGCAGTTTCCTTTCAACTATATGATCTTAAGCAACAAGGTTTCATAGAGAGGCAAGAGGTAAATTCATTTGTTCATTTGTACATTTGTACATGCAACATAAACCGTTTTTCAGTTGGCTTTTCTTGTGTTAAGATTTGCTCTGTCTCTAGAGAAAGAGTCCCCTTACAGTCAAAGATTATATAAGAAAATAGAAATTTTAAAATCATCTAGGATAATATTTTCAGAGTATGAACACTATATCGAGTTCAATTGCCAATTTGACATGTCTAATTGTTTTCATATCTGAGTAATAGGCAACACACTCATCATTCTGTCAACATGTAGGTGAAGCAAATGGTGGTAGCTACCCTTGCCGAGTCTGGCATGAATTTTTCTGGTTATAACGGCAACACATATGTTGATTCCCTCTTATGGCTGTTAGCCTCTAATTCATTTAGAATCAAATGTTAGTTTACTTATATTTTAAGACAGTATTAGTTTAAAGTTTATGTACTATAGTTATGTAATAGTCGAATTAGTGTTACTGCAATATGGGTTAAATGTGACTCATGCAGTTAGTTTAGTTAAACAATGGTTAGGTTAGTTAGCAGTTATTTTGGTTGGCAGTTACAACCATGAAACGTCACAATGGTTGGGCAATTCTAACTGTCACATTGTGTCGATTAGATAGGTATAAATAGAGTCAAATGTAAACATTGTAAAGCGTGTTTTTTTCAATGAAATAACAGTTTGCATATTGATAACAGAATCGATCCTTGTTCAATATTCTTCTTATTCATTCTTTTGTTAGTTCGATTATAAACATGAATCTTGAATTCACTACAAATCAGATTCTACAGAAATATTCTACAGTGGCATCAGAGACCAAGGTTAAAGATCCTGGAGGAACAAAAAAAAGAGACCTGTGAAAGAAAGAATGAAAGACGTAAGAAAGATTGCAAGGATTTGATTCGACTTTGATCATAGCGATCAAAGGATAGTGATGTTGTTCATTTTCAGAAACTAGGGAGCGAAGAACACGGAAGGAAAAGAACACCACTGTTTTTGGTTTCGATTAGAACCAAGAACAGGAGACGCAAGGGAGATAGTGCACGATCAAACTTGTGTTGGAATTGCAAACGGATGAACACCAAACGAATTGGTGGAGTTTTGTTGTGATCATTCGCGACAACAAAACAAGAAGGAAACTTTTGTGGAAGCGGCAAGTTTTGATAAGTTTTGATAACCGACAAAAGGAAGCGAACGTGGACACCAAACGAATTGGTGGGAGAAAACTTAGAAGAACAATTGTTACAACCCCTTGTTGGCGACTGAAAAAGGGTGACAACAAAGAAGGAAGACTCTTGACGCTTAGCGTGGAACAAGAGTAGATGCTGTTTGAAGCAAGAAGAAAAGAACAATTGTTAGATACCTTTGTTGGTGTCTTGCACACGACAACAAAGAAGAGGAGACCCACTGTTGTCTTACAACACAACAGGAAGGAAGAAAGAAGACCCATTGCCATCAGTTAACGCGGCAATTTGGTAGAGAAGGACGTCAAGAAGAAGGATACTTTGTGTTAAGACAACCGGTTGACAAAAGAGAAACACAAAGGGAATACGCGTTATAAACGCAAGAAAAAGGCGTTGCTTGTGGATGTGATAAGGTATACCGAGACAACAAAACAATCAAGGATTGTTTGGAGAGACGTTTAGAGCAATACGGAACAACAACAAGAAGAACAAAACAGGCTGATCACTTGGTTTTGTAAGAAGAATACCGACGGGTATTAGGAGTTGTTGAAGATACGGCGTGTAATTAAGAAAGAAACAAGGAGTATTGTGGTACAACGCATGAAAGGAACAAGCAACAGCAGAACGACAAACAAAACTCTCATTTGTTTAGACGTTGAAGCAATACCATGGGGTATTGGCGAAAAGGAAGAAGCAAACGACTTGCTTCTGGAAATACCGAGGAGTATTTGTGAGAGAAGGAACTTTGTGAAGAACTTGGAACAGAAACAACAACAAACACGAAGTTTGATTGTGGCCAAACAACACTTAGGATGTTTTTTGGAGAAAGAAGCCGAGACAAAGAAGGGTCTGGGGTACACGCCTTGGAAACCAAGTCGACACAAAAAAGGGACAACGTGTAGAGTGCATTTTCTGTGGGACTGCTGGACAAAAATGGCACAGAAGGAAGAAGGAACACTTCATTATAAGAAGTGGGATACCAAGAAACGTAGGAACTTTATGGACGTTTGCTGCAGTAAAACGACACAAAGGAAAAGAAGAAAAAGACGTTTCAAGATACAAATGAAAAGAAGGAAAGAACAACAAAACTTTTGTTGTGGACAGAACTGTGTTCGACAAGAAGAAGAGGAACAACAAAGCAGTCAAGAAAGCAATGACTTTGAAGTCATTGTTTGAAGAAAGAAAATCACTCAGAAAGGATTTGATACTAAATGATTAGGGGGGAGAATGTTAGCCTCTAATTCATTTAGAATCAAATGTTAGTTTACTTATATTTTAAGACAGTATTAGTTTAAAGTTTATGTACTATAGTTATGTAATAGTCGAATTAGTGTTACTGCAATATGGGTTAAATGTGACTCATGCAGTTAGTTTAGTTAAACAATGGTTAGGTTAGTTAGCAGTTATTTTGGTTGGCAGTTACAACCATGAAACGTCACAATGGTTGGGCAATTCTAACTGTCACATTGTGTCGATTAGATAGGTATAAATAGAGTCAAATGTAAACATTGTAAAGTGTGTTTTTTTCAATGAAATAACAGTTTGCATATTGATAACAGAATCGATCCTTGTTCAATATTCTTCTTATTCATTCTTTTGTTAGTTCGATTATAAACATGAATCTTGAATTCACTACAAATCAGATTCTACAGAAATATTCTACAATGGCTTATTTCCCAAATGTGTACAGTTATTATTCGAGACATCGTATAAGGGAGGTTAACTCACCAACGCTATTTGTCTATCCATTTTATTGATTTAGCACACCAAATGAATGTATACAAACCAAAACAGGACAAAAATGATAGTATTTTTTTGCTGACGTGATTTCAAAACAAATAAAATGTTACCCGTTTGACACCGTGATCAATGATTTATAACCCCTTTTCAGATAACTGGGATGCATTTGTCCTCTCTAGGTTTCAAGACAATTGAGATGAATCTTGTAGATATAACATAGTTTTTGTTTCAGAAATATACATTTCGCACAGAATAACCAATGGTTTTTACTTTTTTTAGACGTTTGAGGAAGCTGATACAAAACATGATGGGAAGATTGACAAGGAAGAATGGAAGAGTCTTGTATTGCGACATCCGTCCCTTTTGAAGAATATGACGCTTCAGTACCTTAAGTAAGTTCCATTTCTTGTTAAAATGCTATAGTTGATTTTTACTCTGTAAACGTATTTGCATAAAGGAAACAGTTGCTTCTGTTGGCAAACGAACGAAACAGACTAGTTCTTGTTTCTTACCCCTTTTAGCTAAAGAATAAGAAAGTTGTTAAGTCTTCTATCTTGTAAAATATGAATTTTGATGGACTACACTCATTTAAGTTTTGTAATTATCTGCAGGGATATCACGACGACATTTCCAAGCTTTGTTTTTAACTCGAGAGTTGAGGATACATAATCCAGAATTCGCGCTTGAAGTTGGAGATTAATTTGGGGTGACTTTGTGGATAAACTTTGGTTTATGAATGTTTTTTGTTATGGAACTCCAGACCTTCAGTTATATATTTATAAACACGTACATTTTGTTAGACTATTAACATTCAGTAAGAAATTTGTTGGCTCCATGTACTTGTATTATTTGCCAACTTTAGCTCAATACAGTATGTGATTTCTTTTTGTTCTCTTTTTGGGGGATAGAGGATGAAGGAAGGAGTTTCCTTGGATGTCGGTTTTATGATGGTTGATAACGGAAATTTCGTTTTTTGTTACTTGTGAACCAACATTAACCTACTATATATGTATGGTATGCAGTGCTGGGCGTTGTCATCATTGGGTTGATTATGTTTAAAAGAGCAACCGGTCCATTGTTGGTAGTTCTATAATCAAATGACGGTTAATTGAGTTCGTTTGAGTCCCTGATCTATTATCTCGTTGTATGCACGATTACAGTTTCAATAACTGGCATGAGAAGTAATATACAGGCATTAGAAATTTAAAACAATAGGACGGGTGGTGCTTCGTATACTAGTTTATCTTAGTTGTTAAACTATGGTTTATGGTATGATCTTCAGATCATGCGATGTTTGCTTGTTATGCCATTTACTTACTAAGCATCATTGATTATGTGTTTAGTTGACTATGTTTTGTAGGTTCAAGTTCACAGGTTAAAGGTAAAGAGAATGATTAAGGAGCTTAAACAGTTAAAATAGTTTTAGGCCAAATGACCCCCCTGCAGCAAGGTATGGTGGTTAGGGGGTTGTGTTTTTATTGGAAAAAAGTGTAGAAGGCCATAAATTGTAAGTTTTCAAATTTCAATTGCCTTCTTTTTCTTTGCTGCATGTAATAACCCTGCGGTTTGCAACATATATAAGAAGGTATGAGCACAACATCATTTGATCCATTAAACAATCAAATCTGCCAAAACATTTAGCGGTGACTAAGAACATCTCACCCCTGTAAACACATCTCGTCGTCACCTTTTCTCTCTTCTAGTGCAGTAACTACAGTTTTAAAGGACTGGCCTGACAACAACCGAGCTTGAACACACACATCTGTTACAAAATCAAGGAAAAAAGCCAAGACCCGACCTTATATAAAATCAAGGAACACACACATCCTATCCACCTGTCTAAAACATCCTAGTCTATACTACGGGTTTTCAACATCATGATTACCACAAAGAAACAGTTTAACAAAACAACATCACTTCAATAAACACAACATAACAAACGTATAATGATGCACACAGTCAAACATATTTTAGAGACTTGATACTTGTGTTCCAGTCACTATAGACCAAATGTTGGCCACATATTATAACCTTTAGACACGGTCTTAAACATATCTCAAAAGATCTACACAACTAATTCACCATTTTCATGGCGGTTCCCCGCTGTTCATGGCGGAGTACATAGCAATAGTTTATAAATACAACACAAAGCCACTACAACAAAACTGTTACATCAAAGAAAACTAAACAAGATTATTCTGAAACCACAACAAACTAAATATAGTAGTATCTAAACCAAGGTACAATAATAGATTGGTTTGGAATTAAACACCGAAAGCCACAAAACACATTGAAAATGACCAAGAACACAATAAACTAAACAAATTACCAACGGATCTTGACACCAAACGGTGAATCTCGAATATAAGTACATGTTTTCTGTTGGAGGATCACATTTACTATGCTCAAAAGAGATCAAAACTTTAATACACCTTCTCTCCAAAAGTAGATCTAACTCCATAATCATCTTCATCACATATCTATCTAAACACAACTTAACTCCTCATTCCAGCTATAACAAAATAAAGAATTCATTAAAATTATACACTCCTCTCAACCAATTTACCCCTACACTTGATTACCACCCTGAGCAGCAACATGATTCGCCAGCAGCATTGAATTTGGAAGAGTAATTTTAACATCAAGTTTAAGGGCAATGAACCCACCCAAAGTCTTAAATTCTCCAAAAATAATCACATGCCTCATGCCATCGAGAGAGGCTGTTGAGTGAACAGCGACCACGCGCGTGGTTTCTGTAAGTTAACTCATATGTGCCTCTTTGAATATCAAGTTCATACTCAGCCAAAGTATATCTTTGAGTATGAAGTTCATACTCAGCCAAAGTATATACTTTGGTTGAGTATGAACTTGATATTCAAAGAGGCACATATGAGTTAACTTGTGGTCGCTGTTCACGGCATGTGATTATTTCTTGAGAATGTATGACTCTGTGGGGTTCATTGCCCTTAAACTTGATGTTAAACTTACTCTTCCAAATTCAGTGAAGCTTGCGTCCTCCAAACATAGACCGGGCTTGCTCAAAAGTCACTGAATGATTGTTTAGCTTCATAATTTCTTCCTTTGTAAGAGGAAGTTGAGTAGTACATGTAACTAGGTAACATCATTTATGACTACACCACCGGCAGATATAGTGCTGACGTATGCTGCAAGTGGCTTTGACATTGACTTAATAAAATCCATGCTATCTTTAACTTTTTCAACCTACAAAAACCAAAAGAAAGATCAGTGACTGGATTTAGTTTAAAAATACTGAACCAAATGTCAATATTTACCGTAACTATAGGAAGTATAGGTCCTAATATCTCCTCTTTCACAATCAGGGAGTCTTCGGGGGCATCCCACACAATGGTCGGAGCGATTTTTCTGAAACAACTGTAAGACGGTTAACTCTACTAATCCTGCAGCACTTTTTTGTTAGTATTGTGTTAAACTGTTAAATACTTGATGCAAATTTCGCAAGTCTATGATGGCCGGCTTAGGAGCAGCTCACACAATGTTGTAGAAGAGATAATTGTGTCACCCATTCAAGTTATGGAGCTACATAAGGTCTCAGCAGTAAACTAAAAAGAACCTAGTGTGTCGACTACGATTAGTGTAACTTTTTTCTAGTGTTTTCTAAAGGACATGATGGAAAAATCAAACTATATGTAATTATGACTCATGTTGTCATGTAAATAAAAGTGTTTCGTCTATTATTAGTCATGTTGCCATGTTCGATTCATGCTCTCTTTTAGCATATTTCATATTTGAGCACAAAAGGAACCACATCCAATACTGCAAACATAAACAAATACTAAATTGTTCTACTAACAAAGTTCATAACCAAAAATAACAGACACAAACATTAACAACCGACAACATAAAATCCAGGTGTTAAAAACGACATATTCAACCTAGATTCAGTATCGCCAGACGCGATGCAGAAGCCTTATCAGCAGCAGCAGCATACTCACCAGCATACTCATCATCATAATCATCATCAGAAGCATCCTTATAAGCAGCAGCATACTGCTCATCAAAAGCATCATCACACTCATCAACATACTCATCATCAGAGATATCATTGACATACTCATCATAACCAGCCTTCATAGCAGCAACAAATTTATTATCTTTGGCCTCCAAGTTCAAACGCACAAATCTCGCCTGGGAACCCTCAACCGCATGGTGCCAATCAAGATCTGTCTTGAGCAAATTATAGTTTGATGTTTGGGGTAGCTTGTAGGTTAGTTCGTAACTTCCAGGAGTCAGATAAAGATCACACTCAATTAACTTACGAACATCAGAAAGCGTCGCAGTGCCTTTCACGCCATAATCATGTTGTATTTTGTTGATGAAAATAGGTATTTCATAATCATCATCATCCCCATGAATCCTTACTTGTTTTCCATTAGGCTTATTCCAAACAAGGATGTTAAACTCCAGTAGCTTTGCTTTAAAAGTCGGCAAGTCAACTGCATACAAACATATCAAAACTCGATAAAACTTGCACAAGATAGTATAATATCAATAAAGATAGTATAATATCAATAAAAAAAACAATGCAAATAAAAAAAATTAATGGTGCTGATGATAAAAGATACCAGTTTTTCACTATAGGCATATGTAAATAACACTGTTGTATGGCATAAATATGAATTGGAAACTGGAAAAAAATAATAAATAAAGCAAAGTTAATAGTTTTCGTATGGTAACCAGAAAACAAGCATTTAGTATTCGACATGGGCTCGGGTATAATTATTAAAACCCATTTTCAATATAGGTATACGTTTAACTGTTGTGTTGGTCAAATGTAATATGAATAATCGAAACCAAAAGGTAAAAATGCCACAAATTATCTCAAGTTATACTAAATAAAAACCAAGACGACGTGTAGAGAAGACTAGAAACGAAAAAATGAAAATTAGAGATGAGCACTAGGAATCAGATCTCTAAACATATGGTCTCAAGTAAGTTTATGGGCCAAATATTTATGTATTTTTGGGAAACACATCAATCAGTTGTAATGCATAATAATTACAATGCCGAGCTCTATTGATACAAATTTAAGTTTATAAAATTCATCAAAGAGACATGTTGAATAATATATACAGGGGGCGGATCTAGCTTGCGGGCAGGGTGTGCAAGTGCATACCCTGTGTAAACTATAAGTAGTGTTAAAAAAAAAAAAAAAAAAAAAAAAAAAAAAAAAAAAAAATGATGGCTTCAAAACTTGGTACAAAATACACTAGAGATTTAATTTACATGTGCACACCCTCTATGATACTGTAAAATGATCAGTGCCTACCCAAAGATTATAAAAGAAATGAAGAAAAAGGAACTAATTAAAGCAAGACTGGTAAAAAATGAACAGTTATCACTTCCATTGACCCCTCTTCCAGCAGCTATTTACCCATCATCAGGGTCATCATCGGTGGTTTAACAACCATTTGACGCCATTGTTCATCACCAACGAAAACCCCATAACCACTACTTATCGGATAAATCCATGAAGAACATAAAGACACATGTATGACTCATTTGGATTTTCTAGTTATAAGAAAAGGATTAAACAATAATTTGTTTCCATAAATTTATTTCATGTTGTTTTTATATGAAATTTTTATATTTAGGGTGGGTAAATATGGAATTAAAAAAAAAGAAAGACGACATTGGAATTGCATAGAGTTTGAGAAGTTACCATCAAACATAGACCGGGCTTGCTCAAAAGTCACTGAATGATTGTTTAGCTTCATAATTTCTTCCTTTGTAAGAGGAAGTGGCGGCACGCGTTCAGATTCCGGCGACGCTCCCTCCATCGAATTCTGTACAAACATATACTATGAAAAACAACTAAAAAACATTTATTACTTATAAATCTAAATTAGAAAACAAGGATACTCAAGTATAGGATAAAATAAAAAACTTTAGGGTTTTTATCCGGACCCTTCATTATTTTTGATCCAACCGTGCGTATATAACGGTTTTTTTTTTTTGAAATAGTATCTTTTATACAAGAGTAAATTGCATTTTTGGTCCTTGTGGTTTGGCCAAACTATAGGTTTGGTCCGTATCCTTTTGAAAGTGCAACAGTGATTTTCATTTTGAAGATCCGGTTGCATGTTTGGTCCCTGGCTAAAGTTAAATGATTGAAATAGCCCTCGATGAGAAAGAAGAAGACAAATGTATTTTAGTCATTTAACTTTAGCCAGGGACCAAACATGTAGCCGAAACTTCATAATAAGGACCATCGTTACACTTTCGAAATGATAAGGACCGGACATGCAATTTGACCAAATCACAGAGACAAAAAAAGCAATTTACTCTTTATACAATAACCCAACTATTTTAAGACTCGTGAAATACACGGTATTTTAAAAGAAAACCTTTAATATACTTAACATTTATAAGTTCTGGTATTACTACTGAGCATAAGTATTACATGGACGCCGCAGATTAAACATGAAACACAATATGTTTTACAACTAATTATATAAATTACTTGTTAGGTAAATTGAATTGCACAGTCAATTTCCAAATTGCTTGATTACAAACATATTAACTAAATATTTCTTTGTTGAGATAAAAAACACGATTAGATAAAAATTCAATTTCCACCAATCCACTTGCAGCTTGTACTAATCAAGCTTTAACTTACAATAAAGTTTATGAAAGCCAACCATATTAGACATTCTTTCTTTATTATTAACCTTGAGAAAGACATTTATTCCTTATAACCATATCAATAACTCGTAGTTTTAAATATAGATCATGATCAAATAACGAGAAAATTTGCACTAGCGCGTGGAGGCATGGCTTTTTTGTCCGTCAATTAAAAGTATACTAATATTGAGCGCGTTTTGTTTGTAATCCAGATGCTTTTCTGATGATATATTTTATATTAAAAAAATCGCTAGATTTTTTTTCTTATATATATATATATATATATATATATATATATATATATATATATATATATATATATATATATATATATATATATATATATAAAGGAAGCTTGTCCTATTATTTCTCTCTCAAAAATTCTAATCAACCTCCACGTCTAAAATCAATTTATCTGATCATCTATTTTTTTTCACTAATTGGGGGGACGAGTATCATTATACAAATTATACAAACTAACATTCATTGGGTTGGTGAACTGCAGTGCTTTGGCAGCTACAGTTGCCTGTGAGGGGGTGAACAGTGCTATAAATAGTGAAATTATTATTTTATTCTCTCTTATAAATGAAGCCACAAACCACACAGCCCAAGAAAATTCCAGACACAAGCACACACACAAAAAATTATCGGTCATTCCCAAAAAAAATTATCGATCCAACACAAGATTGACATATCGACAAACAAAATTAATCGAGAAAGGAAATTAACCAGATCCACAGATCCACAAAACGCAGAAGCATAAAGAAGGTAAAATTAGTTTTTTTTTTCTTTTTTTTTTAATTTTTTTTAATTTAGGGTTTTTGTTATATTTGTTATATGTCGTTCATAAGAATTAGGGTTTCGTGTTAATTTAGGGATTTTTCTAAAATGATTCATAAGAATTAGGGTTCTTATGAAATTAGGGGTGGTTGGGATTGGGATTTCGTATGTGATAATTTAATAATTGGGGGTGTTTAGCTATTTTTTTCATCCATTTCTCTCCATCTTTGACCAGATTTTAAATGTCAGCAGTGCTAGAGATTAATTTAAGGCTATGCTGAATTTGCTTTTTGATATTTGAGAGGTATGTTTTGCTATTTTTCGTTTGGTTTTTGATATTTGATACAATACTTAAATTTAATTTAAGGCTATATTGAATTTGGTTTTTATTCATTGGTTTTGAAATTTGTTTGTGGGTTTTTGAGGTTGTATAAAGGGTGTTTAGAAATTTAATCTTTTTGTTGATTGGTTACGTTTAAAAGGTTGTGGATGTTGCAAGGGTCACGTCACGAAGAAGGTTATTGAACTAAGGTAATGGTAGATTATAAATTTTTCTTTCAATGATTTTTGTTTTTGATTTTGATAATGGGTTTGAGAAATTTTTGTTTTGATTGATTGAGTACTCAATTTTCACTAACCTTAGTCCCATTGAACAAGAAAATTAGCTCTTAAACAGGAAAATAGGTCGAAAAGTGGGCTTATGAAGCAAGGTTTAATTATTATATTGACTTTGAAATGCTTAAATATCTAATTAGATGATTTTTTATGTTGTAGTAGACAGTAGTTAATAAGAAGTTTATAGCTTAGATGTTATGATTTGGGCTTTGAAGTTGTAAACCATGAAAGATATGTCGTGAGTTAATAAGTGAATTTTGTTACTGTGTTTGAATGTATTATGATCCATGTGAAAGGATTGTCCCTTTATTAAAACTATGTTATTAAATCTTTTCTTAGTTAGTATTTTTAGGCGGGTGGATCGTTCACGGACCATGGGGAAGTGGGTGTAAAGCTGGGGGAGATGTGTATTGTGGATGGTCTCTTTGAGACTTTTTATGGGGAGGACAGCTGATGAGTGTGTAAATACTCATCATTTTATGCCCGTATAAGATACAAAAATGACCAAAAACACCCAAATAGACCAAATATTGTTGCAAATATTCGTGGTTTGTGTTTTTATGTGTTTCAGGTACAAAAGGATTGAAAACGGGGCAAAAACAGACAAAACCGAGCACAAGATTGGAAAAAGCTCAAAAAGCCGAGGACGGAGAAGAAATTTACGAGTTTGGACCGGGATATTGCTCAACTTGTCAAGAATAGCCCTTGGAGATAATTTTTCAGAATAGGCACAAATGGTCCCTGAGTTTTCAGACTTGGCAAAATTAGTCCCCAAGGTTAAACCAAATTCCAAAAATAATCCTTAACCTAATCAACCTAACCTAAAACTAAACCCTTTACCCCTAAAAATAACCTTAACCCACCAGCCCACATAATAACCCAAGCCCAAAATAAAATAAAACCCACAACCCTTTTATTAGCTACCCCGTATTTTAGCTAAACACCCAGTCAACTCAAAAGTCAAAACATCCCTTCCCATACCACTAACCCGCCTAAAAACCAAAACCAGAATACCACCATCACCAACCACCACCCTGACACCCCCACACCCTATTCTCCCTTTTTCTGCCACACGCAACCCTCCCCCTCACTTAGCTACTCACTCCTACTCCCCATGTGCTGTTTTTCAATAAAAACCTACGACCCAGGTTTCCCGCCAAAACAAGAATGGACGATTGAGATGAAATTAAGACAATTGGAGGGCTGGGATTTGTTGTGGACGCTTAGTGAAGACTTTTGGAGGGTATAAATACCTCACCAAGCACCCAGAAGAAAGAGTTAGATTTTAGTTTTTAATCAGTAGTTAATTTTAGGAGTAGTATAATGTAGATTTTAAATTCAAAATTAGATAAGTTTATTGTTTACCTTAAATTCAGTTCATTGTAATTGTAATTTCAATTCAAGTTTAAGTTCACAAACCTTGTTTTAAGTCAGTTGTAATTCGAGTTCATGATTCAGTAATTTCAATCTATTGTTGTTTAAACTCCAAAGGCTTTTATTTCCTGTTCAATAAACTCACATAAGCCTGTGACAGCTTGGTGTGAGTTTATTGTTGCTTAACCTGTTTTAATTTCCAAATTGTTCAAAAAGTCAACCAAAGTCAACTTAAGTCAACTGTGGCAATGAAGATGATGATATTGGGTTGATTTGATAGATCAAATAGTGTAGTGGAAGTATTTGGCCTATCTAGAGATAGGTTTTGCTGAAGTTTTGCCCTCTGTTCAGCTGAGGGGTGAATTGTAAGACCTCTTGTTTCATTTTCTCAATTGTCAAGTTTAAATTCATAGTATAGCTTTAGTAATCTGATCTTATTGCTTTTATTATGCTTATTATAGCTTAGAATAGCTTTATTTGTGTTTATGTTTGGCTATTGAGTGCTATATCATAGAATTGTTGTTCCTACTATTGGATTTCATAGAAATTGCAATCTGAGTTTTAGTTGTTAGTTGTTGTTGATTATTGGTTAATCCGATCTTAGATATGTTTAGACTAGTGTAGTGATAATCTGTTTTGTATATCTCAGTTTGAATCTTATTATTATAGAGAAACTGCTAGCTTAAGGAGTGTTTGGATATGTGGGTTATTGATAGTTGTTGTTGTTGTTGTTGTTGTTTTGATGTGTTAGTGATAGAGATAGATTGCATCAGTGATAAATAGGACTTAGATAACATAATATTAGTGGTTCACTCCTCAAATAGTCAAAATAGCATGTAAACTAGCTTAAATCTGTTAACTGTTTGGTAATTAGGATAGTTTTTAATCCATCTGATCTAGGCCCCAATTGGATAAGCAATTGATGTTAGAATTTGGGCATTTTAAGTTTGAAGGTAGTCAGTAGTATCAGCTTTTAGATTCAGCTTTTGGTTTTCCCTGATAAGCTTTCCCCTAGCTTCTAGATCAGCTACAAGTTGGCTGTTCAGCCATTTGTTTTTATCTTAAATTGCAGCTGCACTAACTGCTTTTTTTTTGGCTTATACCTTATGCTTATTTGTGCTTATTCATTTGTTTTAAGCTTCTAGTAGTGTGTTAATATATTGTTGAGCTTTTTGTGAAAATTGGCACTGTAGAGCTTATTTTTTAGCTTATTTGAAACTGCTTATTTGCCCAATCAGCTTATTAGGGTTTATAAAAGTACTATTTTCATTTTTCCTAGCTTCAGATTAGTTTAAAGTATTTTTGTGAAAAATTTCTGATTTTTCCCTTTTCATTTAGTATTTTTAATATATTTTTCTTTTTAAATTAGTTTTTAATTCATATTAAATAAAATATAATTCAGAAAAATGTAATTCCTTTTTATAAAATTTTCTTTTATCATCTAGGATTTTAGAAAAATAGATTTGTACCTGTAGTGTTAATATTTCACCATTTTGACGTTTAGGCTCGGTTATCCCTGTTTAAACGTACGTATTCAGTTTTCTTTTACGTTTTTAGATACGCGTTCTTTAGATTATCATTTTTCTTGTTTATTAAATCATTTTTAATTTATTTTAATCAATTTTAGCGTAGAAACCCAAAACCCATTTATTTTCCTTATTCAAACACGTTGCACGAATCGAGATCACGAAATTCCATTCAAACCTTCGTTGGGGATAACGACCCGGGTTACACAGACTTCACTTGTGTTTCCTTGGAAATAAAATACGTGTTGATTCCAGCGAATCAACAACCTATATTAAAGGGCGGCCCCAAGATCCATTATCCTGAGTGAACTTTCTTTGTGGTGAAGGACATTAATAGTTAGGACCGGTTACGCCATTTTTTAGTGAATGTTGACATGTCTTTTGTTGTAACAAGTAAAATTCCGAAGGGATAACGACCTTCTAAATTGATATCTTACAGGTCTATTTATTATAACAGGTTATGTGGCAAGAGTTTTCGACGAATTTTGTGCAACTGTGGTGGTGAATAGGAGCACCATTAATCTTGGGTTGGGGGCTACTGTAGGTTAATTATGTGGTTGGTTATAAGCCTTAAATATTCCACCTTTTTCTTATGGTTTTATGCTCCAACTATTTTACTACTATGAACAGGAAAGAAGATTACAATAGATTGATACAATTGAGCTATCGTGGTACTGATGTCTTCATACTTGCTTTTTTCTCTGATTAGCAAGGGCAGCTATGAGAACATCACTAAAAAGGTGATTCTGACATTAGTCGAATGTGTTGGATGAGATGAGGGATAGTCTAAGAAAGCTGGAGGTTGATGAGGATGATGTTAAGGAGGAGGATAAGGATGAGGATGGGGATAGTCAGAATGAGTAGGTTTAGGATGGGTTTAAGTTGATGGCTAAGTCGGTTTTGGAGGTATACTTTTAACTCTATTAGTTTTGAACACTATATATGTTTCAAGTTATTTTTTGAACTGGCTATTTTGATTATTGTCTTATAAATGGGTCAATTTGGTAGTGTTCTATCTATTAGTGGATCAATTAGTTAAATAGAATGAAAGGAAGGTAAAAAGGAGACCAATCAAAAGTCGTCGAAAGTGTAATATACTAATATTAAGGCATAAAAAAGTTAGATAATCAGTGATATAATGTAACCTTTGTAGTTATTAGTTACTTATAGTAGATTAAAAGTTTAGGAAGTGTTTCTGGCTGATATGTAAAATGATTGCTAAATAATCAGATAATTAACATCTTAAACAAACAGTTTCATGGTCTTTGCAGCCAATGGAAACTCAATTGCGTGTAATCCCAGTGACATTTAAAAAAGAGAATCTGGAAGTTTGGTTGACACATAGGAGGGGAAAAAAGTAATGAGGTCTTATGAAGTGTAGAAGCCTTTATTAAACGTCGTATGTTGTTTGTTTATACTAAATCTGACTTTAACTTATCCAACGAAACTTAATTGGTCATACACACGGTACCCTGTACGTTTCAATAAATTTTATTCAAACAAAATGATCCAGGAAGTGTGTGTTTACCAATAGTAATTTACGTTGATTATGACGCTGACATTGTCACTGAATTGATTTCAATAAATAAATATGTGTAATGTTACATTTGATACAACAGGATTTTACAGCTTTAAGGGGTTGGGATTGTTGCTGACAGTTTTATAATGTGTAGAAATGGTCTATTATTAAACGGGTCAAAACATGTAAATTTTCAACTGGACAGAACAGAGCATTTTAAATGGGTCAAACATGTCATTTTTTAGCAGAGGTAGAAACAGGTAGGCCAGGCCGCATAGGTAGACCTGCAACCACTTTTCATTACTATGTTTATATAATATTTTGTCTTATTTAGTAGCGAAACTAATTACAAGATTTGGATTTCTAGGTCCTGTAGTTGCAGAAGTTCAGAACAGATAACTGGGACACAAAGTTGTGGATACTTTCACTTGCAGGAATTAGGCACACTCGGTCTGCGACCCACGAAGAGCCAACTGCAAGGAATTATTATCCACAGTCACTTCGCGTATGGAAGGTGTGAGACAGATTTGCAGTTGGTAAACATCTGAGAATTGTATTAACTAATCATACCATTGTTTCTCCAGGCGTTAATGATAAGTTGTAAGTTATTATCTGTTTATATAATATTTTGTCTTATTTAGTAGCGAAACTAATTACAAGATTTGGATTTCTAGGTCCTGTAGTTCCAGAAGTTTAGACCAGGTTTCGTCAGCAGATGCACCTCGAGCAGCAACAATGGTGCATATAAAGAAATTAAAAGTAGTCACAGATGTAATTTTTTTGGAAGGACCACGGCATTTAAAATTAACTTCCTGATGACTCTCCATTATACAAACGTCACAGCCACACACCCTACCTCGTAGGTGAAAAGTCAATGGATCAGGATGACGCTGATGACAAAGAAATTAAATATCACTTGGATCCAAAGTGAGTTTTTTCATGTGTTTCTTATAGACTCTCAATTTTTTGGCCGGTTGACATAATTCCTTGCTTGATATATCCTCTTTCATTTCTGTAGATATGCTAATGTTCAGACACAAGAAACACATGTTCGAACTCGCCTCAACTGTATGTAAAATCATCTTCATTGCTCATTCATATAATGTATTAATCTATTTGCTATAGTCACCACACATTTGTTTCAAAATAACAATAAGGCTAAAAGAGAGACTTTATTTGTATATAAATTTTTCTAGGCAGGTTAAAGGTGTATAAGATATTGTAAATAAGCTAAACCAAACACCAATACTGATTTTCAAGTTAAAAATTATAATCATTTCTGGTATTATTTTCATGTTGTAACACATTAAGCCCAAAACATATATCTTATTTCATGGCTTATGAACTTATTTAAGCTAATCCAAGCAGCCACCATAGCCCAGACAATAGGCTAAACTAAACACCTGGTGCTTTACAAATTCACAAATTTCATGTATGATTAGAAAAGTCGGTGGTTTAACTAATATCAAACTTTTATTCGTAGGTAGTGGAAGTTGTAACAAATCTGGTGCCTGGAGCGATTCAGCTTCTTCTGGAAGTTTTGAACAAGTGGTAACATGCTATAATTTCGGTAACATAACGTATATGACTATAGCACTTTTTAGCTCTATTAGGCACATTCCTGATATCATGTAGACCAGCCCTTGACCGAATGGATTATGGTATTTTGAAATATATATATATATATATATATATATATATATATATATATATATATATATATATATATATATATATATATATATATATATATATATAAATTTTTTTTTGAAGTACAGAGGGTATGAAACCTGAAAGAGCACCATGCCGCTGGTATTGATACCGCCTTATTTAGGTACCAACAATAGAATTGGAATTTCGGTAAAAAAAATTCATGCGTTTACTTTTTGTCTTATTTTATAGGTAACTTTGGAGCCGTTTCGTTCACATTATTGGTTCTTTGGCAGGTGCATGTTCTGTATCAGGGTTCTTCGCTGTATATTGTGTTAGGATGGAGGCTGGAGCAACCTTCAAATTATGCTCTTACTCAGATGTAGGCTGTGTTTGGTAAAAGTAGCAGTAGCTGTGAGTAGTAGCTGTGAGCAGTAGCTATTTTTTTAAATAAAAACGTTTGGTAACATAGCTGTAAATATCCACAGCTCTTGTAAATATCTACAGATTCAAAAGGAAGCATTAGGAAAAAAACTTTCCTAAAAAATTGCTACAACTTATTGCTCCCTTACCAAACGAACATCAAAAATAAAAAAGCTCGGTCTCACCGCTCATTGCCCCAAAAAGCTCCGCGCCAAACATAGCCGTAGATAAGAGCCTGAAAGCAGTCCCAAACACCTTCTAAAGGGCTGTTTGAATCAAGGTTTCTGGAAATTGGATGTTAATGAGATTAGTAAGGTTTCACGGCGAGTTCTAAAAAACCACTCATGGTGAGCAAATTATACGCCTAGGTGACCTCGGATGCCAGGTAAATGACTTCCAATTTCTGTAATGTGTTCAAGTCATATATATAGTGGCAAGATATGATAAAAAAAGATCCCATTTTGCATTGCTGTATCACATATGAAAGAACTGCAAAGATGCCAGTTGGAATAACAGTTTTAAAAAAATCTCGCATCAAACACATAACCTATAAGTATAGGATAAAACTCAAAAGTGGTCGGACAATTTTTTTTAATAAATTGTGTAAAAATTACATGTCAAATATGAATGCAGTAACTTCGTCATTATTACTCTAATCGATCTTTTTTGTGAGAACTTTAGTCACTTATCATTTAGTTTAAAAAAAATCTCGCATCAAACACATGACTTATAACCACTGTTTGTTTTAATTCATTGCAGGTATGTCAATAGAAGTTCCGTGCACTTTCTAAGGATGTGGCTAAGTAGGATTTTGATATAGGTAAACTACGATAAACACGAAAATACAAATCGTTATAGCAGATTTTTGACATTTTATAATTGACTGTCTATATGACGGGAAGTCAGCCTGGTCGTTAGTTCTAAGAAACTAAATATGAACGTGTGTGTTGTTAGCGGCTCTGCAAGATGTAAAGTTGGGCTTGATCAACCGCCTTTTTCAGATATGTATATATATATATATATATATATATATATATATATATATATATATATATATAGATTTATGTTCATATGGTGTACACTTTAAAATGGGATATAATAGGAACCAATAAACAAGCGCCAAGTGTCCTTTATATTTAAAAGAAAATCTTAATTAAATTAAATATCATTGAGGGTAATATAGGTATTTTAGTTTTCACCTTATCTGTGTTTGTTCCATCTTTTCAGCTCAAACCAAGAATAATTCTTCCTGAAAATTAGTCACACGAACGTTACAAACCCATATGAATTCCTCATATTCCATGATGATGGTTTTTAGCCACCCACAAAACTGCAATCGAAATCATATAACACACACAAATCATATAAAAATTTTTAGCATTTATGAGCACTACCACAGCTTCATTTGAAGGTATGTAACAACCTCTCTATTCATATACTTCAATGATTATTGGTTTTGATTTATATTGTTTTTGATTGTTGGTTTTCATTTATATTGTTTTTGATTATTAGATTTGATTTACACTGCTACTCAATATGTTTTAATCAATATGTTGGCTTAATTCTAAACACTAGGAAGATCATGTTTATTGAATGTAATTAGATGAGCCAAACACTAGGAATTCATATTTTCTTATAACATGTTGTCAGATTGATGGTGAATTGAATGTCTCAGTCCCAAAAAGACCCATACATAATATCAGTAGCAATGTCCCAAACAGTCCCATACATAATATCAGTAGTTTGTACAAGTATTTTAGTTTCAGTATCTTATTAAATAGTGCTGCACAATAGAAAGTAGCTTATAAGTAGCTTATACATAATATCAGTAGATACTGTTTTAGTATCAGTATCTTATTAGATAGTAGCTTATACACAATTGTTTTAGTATCAGTAGCTTATAAGTGGTATGAATTTCTCAGTCCCAAGCAGCCCCATACATAATATCAGTAGCATTAGGCCTGAGGTTTGTTCAAGTTATGTAGCAGGGCATATTGTGTTGAAATGTTTGTTTAGCAGGGCATATAAGTTTTTGGTTTATGATTGTGTTTTAACAACTTATCCTTATGCTATTAGGTGAGCCATCAACTCCACAATCAAATAATAATGTGCAAAGTCCTGTTATTGGTGATGATCAAAGTGTCCCACAAGTCGGGAGTTACCAACCAACCCCCGAAGGTAGCAAGTTTTGGGTTCCGGATGTTAATAACAAACCTGTTGAGGGAACTGAGTTTGATACAATTGATATGGCTCTTAAATTTTATAAAGATTATGCAAGGCAAGGTGGGTTTGAAGTTAGAAGAGGTGGTAAAAAAAACTAAAAAAAAAACGAAGACCCTACTTTGAAGTATTTTGTTTGTGCTAGGGAAGGGGTAAAACCCTCAGCAAACAATGTAAAGAAAAAGATAAAAAATGTACAAAGTGATGAATCACAATCACATGTTGTGGACGAGGTGATAAAAAGGAGAAAACGTGCATCGCAGCGATGTGGATGTCAAGCCAGACTCCGTATTAGAAAGACCCTAGAAAATAAGTGGGTAGTTTACAAGTTCTTTGAGAAACATAATCATAGGTTGGTCCGTGAAGAAGATTACATATATCTTAAGGTTGCCCGTAAGCTTAGTTTCCCACAACAACAGTTGTTGTATCACCTATCTACTGCTAATCTAGGTCCAATACGAGCTTGGAAGGTATTTAAGGAGATGTATGGGGGTTTTGAGAATATTGGTGTGACTGATGTTGAATGTAGGAATTACAAACGTGGTTTGAACAATTTTATCGGTACACGCGATGCATAAATGGTTGTTGAGAAGCTGTTGAGCCGGCAAGAGTTTTTTGACAATTTTTCCGTCGAATTTAAACAAAACTGTAGGATATTCATAATCATAACACACATACAAGATTAAGCTAGGTTGAATCTAGAGAGAGAGAGAGTGAGAGAGAATGGGAGTTCTAGAGAGAGAAAGAAACTTGTAATCTATTAGATTGAAAGAAGCTCCAACCCTCTCCCTTGGTGGGAAGAGGGTATTTATAGTACAAACATAAACGCCCCACTTGGGCTATGGAGTGAGCTGACAGTGGGTAAAACCCGACCCAACTCCACAAATAATACGATAACTAAACTAATTCTAATAAGCATACGAGCTAACATAATGCTAAAGGATACTCGGGGTGACCGAGTCTTTCATATGAATATTTATATTCCTAACAATCTCCCCCTAAGGGAGGTCACCCCAGAAATTACACTTTGAATTCTAGCGTTCCATTACATGACTGTAAATTCCTAGCTCATAGTCTTTTGATTCTTCAAGTTCAGCACACTTTGTACTTCAAGCAATGATTGTGTGATTAATGTTCCTTTGGCATATGTGATCTTTGAGCATTCTTTGAGATCATTAGCCACCGTAAATCTCCAAGTTCATCCTTTGTAGTATCGCCTTCATGTGATGTAGTGACCATTGCACCGACATGCTCACTAATTCGCGAAAATCAATGCATAAATATTTCCTAGGAAACACAAGTGAAGTATGTGTAACCCGAGTCGTTTTCCCAACGAAGGAATGAATGGAATTTGTGATTCGGTTTGTGATTGTGTGTGATGAATAGTGAAAAGGGATATTTTGGATTTCTATGCTAAAATATGTAAACATAAACTAAAAATGACTTATAAACAATCTACTATAAGCTAAAAAAAATCTATCTAATAAAAAAAAGACTAAAATAAGCTAAGTCAGGCTATTCACAATCTAGATGGACCATTTATCTCAGAATAAGCCAAAAGAACAAGCAAATAAGCACTTATTAACATTACAAGTTATGCTAGTCTACTGAGGTGAACAGGGCAAAAATGGCTAACTTTAAGCCATTTAAAAGCTAGTATAAGCTATTCTAAAAAATTCATAAAAATATGTAAAAACTAGGTTAGCTACCCAATGGTAATTGTAAAAAATTTGAACTTATTTAGGCTTATAACGAAGAAATTAAAAATAAAAAACATGGGCTGATCTGCACAAAATAGTATGGCAAAAACAGCCCACTGAGGTGATTATTAAGCTACTGAAAAGCTATTGAAAAGCTAATATAAAAAATCTGAAAAATGTGGAATAAGTATATAAGCTACCCAAGAGTGATTGTACCAAATTTGAGCTTAAAAGGGCTTATAACGAAGAAATGAAAAATGAAAAACATAGGCTGAATTTAAGAAATAAATATACTTATGCAGATTTTGCTATTTATGTACTGAAATGAGTCAAAACTACATTAAACTCAAACCTATTGAATCTATCTTTTGAACATCAACTTATCAACCTAAAATGAACATAGAAATACCACAAACAAGGAATGATTAAGCTTAAGCTTATAAGAAGCTTATTAGAACAGTGCACAACCTAAATCCTAGGATTCCAAACTTAAATCTACCAAGACCTTCAAAGCAGCTCAAAACTCACTACAAACAGCTTATTTTAACTAAATGAAGCAAGATCAAACTAGTCACAAGTGCATATGAACAGTACAGATGAATTTGACCCATTAAATAAGCTTATGCCAAACACCCCTTACTAAGGGACTGTTTTGCATTTTACTCTATTAGTACCCTATTTAAGCTATAACTTTGAAAGATACATATGCATTAAGTTGTATTAAGTCCTAAATAGCAAAATTCAACAGGAAATAAACACTGGAAATAAGCTAACTAAGATTAAGCTATTTTTGGCTTTTAAATGAGATTTTAAAGAAAATTGAAGCAATTGGATTTTCAATTACAAAAAACTAATACAGAGCAATTTTACACTAACAATAAGCAGGAAAGAAGCAAAATACGCTAGAATAAGCTAGTGAACAGTGCAATATAAAATATGCAAAAATTGAGAAATTAGCTTACAGGTGCAATGAGCTTAAAATGGGATGTTCTGATCAGAAAACAAGCCTAGCTTGTCAATAACAAGCTAAAAATCCCCTGACCTTATCCCTATCAGCTTATTCTCACCAAGTGAGCTTGTTTTGGCTTATGTTGACTTTCGTTGACCTTTCCCACTTTTTGCACTTAACACAGAACTAACTTTAATAAATTTGAAAAAGCTTTAATAAGCTCAAATGAGCTTATTGGAGCACTTATTTTAAGCTTAAAACAATACTTGCATTTAAATTAAGAATTACAGGAGTTTGATATAAAATGAATTCGAAGGTAAAAACTGAAATTGAATTAACAATAAGTAAATTACAATGCTTAATTTAAATATACAACTGAAAAATACTAAAACCCATTAAGTTTAACTTAACAACATTGAATTCGACATAATTTAACTACTGAGCTTATACTCAAAACTAACTTCTTGTCTTGTGCTTTTGCAGACCCTTTTATATCCTTGAAAAGTCTCCTTGATCAATTACAAGCCCTTGGATTGGCTTAATTCAATCTCAGCCGTTAAATGCTTGTTGACCCTGGTATTTAGCTAAAGGATAAACTGGTTGGGTTTTATGGTGATTGGGCTTGGGTTTATTTGGTGTTGGGCTGGGTTTAGTTAAAGGGTAAAAGGGATAAGTTTAGTTGTAGTAGTTTAGGATTAGTTTTGGAATTAGGTTTTGCTTAGGGACCAAAACTGCCACATTCTGTAAATTCAGGGATCGATTATGCCAAATCTGAAAATTATCTCCAAGGACCATTTTTGACAGTTTGATATTCTTTGAGGGTTGACTTTGATTTCTTGAGAAATATCTTGGTCCAAACTCGAAATTCTTTCCCGGCCTCGGCTTTTGACGATTTTCCAATCTTGTGCTCGGTTTTGTCCGTTTTTGCCCTGTTTTCAATCCTTTTATACCTGAAACACATAAAAACCTAAACCGTGAATATTTGCAACAATATTTGGTCTATTTGTGTGTTTTTGGTCATTTTTGTGTCTTATATGGGTCTAAAATGATGAGTAAATAGGCACTCATCACTCACACTTTTCTAGATCAAAAGACTTTGCATCAAAGTTGCGGAAGCATTGTTGTAAGTCTCTCAAATTTTGTGATCTTTTGATAATGAATTGGTCGAGTGAGCATAGGGTGTGGATTGACATGTCACTGCTGGAATTAGGTACCAGCATCACCATCTTTATATAAATCTGAAATAAAATAGTTAGCAATAAAGTTGGAGAACGAATATGGCTTTGTCATTCGCTCGGTGTGGTTGGATTAACCTTCGGTTCCGTGAGGACCGACCTGTGATCAGGTAGAATCCCCTTTAAAGAAAATTCTCCTTGACAGGACTTTCTAGCTTGTTGTAAAGAATCATCCAATGAATTAACATCAGAATCATCATACAAAGCATGTTCTCATACCGGAACGTCTCACTGATTGATGAGAAATTGATTAGAAAAATCACTCGCGTGTCACTGGATAAACATTTTATGCAACACGACGAGAGTTTTATAAATTGAATCACATTTCTATCATAAACACTTTTGTTTGAAAATTTACACAATCAATGTGCTCGAAACTCAGTTGGTGAGCACATTGAAAGGTTTTCCAAAAGCATCCGTCAATCCATTTCCTGGAACAAGTTTGATTCAAATGTGAATCGCCCCATCGTTTCTTTCCAGTTTTCACTAGTTTGATCCATGAAGGATCTCACATGTCACCCACCAAGAGCTTGTTTGATGTTGGCTCTAGAAGGATTTCCATCTTCATTGTAAATACTTTACGTATCACTCGGATGTTCTGGCAATACCACAAGGATAATGCGTAGGACTCTTAATATATGTTTTCTTACTTTTCACGGTGTAAGAAACAACAAGTATATTAGAAATGTGTCCTAATGAGATTTATGGATGATCTCGTGGCTCTAGACTCGATAGTGCGTTTTGATTTAGTAATCGGAGGCTGGAGCAGACTGCCACCTTTTCAATATCAGCTAACTCGGAGTGAGAGAGTCAATAGTAATGAGTGAATCTCCGTGTGAATGAAACAGGAGTCTTTTGAGAGACCTTGAGTGGCTAGGGAGGGTTGTGCAGCATATCACTGGGTCCATGATACTTGCCTTCAATGTCAGCAATCAACTACGTGATTCTGACAGCATATGTATTGACCCGGTTTCTACCTAATGTGTAAGGAGGGCTTCTTTCTTTTCACCCTTTATCTTTACATTTCTTTTTCATTCTTCAACCCCTTCAGCGCTTACCGAGACTTCATCACTAGTACCTTGTTGGGTTTGTTCCAGTACTAGCTCCATCTCAGTCGGCACTCTTCCCTTATTCTCACATTGCTCCTTTTTTTTTTTTTTTTTTTTTTTTTTTTTTTTTTTTTAATCATACCTAAGGACTTCTACACTAATTAGTGGATTGTCCATGGGTAGATCCCTCCGGCTCTGGCGGGATCGTGGGAACTGATACCTAACCTTACCATCCTTATAACTCCAGTACATTAAATAAAATGGCCGGTCTTTGGTATTCTTCCACAATTGCCATCATAAATCATTCGCCCCCCTCAATATGTGCATCGATATACAAAAGAGTTTAGCACATATGGGAGAGCCTACACTTGAGTCCAAAAGATTACATTTTTTATCAGATTTTCATATTTAAATCACATTCTCTCCCCCGATCAAAAATTTCAAACCTTTTGAGATTTGGGATCTCAATTGATTTAAATAAGTTAGAAAATTTGGGAGATAATGTGGTCTGATTCAATGTATTATGATAATGGAACATTATTATGCTCCTCAATCAATGAGGGAGAATGTTAGTGTCAAGTATGATACGTTTGGAAGATTTTGAATTAAAAAAATCATACACTGACACATAACAACCACATTTCATTCACTACTTATTATGTACAAAGTAACTGTTACGACACAGATGATGTTGACCTTTACGCACAGATGGTGTGATGATTCGCTTCTCTAAGGGAGTCAGTAGTTAACATCAATTTTCCATCCACCAACAAAAACCTCCCAATTATTGTAGATCCCCACTTAGCGAGACCAGAATTAGTAATGCTTTGTTGAAGTGAAGGTGGTGGTGGTGGTCAAGGTGTTGTTTTAGTTTTTGCTGATGTTGTTGTTGTGGTGAATTCAGAGCCAGTCAATAGAGTTTGAACATCTGATCAAATGGTTAGAGCGGAAGCAGGCACATTCATATCGGCCATGGAATCTACATAAGAATATCAACACAGATATACATACATACAGATTCACTCTTCATTACTCGCTACTACGTAGCAGCTTGTCTACTCATAATACCATATTCATGTCCTAATCAAACCATTATTTAGCATGAAGATCAACCTTCAATCATGAACATGGAATTCACACATATTTCAACATTCAACTCAGGATCTTAAGGATATGATTCTAACACGATAGCTACATACCTAAGCATATTCTGAGTGCACAAGCAATACGTCAACAACAATTAAACAGCTATCGACTAACAAAAGTCAATCAACATTCGAAACTCATTCAATCAGATCATACAAATGCCTGTGGAGTATTCAAGAACATCAAACTCAATGGGTTTTCTAACTTCTTTTAGATTTTGAGTTTTAAAGTATTTAGGGGATTAAAAGAAGGATTCCAAAGTGACACAAACGAACCTTCTAGTTACATAAAGCTAGGAAAGTATACGCAAATTGCACATAATGCCCTAATCTTTCTAACAACTAACACATTTGGCCATTTGAGATAAAGCTTAGTAAGTTCCTCTTCAACAAATACCCCATTAACTACAAAACCTTTTCTAGCAATGATGAAGCGAAAAGTGTACCGCTTTTAGGGGTCATTTAAGCCCTAAATCGTATTTATTTGATCAAATATTGCCCTAAATCGTTCCTTTTGTCATTTTACTTACTTTGGAGAAGAAATCCGGAAAAGGAAGCATTTTGGACGTTTTTGGAGCATAAAAGTGAAGAAAACGACAAAGTCTCAAAATCTGCTGGAAAATTACCTGTGACGGCGTCAAGCCCCAGTGTGACGCCGTCAACCCTTGACGCGCCAGAGAGGATTTTGGAGGATTAAAAGGGGACGGCGTCAAGAAGGCCATCAAGAAACCTTAACCGCGGCGTGGTGACGGCGTCAACTCTATAACGTGACGCCGTCAGATCTGTTTTTCTATATATATTCTCATAATTTTTAGTCATTAGTGTGCAACTTTGTGAGGAGAAACCCTAAGACGATTTTTCTGCCATTTTTAAGGGTTTTATACCCTTGGATCTCCCATGTTCAATTGAAGATAAGTAATCAATTAATCATTCAATATGTCTATGTGTTGTTTGATTATATCTTGTTCTTTTCTTTTATTTAACATGCTAGGCTAGATTTATCTTGTGTTTGCTTAGATCTAATGAAACCTAACTATTGATTATTGGTTGTTGGTGTGTTATTAATTGTATTGGATGATTGTTTATCGATGTTAGGCTTAAGAAAACTGGCTAACCTCCTATACGGTAACTTGCTTGAACGTCTTAAGAAACATGAACCAATGCGTACTAAGGTTATTATGGTTGTATTTAATGCATGAGCGAATTCTAGTGATCCCATGTTAGGAGCTTCTTAGCCGGCTCGACATAGGAGTGAAGTAGGAGCTTGTAGAGTTGGGGAAGTACGTACGCCACCCCACGATGGGTATTAAGGAATACACCCGTCATCCACGCAATTAATACACACTAATCAACCGGTAAAAGATAGTTAGGGAGTAAGGAAATCTAAGTAAACACATTTCTCTCCATATAAGTTCCACAACCTTTTTATTTTCAGTTATTTTATTTTATTTGCAATTGTAGTTATTTGGGTTAGTTGACTAGCAACTAATTCCGCCCACTTCTTCAAACCCGAGATTTTACTTGCTTTCATAAAAATATAAAAAATACAAAAAGAATCTTCCCTCACCCTTAGACCTATTAGAGTAGTTTTTCAATCCTAACGACACTATTCCCCTAGAGAACGATCAATCCCCCGGTACTTGCCACTACACTATACTACATCGGTCAGGTACACTGCCTGGTGGGGATTGCAAGCCTCTTGAGATCCCTCGAGAGGTAAAACCAGTTGTAAGGTCGCAAAATCACGCATCAAGTTTTTGGCGCCGCTGCCGGGGAGTAGTTATTGCTTAGGTTGAAATTTTATTTTTATTAGGTCTACTCACTAGATTCCTTTCTAGTGAGATTTTTATTTCATTTTTCTAGGTTTTCTTTAGTCTATCTATTTTCTTCGTGTTTTTGTTCGTATAAGATTTTCATTGACTATTCAGTTTGCCATTATGAAAAACGCGAATCCACCCCTTACACCTGGCGAAGTGGCTTTGTTGCGTAGCCAAATTGAGGATGAGATTAGTGAGCTCAGAGAGCTCAATAGAATGATTGATATAGAGCCACTCCAGATCCATTCAGGATGGTGGGGCAAACCTCATCGAGGACGATGAGTCCCTAAGGGGGGTGATTGTAACACCCTAGGCAAATCCCACATCGGCTGTGGCTTGGAGAGATGCTGGGTTCATAAGATAACATTCGCCTTACAATGACACAACGCGTTTTGTGGTCTACTGCGAGTGGAGTTCTTAGGAACTGGCAGTTAAGCGTGCTCATGTGAGAGTAGCACTGGTATGGGTGACCTGCCGGGAAGTCTCACATGAGGGCCACAAAAGCAAAGCCGTGAGCCTGCGGGCAAAGCGGACAATATTGTGGTCTGAGTAGGCGGGATGTTACACCTCTAACAATGGAAGTGCTAAATACGTCGAACCTATGGTTGTCCAAAACTCTACACCCACAATTGCTCCTAAACCGTCAAGAATAGATCCTACTCTTTCACGATTTACGGTTAAAAGTTTGTCAAGCAAACTTAGTGAGCAAAGAACAGCTAGAACTTATTCAAATATCCTCAATGCTGCTCCTATCAGTGCAATTGATGACAGTGATGATGATGAAAATACCAATTTCATCAAAGCTATCACTACTCGAAGTGGTGCTGCTTATGAGGGACCCTCTGGTCCTATTCCTCCTCCGTTGTATGAAATGGAAAAAGAGACGGAGGTTACAACGGACAAAGTGCAAATTCCAAGCCCACAAAGTACAGCACAAGTCCATCCTCCGGTTGTCCTGAAAAAGAAATCCAAACCAGGAGTTGTCTTTGAATCTGTTGAGACTCCTGAAGTTGCAGCCCCTAAATCCAAACCTTATATTCCTTACCCATTGCGCTTAAATGAGCAAAAGCTCCGTGAAAAGGCTAGTCAAAAAATGGATAAATTCTTTCAAATCTTTAAAGAATTACATTTTGACATAAGTTTTGCGGATGCTATCATTCTGATGCCTAAGTTTGCATCAACAATCAAACACTTGTTAAGCAATAAAGAAAAACTGATTGAAATGGCTAAAACTCCATTAAATGAGAACTGCTCAGCAGTTATCTTGAAAAAGCTTCCCGAGAAGCTTGGAGATCCTGGAAAGTTTCTAATACCTTGTGTATTTCCGGGAATGGTTGAATGCTATGCCTTGGCCGATCTTGGTGCAAGCATCAACCTGATGCCTTATTCAGTGTGGAAGAAACTTTCTCTTCCGGCTCTTACTCCTACCTGCATGACTCTTGAGCTTGCAGATCGAACTATATCACTTCCTCTCGGCATTGCCGAGGATGTGTTTGTGAAAGTAGGGAAGTTCCATTTTCCAGCTGACTTTGTGGTTGTTGAATTCGACGCAGATCAAAAGGTTCCTCTCATTCTTGGAAGAGGATTCCTAAAAACGGGACATGCTCTTATTGATGTATTTAAGCATGAGATCACATTGCGTGTGGGTAATGAAGCTGTTACCTTTAACCATGATCAAACTTCGAGGCACTCCTCAAATTATGATTCTGAATCGGTTAACCGAATCGATGTCATTGATATTGCTTCAGAGGAGTACTCTCAAGGGTTTCTTGGTTATTCTCATAATTCTGTGAGTGGGGTTCCCACCACATCTTCTCTACCTATCATTTCTGACTTTTCCCCTTCTCTCACTCCGTTTGAGGGAAGTGATTGCATTTTGGAAGAGATCGAGGCTTTTCTCAAGTGTGATTCATTTCTAGAAGGAATTGATAACGCTGAGATTGATCTGGAGGGAGATATTCTTCTTCTTAAGAAATTGTTGAATCAGGACAATTCTCCTCCACTCCTTCCCGTTGAACTTCATAATGAGGAAATCAAGTCAGTTGAGAAAACTGATAAATTTCCTGAGATCAAGTTAAAGGACTTGCCTCCTCCACTTGAGTATGCAATTCTTGAGGAGGAAGTTATTATCTTAATTGCTATTCAGATCTCTCTTCTTCCCTTCACCTACCCGGTGATTTCCCCTATCCTTCACTCATTCGGGAGTGAGGATATTACCTTTGACCCCGGCATTTTCAATTTACTATTCTTTTGAGCCGGGTATTTATCTCATCGGTGTGGAACTTTCTTATGTTCAATTGATTATCCAAACATTTTGAATGAAAGTCCGATGAAGATGATTTCTTCCATTTACTTCCCCATGAACCAATGAATTCGGGGTCGAGTCAAGCTAGCGACTCGGTTAATAAAAACAGTAGTAAAACATGGGTTTTCACCCATGTCTCACCTAAGTGTGGGGGAGATGCCCCACATGTTGTATATATGTACATTTTCAGTTAAAAAAAAAAAAAAAAAAAAAAAAAAAAAAAAAAAAAAAAAAAAAAAAGTCTATTAGTATTTCCTTTTTACGTTCTAAGTGTTGGTTTAACAGCCGGTACTTTGAATATTGAGGGCAATATTCAGTTCTAAGTGTGGGGGGGAATTCTAGCGAATTTGATCATATGTACCATCTAGTACCCCATTTTGGCCAAAATTTTAAAATTTTTTCTCACTTAGAACGCAATAAATGGTTATCAGTCCGCCATGTCTAACCTACATAAGGATTGGCTAATCCGAGAGCAAACGGCTCTTGGTAAAGATGTCTCAAATCCGTTTATGGCTTACAATTTGCCAAAAATTGTATGGTATTCAACTCCCCATATCTTTATAAGTGAAGAGTTGGCTAGCCCGCAAGGTTATGGCTTGTAGTAAAGGCATTGGAAAAGCATAATTGGTATTCAGCTCACCAAAGATAATAACTGTATTTTATCTAAGAGTTGGCTAGTCCAGAAGCAAACGGCTTCTGGTAAAGACAAATCAAATCCGTTGACAGCTGATGATTTGCTCAAAATCATTTGGTTATCATTGTACCAAAGTATCACATACTAAAACATTGGCTACTCCAGAAGTAATGGCTTTTGGTAAAGAGACATAAAATCCATTAAATCTTCATAAAAGATTGCTAGGGACTAGCAATAGTTTAGTGTGGGGGATTGATGAGTGTGTAAATACTCATCATTTTATTCCCATTTAAACTGCAAAAACATTTAAAAACACTCAGAAATGCTTCAAAATACAGAAAATATCATAGAATGTGTTTTTATATGATTCAGGAACAAAAAGATTGAAAACAGGTGAAAAACGAGCTAAGTTTACAAAATTGACAGTTTCAGTCCCTGAAGTTTCATAAATTGGCAGAATTAGTCCCTGAAGGTTTAATTTGGAAGATAAGTCAACATAAGTCCTTGGGAAATCAAACATGTTCACAAATGGTCCTTGGAAGCAAATTCTATTTTTGGCAGCTTTAGTCCCTGGATTTTCAGAAGATACATAATTGGTCCCTAAGTTTTACCAAAAATCCAAAACTAATCCTATCCTTATAAACCAACCCAACCCAAATTATAAAACCCTAGCCCAACACACAAACACCAGCCCATTTACCCTTTGTTTAAATAAAACCCAATACCCCGGTTTGACCCCAGTCAAACCTTTCCCTTTCTCCCTAAACCGCCAAAACCAGTCACCAATACCACCACCATTTTCCACCGCCTTATCTCTGACAAACCCACCACCCTCCTCCTATCCCACTCACCTAACAAGCCAATATGCATTAAATGCTTCTTCCTCAGTACAAGTTATCAGAGATAGTGGATTTTTCCACTATCTCATTTTTGGCGCCAAAAGTAGTTTCAACTGCTGAGATTGATTCGAAGGCATCCAAAGGTCAAGAATGGATCAGAAGATGATAAGAAGCTTATCCCACTTTATTTTTGTATAAATAGGTCACAATGTAAGCCTTAATGGCTAAGTAGTTAAATGTAGCATAATCGTATTTCATTTTCAGTAGCCATAGTTTGTAATTTCAAGTTTCAATAATCAATACAAGTTAAATTAAGTCTGTTTGTTTACAATCTTTGTACAATTTCCATTAACTAATGATAATTCTAAATTTCTAAAATTCCATGTTGTACTGAGAATTCGAATTAAGTTAAGTAGTTATTGAAATAGCTTCTTAGTTGTTTCTATAAGCTTATACAAGCTTATAATAGCTTGTTGTAAGTTTATATTAGTTTAAATCAGCTATATTCAAGAATGATGAAGAAAGTCAACAAAAGTCAACCTGGGGGCTAATAAGCACTTCTGGTAAAATAAGCTATTCAGGAAGGCTTATATTTGGTTTCTAGCTTGTTGACAACAAGCTAGGATTGTTCTGATCTTGTTCTTTCTGTTCTATAAGCCATATCAAGTTGTAAGCTTTTTATCAATTTTAGCTTAATTTCTATTTTCACTGTACTAGTGCTTATCTTTAGCTTATTGTGTTGTTTTTCTGCTTATTAATAGTTTCTAATTATATTTGATCTATTATATCAGTCTTAAATAGTTTTTATTTCATTTTGCTAAAAAACCTTTAAAAAGCCAAAAATAGCCAAATAAGGCATAGCTTAATCTACTGCTTATTTACCTGTTAAAAGTTACTTATTAGAGTTTAATTAAGTTAGTTAATCAGTAAAATCAGAACTTATAGTCTAAATTAGTGTGTTTCACTTGAAAAATCATCACAGACCCTTAATAAGGGGTGTTTGGTTTAAGCAGGTCAAATTGTCAAACCTGTGTGTTACTGTGCATTTACCAATATCCCAACTTCAAACCAGCTTAATTTATCCATAATAAGTTGTTTTTGAGTTCTAATTAGCCAAATAGATAGAAAATCAAGTTTTTTATTGCCTTTGGGATTTTCAGTCCCTAAATAAGCACAAATAAGCCATAAGCTGCTATAAGCACTTTTGGCCCTTTTTCTTTTCATCTTCTGAGTCCTTAAGGTCATATTAGAACTGTCAAAGCAACCTGGTTTGGTTTCAATTGGATTTGTGCCATCTGCACAACTCTGCATTAGCAGACTCAGTATACACTAAGCAGACCAACTGCTTCTTCTCAGCTTATTTGTGGCTTATCTAGATAAGCTGAGGCCTTGAAATTTTGGTTTACTTATAGGTCATAGTACTGGCTTTAAGATTCTGTGCTTGGATTCCACTTCATAGCTTATTTAATAGCTTAAAATAAGCCTGCAAATTCCCCATTTTCACTGATTCTGACCCTGCATAGCTTATTCAGTTTTTCACCACCTGATCTAGTGCTTAATTGGAGTTCAATTAGCTTGTTAGATTTTGGGCTTTTTGGTTTTTAGTATACCCAGTAGTACTAGCAAGGTTTTGCCCCCATATTATTCCACTTATCTGCTTATTTGAATTGCTTATTGTGCTCTGCAAGTTGGTGGTTTTACCACTGTTTCTGCATAATTTTTGATTCTGCTCAAGTGCTTAATTGGCTTATTTTGTGGGTTAAGCTGTTTGATTTAAGTTGTTTTGTGCTTATATAAGTTGTTTAAACTAGTCCTGAGCCTTTGGTAAAATTTTGAGCTTTTTAGCTTATTTTTAGCTTATTTGCCAAACTGCTTTTTAGCCCATCTGCTTATTAGGGTTTAGATAACTTGTAAATTTATTTTTCCTAGACTTAGAATAATATTTTAGACTTATCTTGAATTTTTCAGATTTTTCCTAAGTCATTTACTATTTTTAAACCTTTTAATTAGTTTTAATAGTATTTAATTCATAATAAAAAATATAAAAATCAGAAAAATATAATTTTAATTTATAAAATTTTCTTTTATTATTTAGGATTTAAGAAAAATAATTTTACACTTGTAGGATTAGTTTTCTAATATTTCACTTTTTAGTCCCGTTTTAGATTTCCCGTTACGCGTTTTTAGTTTATTTAATTCGCATTTAATTTTCTTTTGTATATTTATTTTTCATATATCAAATAGAATTAAAAAAATAAAAAATCTCATCATCAGTCACTCTAATCCAAAACTTAAACCCCATTCGCACCTCGTTGGGAAACGATCCGGGTAATCACTTACCTGGTTTCACACTACACACAAACGTGAGTTTTTGCAAGTATCCTTTTTCACAAAGGGGTGATTTGTATTTATTCGCGTGTATCCGTCATTGCATAATATTTATATATACGTTTTAGCACGGATCAGGTATCTATAATACTTTCCATGTGTCTTACTTGAGAAAATGTTTAATGGATGAGGCTAGTGTGGACACTTTAGACGATATCGAAATTGATCCGGATTTGATTTCACAAAAGGATGAACTGGAAGCGATATTAGGAAGGAAAGTGAGGCAACTTCGAAACAAAGAAATTCCGTTAGTGAAAGTGCAATGGAGACATCGTAAGGGTACAAGTATTAGATGGGAGTTAGAAGAGAATATGAAGAATGAGTATCCTCAATTATTTCAAGAATAGATTTTGAGGACGAAATCTTATTTTAAGGAGGGGAGAATTGTTACATCCATATCCCGATAAGGTACCATTTATGTATATACTAAGTCATGTATTATGAGTTAAAGAAACTAAGTGTGTATAATGGGAAGAATGGAACTTAGGGGACTAGTTTTTCCATATGAGCTAAGTAGTTTTATTAAATAATTTGGCTAGATGATTTTAGAAAGATCCAGGTTTTTCTTGGTCTCTCTTGGTGTGTCGACATTTAGAGAAAAAGAGGAGGGAAGAGCAAAGTTGGTAATCAAGCCCAAATCTACCATCTTGAAGTGTTAAATAAGCCTTGAGAACCCTTAATTGTAATCCCTACACCAAGTAAGTACTTTCCCCAATTATTGAAATTAGGGTTCATGATTTGCTATATGACCAAATTGATCAAAGGTTGATAATTCATGATTTGTTAGTTAATTAGACCCTAATTTGAGATGATTTTGATATAGGAAGCAAGTAGAAAGTGGGAAAGCTTTTATTAGTGAGATTGTTATAGAGAATTGAGGTAAGTATATGGTTTAACATGTTTTTATAGTTTTAACATATTTATTATATGATAATTATGTATGTTTTATAGTTTTATCATGTATTATTACATGGTAATGGAAAGTGATAGGATATAGGGTGAGTTAGCTAGTTTTGGATCCACTACTAGATATGATATAGCTTAGTTAGTCGTTGGGCTAACTATGGAATGAGGTTCAACCTTATGGGTTGATTGTGTATAGGCCGACTATGTTGGCGTGAGGTATGTGCCCCTATATCGCTAGTTTAACTTATGGTTAGACTAGTTATGGTTATGGTATGATTTTATCATACATTGTCTAGTTGTTATACCATGTACTTACTAAGTGTTTCGCTTATGTGTTTAGTTGTGATGTTTTCTTGATAGGTACCGAAAGATCTAGCAAAGGTAAAGATAAGGTATAGGTGGTTATGTAGTAGAAGTTCATGCTAGAAGAAGTTGTGGTAGAAGACCGTATTCTTTTGGACCAAGCATATTGAAGTTGGAAGCCCCCGACGTGTCTTTCTTGTTTGGTATATTTCAATCTTTGTGGTCATTTTGTTATCTCACGGTCTTGTAGTCATATATGGTCGTTGTTCAAGTTAGGTCATGGGCTAGGTGTGTAAAGGTCATGAAGTCTTATGATATATGTTTATGGTGGTAGTTAGGTGGTGTTTGGCAATTAGCCAAATTCACCCATTTTGGAAAGCTACGAGTCAAGACCTTGTACTAACAACTTTGAAATATATTAAAAATGTCAAGTTATGAATGAGTTTAAATGGTTATGTAGTGAATAAGTGTTATGGGTAAAAAGTGTGTAGTTGAAATGGTATTTAAGGGGGTGTTTGGTATAAACGGGTTCTCACCCATTTTGGGGTATAAATGGGTCAAGTGTGTATAGATCATGTTTTATATGTTAAAGTAATGTTAGTGGTCAAGTTTGGTGAGAAAATGAAGGGGTATAAGTGGTTTTGTAGTGAAATGGGTCAAAATGGGTTTATTGCGTCTAATATGTGAACTACTACCTCGGGAGGTCAAACGGTGAATGTTTTTACATGAAAATGAGCCAAATAGTGTACCAAGCAAATCTGGAAAGTTTGGTGAAGTTTCGAGGTCTAGTTTGCAAGTTACGGACTTTTTCGTGTTTTTGGTGGATCAGCAGGCTCCATCCGATTCGGATGGATGGCGATCCGATCGGATGGGCGCCTCGGCAAAAATTTTGGCACTTTTTGAAAAATCATAACTTTTGATCCGTAAGTCTTCACGGGTCGTGCCACCTGTCGTTTTGAAGGTAATTGAGAGTAATTTCATTTAAAAATAGTCTCACAGTCTAGATATGTATAGATTTTTGTCAGCTTGCAAAAGAGTGACAGGGTGTCAGTTCCGGGTGTACTTTTTGCGAAAAATTTTCACGTTTTAGTCGTTTTGGTCACGGGGCATTACAAGTTGATTCTCACAGGATACATTTGAGCCAATTTTGTGCTTCTCACAAGATTTCAAGTACAGTTGAGGGCAATGTGGTGACAACTCTGCAGATTAACCCAACATCTGCAGAAGACAGAATAAAGAAGAAAAATGACCTCAAGGCCAGAAGTATGCTGATGATGACCATTCCAAATGATCAACTTTTAAACTTCAGCAAGTTCAAAGATGCAAAGTCATTATTTGAGGCCATTGTTTCAAGGTATGGTGGAAATGAAGCCACCAAGAAAACCCACAAGACTCTACTCAAGCAGCAGTTTGAAAACTTCTCCTCAACCAACAATGAATCTCTAGACCACATGTTTAATAGGCTTCAGAATATTGTGAGCCAACTTGCTATTCTTGGGGTTGAAATACCTCAAGAAGATTTAAACTCAAAATTTCTGAGAAGCTTACCAGAAGAGTGGGCTATGCATGTTGTTTTCTGGAAGAACAAGCCAGACCTTGACACCATGGAACTAATGGACTTGTATAGCAACTTCAAAATTGTGGAACAAGATTTGAAGAAAACTGGAGGTACTAGTTCTAATACTGGGAACATGGCATTTATGTCATCTCCTAGTACCTCAAATCCAGTTAAAGAGGTGAAGGTTGTTGATGGTTTTGGTACTGCCAGTTCATTAAGCAGTACCATTGGTATAATGGATGAGAAAACTTGTTGTGCCTCTTTAACAAGTCAAAATAATGGGTCCATGCTCACTTATGAAGACCTCCAAGAAATCAATGATGATGATTTGGAGGAGATGGACCTAAAATGGCAAATTTCTCTTCTTATCATGAGGGCTAAGAAGTTCTATCAAAGGACAGGGAAGAAGCTCACAATCAGCAACAATGATACTGCTGGTTTTGACAAGTCAAAGATAGAATGCTACAACTGCCACATGATGGGGCACTTCTCAAGAGAATGTAGAAGACCAAGGCAGCAAGATATCAAGAACAGAGGTTTTGGAAGCAAGTCCAAAACAGGGGAGGTTTCTGAGACAAACTCAAAAGCTATGGTAGCTATTGATGGCTTAGGTTTTGATTGAAGTTTTATGGCAGATGAAGAAGAAGCTTCTTCACAGATGACACTCATGGCTTTCTCTGCTGAGGTACAAAATCATAAAGTTTGTTCTAATACTTGGACAACTCTTAAAGAACTACAAACTTTAATCAAACATTATGATGACCAAAAGAAAGAGCTAAGCAAAACTCATCAATCCTTAGTAGATTATAAGTGTGGTTTAGAATCCCTAGAAAAACAGATCATACACTACAAAGAAAATGAATTTGCTTTTTCTGATGACAAAGCTCTTCTTAGACAGGACATATTCTTTAGAGATGCTGAAATTAAGCTTTTGAGAAATGCTTATGACAGGATCAAAAAGGAAAATGGAAACATTCACTTGAGTGTAGAAACACTAGAACATGCTTCTAGAAGTGTAACCAACATAATTGAATGTCAAGTAATTAATAGAGCCAAGTCAGGGTTAGGATATAATGCTGTCCCACCTCCTAACAGAGGAATTCCTGTTCACCTAGAGATAAAGATAGAGCATTCAGGAGTAGCTAAATTTCAACAACCTGAGCTACAATATGGTGTTCAACCAAAACCAAATGTAGTTGTTGATGAACCTAAGAAAGTAAGTGCAAGTATGAGTAATACTTCACTTCCTGAGGACAAAGGTGTCCTCTGATAGGAAATCAGATAGAATAGTCATTGAAGACTGGATATCTGATGATGATGAAAAAGAACAGTTTTTGTTTAAACCTGAAGTTGTTAAGAAAGCAGGAACAAGTGTTCCTAAGATAGTAAAAAATAATACTGATAGACCTAAAATCAATGTTAAACATGTTAGGCAACCAGTAAGATATTGTGAACAATATAGAACCACAAACAAGCCTAAAGGCAACCAAAGGAACTGGAATGGCCTTAAGTCTCACCAACTAGGTAATGACTTTGACTTCTATAACAAAGCTTGTTTCATTTGTGGAGAATTTGACCATCTTGCAGCTTTCTGTAACCATAGGGTATCTGGGTATACAAACAATAGGGTGAATTTAAAAAGGCAAACACCTAAAAGTCACTCTAATTATACTAGAACAACACCCAGAGCAGTTTCATTTAAGTCTGGCCCAAAAGCAGTTCCTACTGCTAGACCAAAAGTTTCTACTGCTCACCAAGCAGTTTCTACTGATAGACCATTTTACTCTGTTAACCCTAAACAATCAGTACAAAGTGCAAAAACAACTTACAAACATGCACAAACAACTGCTAAAAGACCTTTTCTAACAAAAGCAAGTATACAAAAACAAATTTGGAACCCAAAGGGTACTGGCTACACTAAATATACTGCTAGGGAAAAGAGGGCCAATGCTGTTAAGGCCTCAGCATGTTGGGTTTGGAGACCAACTAAACCCAATGGTGCATCAACAATTCTTAAGAAATTAAATTACATTGATGCACGAGGCAGATCCAAGTCAGTAATGGCTTGGGTCCCCAAAGGAAACTAATATTCCTTATTTCTGTGCAGGAACATTCATCTGATAAACAAGAGGATCAAGGATACTCAGATAGTGGATGTTCAAGGCACATGACTGGCAACATGTCTTATCTCTCAGACTTCCAATCATTAGATGGAGGATATGTTAGCTTTGGAGGAGGTATTGGTGGCAAAATTTCCGGTAAAGGTACCATTAAAACTGGAAATTTAAATTTTGAAGATGTGTAATATGTGCAAGAGCTTAAGTATAATCTTTTTAGTGTCTCACAAATGTGTGACAAAAAAACAAAGTTCTTTTTTCTGAAACTGAATGTCTTGTACATTTTTCTGATTTTCAGATGCCTGATGAAAGTCAAGTACTTCTTAAAATTCCAAGAAAGGGTAACATGTACAGTGTTGATATAAAGAACATTGTTCCTAAAGAGGCTCTTAGTTGTCTTGTAGCAAAGGCCACATTGGATGAATCAATGAAATGGCATAGGAGGCTTGGTCACATTAATTTCAAAACCATAAATCAGATTGTCAAAAATGGTTTGGTAAGAGGTTTACCTCAGAAATGATTTGAAAATGACCAAACATGCATTGCTTGTCTTAAAGGAAAACAACACAAAGCCACTTGTAAGCCCAAAATTTTTTACTCTATTGATCAATCATTGTTTATGCTTCATATGGATTTATTTGGACCTACTTCTATTAGTAGTGTGATGCATAAAAGATTTTATCTAGTTGTTACTGATGACTATATCAGATTTACATGGGTTTTCTTTTTAGGTTCTAAGGATGAGACTTCTAGCATTCTTAAGACATTCTTTACACAGATAGAAAACCTAGTAGACAAGAAAGTAAAAGTCATTAGATGTGATAATGGGACAGAGTTTAAGAATAGAGTTATGGATGACTTCTGCAAGGAAAAAGGTATTAGGAGAGAATTTAGTGTTGCTAGAACTCCTCAGCAAAATGGAGTTGTTGAAAGGAAAAATAGAACACTCATAGAGGCTACTAGAACCATGTTAGCTGACTCTAAGTTGCCTATAACTTTTTGGGCTGAAGCAGTTAACATGAGTTTTAGTAGTTAAGTCTCACAATAAGACATCATATGAGCTTTTTAGATGTAGAACTCCTGCAATAGGATTTCTTAGACCTTTTGGATGTTATGTGACAATTCTGAATACCTTAGACCATCTAGGAAAGTTTGATGGTAAAGCAAATGAAGGATTCTTAGTTGGATATTCTCTCAATAGCAAAGCTTTTAGAGTATACAACTCAAGAACTAGAAGAGTAGAGGAAAACCTGCATGTGGAATTTTTAGAGAATAAATCCAATGTAGCAGGTCAAGGTCCTAAATGGCTATTTGATCTTGAGGCACTAACCCATTCTATGAATTATGTGTCTGTTGTTGGAGAAACTAATGGATTTTTAGTTTCAAAATCTGATGATGCAACACATGAGGCAGAGTTAGAGAAAGATCAAGATTATGTGATGATGCCAATTTGGGCAAGTGTGGCTTCAACTTCAACAAATTATGAACCTTCTTCTGAAGAAGCTAAAGAAGGGATTGAAGATGAAAACAAAGAAGACGGAACAAAGGAACAAGAGAATGTTTCTACTGTTGATAGTACTGCGGAGACAGAGCATTCTACTGCTAGGCCAAATGTTTCTACTCCTGGCCCATCAGAACCAAATGAAGTAGAATTCTCAGAAGATGAGGTGGATTTCAACAATCTCCCACCTGACTATCATGATGGTGCGTGATGTGTCGTTGCGGTTTAGCAGTATTAATGCCTACTCAAGTTTTAAATTTATATTTAGCCGACTTATCAATAACACACACACTTAACAAGCAGTGTACCCGGTCAGTATGAATATAATGGTAAGTAGAGTGTCGATCACTAAGAGTGGAACGTATTATCTAGTTATTCTAATCAGTATTTTAATATTCTAAGTTAGCTATACAACCTAATCTAACGCAAGGGGGGTTCAGCCTGAGATACTGGCACGTTTTGGTTGCAATTAAATAATAAACTAAACTAATGAGCACGAATCAGCGATAGGCATGCACGTACACAGATAAATACTCGAGACAATAAGAAGACCTGTCCTGATGATTAAGTAGATTGTCACTTGTTTTATTGATAGTTTTATATGAAGTGTATGTAATTAACCCTTTCTCGTTGGCCCTAATCTTATCAGCGAGAAATCCCTTAATGATTACTTATGTCTAAAAGTTATTCCTAAGTGATCAATTTAGTAACAACCGTGGGAGCCACATTCTCTTCCGTAGTCAAATGCGCAGGCCACTAATAAACACAGAGGTTATCAATGCACTAATAAGTAGTAACCAAAGACATCAACATATAAACTTTAATTGATGGGAAAGCAGTTTTAAGGGAGTGCAATCTTTCTCGTCACATTACACAAGCCACCAATCCTGATGAATTAAAGTTTACTAACACAATAAAACAAAACTACTTAATGAATTAAATACATGCAGGACCTTCTTACAGCTCTTGTATCTTCGTTCGGGTGTGTCTTGTGCTGCCTAATCGTCTGAATTCGGCCTTAGGTTTCTGTGGTCTTCTGTCTTCTAAAACTGTCGAACTCCTAAATTCGTCTGTCATTGGGGTATTTATAGTTTCTGTCTGAGGGTAAGATGCGGCGCATCTAATAAGTAGATGCGGCGCATTGACATAACTTCGCGTGGGGTCCAAGATTAATATATTCAGGAATATTCGTACACCGCCAGAAGATGCGGCGTATCTTCATTCTTGGATGCGGCGCATGTCCTTGCTGTCTTGGATCATATCTTGTGAAATCTTGATAGTGATGCGCCGTATGTAAGAAGTATAATGCGGCGCATCTGGAGCAGAATAGTCTTGATCTTGTACATTTCAGTAGACTCTTAACTTCTTGCTTGTTTTGCTCCATAATTAGTCCAAAATCGCCAAGTTTCACCAAATGCTTGTTTTTACCTGAGAATTACAAAAGTAAACGATTAAGTATCAATTCTCATACATAATATAATAAAACAAGTCAAATTAATAGGATAAATGATAGTAATAAAATGTACTTATTTGAGTTCATCAAATATCCCCCCACTTGAACTTTACTTGTCCCCAAGTAAACCTTAGAATTAATCTTATGAAAATGTATCCTAAAAGATATTAGGATTTATTTTTATATTTAAGCATGTATTCATTTTTGTCATAATCACACAACCAAACACTTAACGAGTTAGAAGTAAAATAAAATAATTTGATAAAAGCAAATCTAATCGTTTAACTGTCCAGTCGTGATGAATATTCTATCATAAGCTTGGCAAGTATACACATCTCCCCCACTAAAGCCAAGGAATAACAAGTCTAAAGCGGTAAAAGGGTTTGTAGGCTTAAGGGTTAATCATTCTCCTTAATCTCTATCGATCTCAAATTTCAGAAAAGGCGACAAAATCACAAATACATGATCGAATCCACGAACACGATACTTGCAATTGCTCAAATCCTTAACTCGAATAGGCTAAAGATAGGATCAAGTAATCTTCACCAATAATATTATATCAAAAAGGGCGATAAAATCATAAATACATATCCGAATCCACGACTACGATACCTAAGATTGCTCAAATCCCTAATCTCAATAAATCAAAGGTTTGGATAAAGAATAATATAGGGTATGGATAATATTTGGGATATAAATTGGTGTAAAAATGAAAAATAAACAAAACAAATAAATTAAAATTCTAAGTGTGGTTAATCACTATCCCAACCATCCCATGAATAAGACTCATATCACAGAATAACTCACGCTTTAACACTTGAAACACACGCTTTAGGTAGACACGAATTATACTCAACAAGATCTCAATCAAAGAATAAACCTTAGTTGGTGTTCCCATAACTGCCAACTCCCATTCAATCCATAGATATAATATTCAACAACTAGTGGTGATATCGACCACTTAATACAAAACTTTACATAAGTTGATCAAAACAAACATCCAACTTTTCCTTTTTCTTTTTCTTTTCTATTTTTTTTCGATTTTTTTTTTTTCGATTTAAGAACATAAACAAAGATGTGTAAAATTTCACCACATCACTATAATGATAATTCTGGATAATTTTTCCATATTTTTCATGACTTCAGAAATAACGGTAATAGTGAAAGTAGTAAACACACGAAAAATAAACTCAAAGATATACAATATTTACTTTCACTCCAATTGCATTGTGCAATTTCCCGACCTAACCAAAGATAATGAATTACGCACGCGAACACAGGTAATGTAAGGAAACTCACTTTGCCTAAAGCAATTAACCAACCGCGGATTTTAATCTACAGGGTAGGCTAAGGTGTAAGGGTGTAACGAAACATTTTAACAAAGGTGTAAGAAACGAAAGGAATGGCTCTGAATGTTTTTCTAGGGGTATCTTACTCTAAAAGTGAGAGTAACAAAAGGGTTTATACGGGGGTTAACTAACCAGTGTAGTTAGTTAATATCACATAACATATAAAGGCTATTTGGGTGTAATCCTAGAAATTTACCAATTTAGACAAGTCATTCCAATTATATAAAATAATACTTATTATGGTGGTCTCGAATAGTATACAAGCCAAGTTCTAAAGTTTAGAAGTCACCGGCACACTCATAGATTTGTGAATTTTGAAAAATCACAATTTTTGAAAATAACGTCATGTGTGCAGCTATGCAACTTAGACTTTAAACAAAAACATGCTAAAATTTTTTAATTTTGATATATTAAGCACATTTTAAGCATAATTTTGAAAAGTTTAGGACAAGTAAGTGTTCTAATTCTCCAATCCCCCCACTTAAGTTAAACAACGTCCTCGTTGGTTTGTATCAAAGGTTAAAAATTGGAAAATAAAAGAATTAGAACAGAAAAACTCCCCTGAGATTTGCTCGGTATGATCCTCCATTTGTATAAGAGCAAAAATCATCTTTCTTGTGGATGAGAACATTTAAGCTTCATATTTGATGTATCCACAGGAAATGCAGGAATCTATAATACCACCAAGACTTAAAACACACCTAAGTTAAGAAGTTTCAAACTTGCATAATACATTAGTAGTTAGGAAAAATAAAACATAAAAAATAAAAATGAAAATCATCAGGTCAGTCGATGCGCCGTATCTTATGGAAGAAGATACGCCGTATCGAGCCTGGAATAAATACGGATCAGAATAGAAGATGCGTCGCATCCTTAACCAGGGATGCGCCGCATTAAAATAAACTGATGAAAAGTTTTAAAGTCGAAAATAAAAAATGCAGAAAAATAAAGTAAGATATGACCAGTGCAGGAGATGCGTCGCATCTCATGATTGAGATGCGCTGTATCTGCTGCGGGCCTGACTGACTCGACACAAAACAGAATAATAAAAATTTTCTCCGGGTTGTCTCCCGGCCAGCACTTGTCTTTATTCCAGAGTCTTCAAGTTAGACTCACGTTCAGCTCTTTAATATCGATCATTGAAGGAGTCGGAAACATCGCGCTCCCTCATCGCCAATTCAGTAATATTGAACACTCCTTCCTCGTCCTTAATTTCCATGCCGTTCTTCTTTAATATCTGTATAAACAAAGTTTTGTCCCTTTCGGGCAGAGATGATAAAATGATAGACGAGAAATTCTTATTATCATATAGGCATAAATAAGCAAGGTGGGGTGGTAGTTCAATAAACACATCATTATTCAAATTCGTTTTCTCAACTATTCTCCTACGTTTGTTTATTACTACGCAATCATACCACTCATCATCAGAATCATTAACAACATCGCGTCTAAGTTCGGTAGGTACATTAAGGTCAATAAATTCCTCAAAGTTCTCATTATTAGGATTAGTTGAGTTGTTTTGAATCAATGTTTCTCCCATAAGCCTAGCTTCAAGATCGAGGTCCATACGCTCTCTTAATCCTAGCACATAGACACCTCTAATTATGCCTTTAACAGGATCTTGGCACTTATAGACTAGTTTATTATTCCCTACCCTTAATGAGATTTTTCTTTTAAACACATCAATCTTAGCATGGGAAGTAGACAAGAAAGGTCTTCCAAGGATTAAAGGAATCTTAACATCCTCGGGCATATCTAATATAACAAAGTCTACAGGGAAAATAAACTTCTCAATCTTAACTAGCAAATTATTAGCAATCCCTTCAGGTCGTTTTACCGTTTTATCAGCCAATTCAATAAGTAACTTAGTTGGTGCTAATTTTCCTAGTCCTAGGGTAGTGAATGTCTTAAGAGGCATAACACTAACACTAGCTCCTAAGTCAGCTAACACATTATTGAAAGATATATTATTAATTGAACAAGGTAAAGTAAAACTTCCTGGGTCTTTTTCTTTATGAGGCAAGGCATTTAAGTCGGTTGCAGAGCTCTCTTCTCTCATTGTAGCCTTGATCTCCTCTTCAATCTTTGTCTTCTCTTTTAGTAGTCTCCTTAAACTGATTGAAGAATTAAAGAAAAATTCGGGTCTTGCACCATCATTACCATTCATCGATCTTCTAGGTATGTTAGGAGTGACTTCTTCAGTGGTGCTTACGGCCTTGACATGATCTCTTGGGTTGGTTTCAGTTGAGCTAGGTAAACTTCCGTATCCCCTTTCTTGAAGAACTTTGCTCATTTGACCAATTTGTTGTTCCAATGCTTTGATCGAAGCTCCTTGATTTCTTGTAAACTACCTTAATCACTAGATCTATAAGTTTCACTAATGATCTCATGAAACCCACCAAGGTTGGTGATGTTTAGGACCCCATGAAACCCTAAGAAGGTGTATGGTAGGATTTGCGAACTTGTGGAGTTGATTTGAGTTAGTATGATCAAGTTTAGAACCAAGGAAGTGAGTTTTTAACAATCTAAAATAGGTTCTGTCCAAAAACGTGTAAACTGGAAAACTCAGTAACTTTTGGTATATTTTGGCCTTCATATTCAGAAATTTCTTTCAAAAAGAAACCGTGGCCGCAAGAATCACTAAAAACCGACTTATAACGAAGGAGATATGATTTTTCAAAGTTAGACGACGAAAACTAATTTTCTGAAAATTTAGTTGCTGATCGCCGAGATTCAAAGGACAAAACGAGGCGTTAGACGTGATCTAGACGACCCGACCTACTGAGATTATGTTATTTCATGTTTATACGAAGCCGTGGATGTAAAGAACGTAGAAAACGAGCTTATAACGGCCGAGTTATTCACGTTTGAAGCCCGACGTACCATGTTCATTTTGACAGCCACTATTAGAAAGTGTTTTAAGTATAAAAACTAGTGTTTTTGCGAAACATAACATTGTTAGCCGATTTTCTAATTGATCGAGGCGTGTACAATCAAAAGTTAAATGAAACGACATTAATACATTGTTACAAGGTTTTCAAAAACGTCGAGTTTGATCAACTAACACATAACGTGCAATATTTCGCGACTAGTTTCACGAAGCCATTTTGGGCATATTTTCACAAGTTAAGGAAAATATTAAATTGCGATGAAAATGTTACATTTTGCCGATAGAACACCAAACAAGGATCGTGGAGTACCGTTTTAACATATTTATACGAAAAGTAGTTTATAACTTAACGAGACGTCAAAAGTTTAATTTTCGTCGATAAACGTTATTTTCAAAACTAACAAGTGGTATCGTTAACATACGTAATTGCATGTGTTGCATTGTATCATTGCTTACATTGGATCACATCATTCATAATAGGTCGTGGTTAGAGACCGAGCTTTATTTAATCACATCCATCATTGTCATTGTTGCTATATCATATCAGGTGAGTTTTCATAGCCCCGTTTTAAATTGTTTATTGATTTCTAAACTCTCAGGGGAGAATACAGTGCACCATTTTTATATGCGGACCAAAGTATACAAACTCATTACATTGCTTAAGTTACATCATTGCCCAGATTAAAGTCCCCTTTTATTATCATGAACCGTTAATTGTTAGCAAGCGAGAGTGAGCGAATAGATCTATTGAGGGTGACTCCTCCGTTCGGGTTGGTAGCGCCAACTTGTCAAACGAACGCATTTCATTTCTGTCATATTAGAGTGATTGGCAAACACTCAGTTGGGGCATTTCATTCAGTCGAGCTTCGGGGTCATGAGCTTAAGAGCTAATGTATCATTTTTATGTGGCATTGTTTTGTCATACACTTTATACTTGTGGTATCCGTACAACATTTCATTTACATAAACCTATGATCTCACCAACATTTTTGTTGACCATTTTTAGCAATGTATTTTCAGGTAATTAAGGTATCGCATGTTGGCTTGCATATGGACATCATGGAGTCGCGGAGTCGACGCGTCTCACTTTATATTTTATGCACTTATCCATCGTTTGAATTGTAAGAACTTGTTTTCTGAAAACTTGTTTCACCTTTTGGGACCTAGCTTTGAAACTCTGAATGTTTTTAAATAATCAAACGATGTATTTTCAAAATGACACTTTAGTTCGTTCAATATAACTGCAACTTTGGTGCTATGACTAGTCGTGCCCCTGAATGACTTATTCCGCTGCAAGTCACGAAATTTGGGGGTGTGACAGATTGGTACCAGAGCAAAGGTTATAGCGAACTAGATTGTCCATTATATCCTAGACTATAGCTGCACCATCATAGCATCTCATCATTGTAACATAAGTGCATATTCATTATATCACATTTAGTGATTGCGATTTCATACATATATCATTTCATCATAACTCACATTGTGTAAATGTTTATTTACTTTTATTTCACATCTGTTGTCTCAGTGATGTCTTCGGATTCACACCCTATTGTTATCTCATCAGACTCTGAGTCAGACGATACTTCCTCACTACCCTCCATCATACTAGAGTCGGTTACATCATCCCCGATACCCACTATCATTTTGTCATCAGTGGAGCCTACTCCACAGTCTTCACCTGTGATGTCAGAGGCCGAGAATGAACCCTTTGAGGAGGGGGAAGTCGTGCCTACCCCACCACTGTCACCTGTGATCCGTCGTGGTCCCAGAGTTGTTCCAGTTATCCAGCCAGGAGAGTTTGTATCCTATGGTCGAGTTTACCGTACATATCCAGGTGGGCCGCGCATGAAGCGCACTACTGCTAAGCGGGTTCATCGTCTCACTGTTAGGTCACCAGCTGCATTTGTATCCCTACCACCACCATCATCACTTACTTCATCTCATCCACTCCGTCGCCGCTTGACAGCGAGGAGGAGTGTGGCATTCAGTACACCACCACCATTATCACCTTTACCATCCTTATCATCATTGTCTCCACCATTGCCATCCCTATCAGCACCAGTTCATAGCAGAGATCCTACTCCTATGTCAGACCTACCGCTCAAGAAGCGGGCTCGTCTTGATATCTCATCACCAGATACTTCAGATGCCACAGAGACAGCACCACCCAGCAGATTCGAGGTTGGTGAGAGCTCGAGGGCTGCTGCTGACAGACTGCTTACTGCTGCTACATTAGACTAGCGACTTGATCAGCTTCAGGGAGAGATTGACAGGGCATTGTCTCATCTAGACGAGACTCCAGTGAGCCGTATTGAGGCTATTGAGGAGGAGGTCGAGGGATTGATCCAGGGCAGGGTTGCCATCGATGTGTCACACCAGGGTTTAGAGACTCGTCAGTTGGAGAGTTCTGAGCATATCACACAGCTGAGGCAAGAGATGCCTAAGTTGTTCGACAGGGCACAGATGTCCCAGGATGAGCATCATCGCCAGGCCGGTGAGTTATCTTCAGTTCAGGCTAGGTTCTCTGCATTAGAGACTAGGGAGACTGATCTCCAGCTTCGAGTTCAGCACCTAGAGGAGATCGTTGTTGCGATGTCTAGGGATCTTCAGAGGATTTTCCGCAGGCTAGATGGAGCACCCGGAGGAGGTGCCTAGTGTTAGACAGTTATCATGTAGCTTGTACATTATTATCTTAGTTCTGGGGTGTGGGACATAGTTAGTACTTGTTGTCTTTTGCTTGTAGTACAAACAAATATATCAAGTGTGACTCTACTATGCAGGATTTTCGTTGTGCTATTTTATGATATCGGTCTGCGTAACCGAAATTTTCATGTATTATATTCATGTGCGTTGTGATTATATTTATGATGTTTTGTTGTGGTTTCATTGTATTTATACATGCTGTGGTTGTATTTATACGTGTTGTGGATGTATATACATGTTATGATTGTATATATTGTGTATGATGATCGTTTTATATTGTGGATTCTCATTGTTGTTATCTTTTGTGATTGTGAAGAATTATGCCACCCAAAAGAGCCACTACTGCTATGACCTCAGCGGAAGTCAGAAAGCTTGTTGCCGACAGTATTGAGGCAGCATTGGTTACAGAAAGAGCTGCCGTAGCTGCAGCTGCTGCTGAAGCCGCTTCGCGGGCAGAGACCGCGGAAGCCGCAGGGACAAATACCAATGGTACAAATGGTCGTAAGTGTACGTAAAAAGATTTCGAGAGTGGTGATCCGGAAAAATTCAAAGGCACTGAAGGAGCCACTGCCATGATCCGATTGTTTGAAAAGACAGAATCAGTATTCCTTATATGCAACTGTCCGGAAGACAGCAAGGTTAAGTTTGCTACTAGTACACTCGTTGGGGAAGCTATGTCATGGTGGAATTCGTATGCAAAGCCCATGGGAATGGAGAATGCTCACAAGCTTACATGGGACGAATTCAAGAAGTTGCTGAAAAAGAAGTTTTGCCCACGAACAGAAGTGAAAAAGATGGAAACAGAGTTTTATGAGCTAGTGACAGCAGGTAATGATATTGAGGCATATATCAGGAGATTTCAGGAATTGGCAGCGTTATGTCCGAAAATGGTTCCGGACACTGAGAAGCTATTAGAGAATTTCATTGGAGGATTACCTCACAACATCCGCGGAGATGTGATTTCTTTTGACCCACAAACATTGGATGAGGCAATCAGAATGTCTCAGAAACTCATGGCTCAGATAGTGAAGAAAGAAACTGCTTCAAACAACAACAACACCAACAGTAACCGTAACTACAACAACCGTAACTCCAACAACAACTACCGAAACAACAACAATTATAACAGCAACCGAAACAATTCCAATAACAACAACAACAAAAGAAATCGGGATAACAACCAGAGTAGCAATGTTACTCAACCACCACCCAAGAGACAGGAAACTGCAAAAGCCTATGTTGCAGGTCAAGCTGAGAAAAGAGGTTACAATGGTACTTTACCCAAGTGCAACAAATGTCAAACCCATCATAATCCTGGAAATTGTCCGAATCCGTGTGGGAACTGTAAGAATGTTGGTCATTCGACCATGGATTGCAAAGCCCCGATTGTGGTTGATAATCAGAAGCCCCCAGTAACATGTTTTGGATGTGGAGAAGTTGGGCACTTCAAGAATAAATGTCCAAAAGGAAAGAATCAGGGAAACAATAACCAAGGTGGAACAGCTAGAGGAAGAGCTTATGTCCTTGGAGGAGAAGATGTCAGGGAGGACCCGAATGTCGTTACGGGTACGTTCCTCATTAATAATCGTTATGCAATCCATACTATTTGATTCAGGAGCCGATAGAAGTTTTGTTTCTACTACATTTGCACCGTTACTCAACATTGAACTAACCGCATTAGACACTCCATATCACATTGAACTAGCTAACGGTAGTTTAGTTGGCACCAACACGATCATTCGTGGTTGCACTCTCAATTTTCTCAATCACCCATTCAATATAGATCTCATGCCAGTAGAACTTGGAAGTTTCGACATTGTCATCGGAATGGATTGGTTATCTCAACATCATGCCAGAATCATCTGTGATGAAAAAGTTGTTCATCTTCCTTATGATGGCGAAACATTGGTCGTTCGCGGAGAATGCAGTGGGACTAGACTCAGCATCATCTCGTGCATTAAAACAGAGAAATACATAAAGAAGGGTTGTTATGCATTCTTGGCTCATATCACAGAAAAGAAGTCGGAGGAGAAGCGACTTGAGGATGTGCCAACAGTTAAGGATTTTCCAGAAGTCTTTCCAGAAGACTTACCAGGACTGCCACCTACTCGCCAAGTCGAATTTCAGATTGACTTAGTGCTGGGAGCCGCACCAGTTGCGCGAGCACCTTATCGACTTGCACCTTCAGAAATGCAAGAGTTGTCGAACCAATTGCAAGAGCTCTTGGATAAAGGATTCATTAGGCTGAGTTCATCGCCTTGGGGAGCACCAGTTTTGTTTGTAAAGAAGAAAGATGGATCTTCCAGAATGTGCATTGATTATCGAGAGCTAAACAAATTAACGGTGAAGAATCGTTATCCACTTCCCAGGATCGACGATTTGTTTGATCAGTTGCAAGGTTCTAGTTATTACTCCAAGATCGACTTGAGATCGGGTTACCATCAGCTTAAGGTTCGGGAGGGAGATATCCCGAAGAAAGCATTCAGAACACGCTATGGCCATTATGAATTTCAGGTAATGCCGTTTGGACTGACCAACGCACCAGCTGTGTTCATGGATCTCATGAACAGGGTGTGCAAGCCATATCTAGATAAGTTTGTGATCGTATTCATTGACGATATCTTGATTTACTCAAGGAGTGAAGAAGAGCATCGAGAACACCTTAGAACGATTTTAGAACTGCTCAAGAAAGAGAAACTGTACGCCAAATTTTCAAAGTGTGATTTTTGGATCAGAAGAGTACAATTTCTTGGTCATGTCATTGATAGTCAGGGACTACAGGTTGATCCAGCAAAGATTGAGGCAGTTAAAGATTGGGCAACACCAAAAACTCCCACAGAAATTCGTCAACTCTTAGGACTTGCCGGATATTACAGAAGGTTCATTGAAGGGTTTTCCAAGATAGCTAAGCCGCTGACCAATTTGACACAAAAGAACCAGAAGTACGATTGGGGAGAAAAGCAAGAGACCGCTTTTCAGTTATTGAAACAGAAACTTTGCAGCACGCCAATTTTGTCATTGCCAGAAGGGATTGAAAACTTCGTGGTATATTGCGATGCTTCACACAAAGGACTTGGAGCAGTGCTAATGCAAAACGAGAAGGTGATAGCTTATGCATCTCGTCAGCTTAAAAAGCATGAGAAGAACTACACTACTCACGACTTAGAGTTGGGTGCCGTGGTTTTCGCACTTAAGATTTGGAGGCATTATCTTTACGGAACAAAGTGTGTAGTATTTAGAGACCACAAAAGCTTACAGTACATTCTTGATCAGAAGGAACTTAACATGAGGCAACGTCGTTGGTTGGAACTACTTAGTGATTACGACTGTGAAATCAGATATCACCCAGGCAAAGCCAATGTTGTGGCAGATGCACTCAGTCGGAAAGAGAGACTCAAGCCTTTGAGAGTCAGATCATTGGGAATGACTATCATTTCACCACTACCATCAAAAATCCTCGAGGCTCAGGTAGAAGCACTCAAGGAAGAAAACCTACCAAGTGAAACACTCAAAGGAATGCAAGATAAGGGAAACGGTTTAGTAAGGAGATCAGATGGAACATTATGCTTCAAGGATAGAAGCTGGATACCTCTCTATGGTGGAATACGAGAGTTGATCATGCACGAATCACACAATTCGAAGTACTCTATTCATCCAGGTTCTGATAAGATGTATCAGGATCTCAAGAAGCTTTATTGGTGGCCGAATATGAAAGCAGAGATAGCTACGTATGTCAGTAATGCCTTACTTGTGCTAAAGTGAAAGCCGAGTACCAGAAACCATCAGGATTACTACAGCAACCAGAGATTCCCTAGTGGAAGTGGGAACGCATTACAATGGACTTTGTCACTAAACTTTCCAAAACATCAGGAGGTTACGATGCTATTTGGGTAATAGTTGATCGTCTCACCAAGTCAGCTCATTTCATTCCAATCAAAGAGACTTATACTATGGATCAGCTCACCAGACTTTACGTCAAGGAAATAGTCTCAAAGCACGGTGCACCAATTTCCATCATTTCCGACAGAGACAGTCGCTTTACTTCAAATTTTTAGGAATCATTGCAAGATTCATTTGGGTCTAAGTTAGACATTAGTACCGCCTATCATCCTCAGATCGATGGTCAGAGCGAGAGAACGATTCAGACATTGGAAGACATGCTCAGGGCATGTGTCATTGACTTTGGAAATGGTTGGGCTAACCATTTGCCATTGATCGAGTTCTCTTACAATAACAGTTATCATTCGAGCATAAAAGCTGCACCATTCGAGGCACTCTACGGTCGTAAGTGCAGGTCCCCAGTTTGTTGGGCCGAAGTTGGTGATGTACAGCTAACAGGTCCAGAGTTGGTAAGAGAAACAACAGAAAAGATAATTCAGATTAGAGAAAGACTCCAAACAGCCAGAAGTCGACAGAAAAGTTACGTCGATGTTCGACGCAAACCATTAGAATTTCAGGTTGGAGACAGAGTCATGTTGAAAGTCTCGCCTTGGAAGGGCGTGATACGATTCGGGAAACGCGGGAAGTTGAACCCGAGATACATTGGGCCGTTCAAGATTCTGGAAAGGATTGGTCCGGTAGCGTACAGACTGGAGCTTCCGTCAGAGCTCAGCAATGTACATAACACGTTTCATGTCTCAAACCTCAAGAAATGTCTTTCAGACGAAACGCTCGTAATCCCATTGGAAGAAATTCTGATCGATGATAAGCTTAACTTTATGGAAGAACCAGCAGAAATCATGGACCGACAGGTCAAACAGTTGAAGCAAAGTCGAATTTCGATCGTCAAAGTTCGCTGTAATTCTCGCAGAGGTCCTGAGTTTACTTGGGAACAGGAAGACCAGATGCGACTCAAATACCCACATCTTTTCACCGAGACCACTCCAGAGAACAACATCAGCTAAATTCAGGGACTGAATTCCTTTTCGGGTGGTCGACTGTTACAACTCGTAATTTCAGGTCATTTTCCAAACCTCGACAATTTACTATTCATGAGTTACTATTCATCAAACACTATCCACCGATCACTATTCATCATTTCACTATTCATTGTTTTTGAAGTCAGTTTGAGACTTTGAGAAGTCGTCAAAAATTTTACTATTCACATGACACTATTCATTCTTGGAGGGAAATCACTATTCATGGGCATCATTCATCATGTCGTAAACCAGGTTTACGGGTATTCAAATGCGCGTAACCAGTTAGGTTTAGCTGCGTATTTATGCATCATCAGTAAAGGCACATCATACAGACTAGAGTAGTCTGCATATCATCAGTAACATCATTTCCATATCAGTTCATGCATGTGTTTGTGTGATTTTCATTAACGTATGCTTAATTGTTTAATTAACGTTACCACTCAGTCATTTCTACTAACATTATACCCAATACTCCCGACAATGATCCTAATACATTTTCAAGCTAATTATAATGATATAGAGATTATATTATTACTTTACCCGGTGTTTTTAAAACAATCTCTATACTTTTCGTTTGACGCTTATAACTCCGTCGGTTTACGAAATTTCAATCCGATAATCATTCTAACACCCGATTCTTGCAAGGAACATGATTTTACAATTTTTACAACTTCGTCATATCTCATTTCACCTCGTCACGAGTTATTTCTAGTTAACTCGGTACCCGATAACACTCAATGTATACACTAATCATCCAATATCTAAATAAATGGGAGACAAGTATCTTAATTAACATCAAATCTATCCCAAATTGCCCACATGTGCCGCCCCCCTAACCCCCCCCCCCCCCCATTTAGCTTAATACTTCCAAATCTCATTAATGAATTAGTACACATTTTATTTCATCTCCACTAACACAAACACATAACACATAAACCATTAGCTAAGAAAAAGATCCAAACCCTCCCATCCCATCTACCCCATTCGGCCAACCTCAAGAACACACCCATAATCCATAAATTTTTCAAGATCAAGTCATAATTACACTCCATTTACCTTCCTAGTTATGGATTTGTGATCAAACCTCAAGTTTATTACTCATTTCTTATCAAAACTCATCAAATCATCAAGTAAGTTTCAAGAACATGTTTTGATCATCTATTACTTTCATTTGATTCATATGTACATGTATTTTCAAGTTATATTAATTATCCATGCAAGTTATTTATGTTTTACATACCACTTTTGAACATAAACTACCTTAATCACTAGATCTATAAGTTTCACTAATGATCTCATGAAAACCACCAAGGTTGGTGATGTTTAGGACCCCATGACACCCTAAGAAGGTGTATGGTAGGATTTGCGAACTTGTGGAGTTGATTTGAGTTAGTATGATCAAGTTTAGAACCAAGGAAGTGAGTTTTTAACAATCTAAAATAGGTTCTATCCAAAAACGTGTAAACTGGAAAACTCAGTAACTTTTGGTATATTTTGGCCTTCATATTCAGAAATTTCTTTCAAAAACGAAACCGTGGCCGCAAGAATCACTAAAAACCGACTTATAACGAAGGAGATATGATTTTTCAAAGTTAGACGACGAAAACTAATTTTCTGAAAATTTAGTTGCTGATCGCCGAGATTCAAAGGACAAAACGAGGCGTTAGACGTGATCTAGATGACCCAACCTACTGAGATTATGTTAGTTCATGTTTATACGAAGCCGTGGATGTAAAGAACGTAGAAAACGAGCTTATAACGGCCGAGTTATTCACGTTTGAAGCCCGACGTACCATGTTCATTTTGACAGCCACTATTAGAAAGTGTTTTAAGTATAAAAACTAGTGTTTTTGCGAAACATAACGTTGTTAGCCGATTTTCAAATTGATCGAGGCGTGTACAATCAAAAGTTAAATGAAACGACATTAACACATTGTTACAAGGTTTACAAAAACGTCGAGTTTGGTCAACTAACACATAACGTGCAATATTTCGCGACTAGTTTCACGAAGCCATTTTGGGCATATTTTCACAAGTTAAGGAAAATATTAAATTGCGATGAAAACGCTACATTTTGCCAATAGAACACCAAACGAGGATCGTGGAGTACCGTTTTAACATATTTATACGAAAAGTAGTTTATAACTTAACGAGACGTCAAAAGTTTAATTTTCGTCGATAAACGTTATTTTCAAAACTAACAAGTGGTATCGTTAACATACGTAATTGCATGTGTTGCATTGTATCATTGCTTACATTGGATCACATCATTCATAATAGGTCGTGGTTAGAGACCGAGCTTTATTTCATCACATCCATCATTGTCATTGTTGCTATATCATATCAGGTGAGTTTTCATAGCCCCGTTTTAAATTGTTTATTGATTTCTAAACTCTCGGGGGAGAATACAGTGCACCATTTTTATATGCGGACCAAAGTATACAAACTCATTACATTGCTTAAGTTACATCATTGACCAGATTAAAGTCCCCTTTTATTATCATGAACCGTTAATTGTTAGCAAGCGAGAGTGAGCGAATAGATCTATTGAGGGTGACTCCTCCGTTCGGGTTGGTAGCGCCAACTTGTCAAACGAACGCATTTCATTTCTGTCATATTAGAGTGATTGGCAAACACTCAGTTGGGGCATTTCATTCAGTCTAGCTTCGGGGTCATGAGCTTAAGAGCTAATGTATCATTTTTATGTGGCATTGTTTTGTCATACACTTTATACTTGTGGTATCCGTACAACATTTCATTTACATAAACCTATGATCTCACCAACATTTTTGTTGACCATTTTTAGCAATGTATTTTCAGGTAATTAAGGTATCGCATGTTGGCTTGCATATGGACATCATGGAGTCGCGGAGTCGACGCGTCTCACTTTATATTTTATGCACGTATCCATCGTTGGAATTGTAGGAACTTGTTTTCTGAAAACTTGTTTCACCTTTTGGGACCTAGCTTTGAAACTCTGAATGTTTTTAAATAATCAAACGATGTATTTTCAAAACGACACTTTAGGTCGTTCAATATAACTGCAACTTTGGTGCTATGACCAGTCGTGCCCCTGAATGACTTATTCCGCTGCAAGTCACGAAATTTGGGGGTGTGACAAAGTATACAAGAATCGGCAATGTTTTCTACATTCCTTATTCGTGACACAGAAGCGTATTACAAAATAAAGGATTTGCTAGTTGAAGTCAAATATGAGGTAATAATAAATGTATATGCTTTTTCTTTTATTTTTTATTTTTATTTTTATTTTTATTTTTATTATTATTATTATTATTTTCAATATATTTAATTCCTGCAGTGTTGAAACCTTTGTTAATGCTTTCAACAGGTCAAGTATACACCGTCTGATTGTTCAGTCCAGTGTAGTTGCTTAACGTATGAGTGTTTTGTTCTTTTGTGTCGTCATATCTTTTACGTGCTGCGTATGAACAAGGTGGACCACTTTCCCACACAATACTTGCAAAGTAGATGGTCAAAGAATCCTATGATCATTAAATATGTCCAAAAGAGTCTAGATGGTACAACTGCGTCCAATTCGGAATGTGTTCTTGATTCTATTCTTAGGGAAATTTACAACAATGTCGAAGAATCTGTTACTCATTTGGTGGGTGACTTTGAAAAGCTGCAATTATATAAGGACGCGCAAATGACTTTGAAGGAGAAAGCTAAAATTGATGTTCCCAACCCTCCTAAAATGAATACGGATGCAGTTTATGTAGCAACTCTTGGTGTAACTGTACCAGAAAAATTGATATTCTCGCCCCTACTGGTATTAATACCAAAGGTAATAGGATACGTACCAGGCGTAAATCAAAGAGTAAGATTGCAATGAAGCTATCATACAAGCCAAAGAGGTTGTGCAGGAGTTGTGAACAGTACAAAAATCATGATTCAAGGAATTGCCCCAAAAAGAAGGAAAGATTACAAGACGATGACGTGGCTGACGTGCCCCAGTACGAGGATGAAGACATGGATTATAACTAAAACATGGATTATAACTATAGTGACTAGTTTCGCCATTTTCTGGTATGTCTGAAACAAGTAACAGATTGAATTTCTATTTTATTCCAGTCAAAGTATTTTGAAATACAATTTCTATTATTGAATAAGTCATGTTATTTTGAAAGGTATTGTTTTGGATTTGTTTCTGATTGCTTATAATATATCATGTTTTATTTCTTTGTGGTCCATCATATATATATCGTAATTCGTTATCCTATCAATTCAATTTATATTTTAAAGTTGGTGTTTGGGATTGTTTGCTGACAGTGGCACACCCCCAAATACCTGATTTTCAGCGGAATGGAATACCTGGGTCGTGACTGCCATAGCATCACAGTTAGAGTTATATTGAACGAACTAAAGTGTCATTTTAAACGTACATCGTTTGATTTCATAAAACATTCAAAGTTTACAAAAGATAGGTCCCAAAAGATTTGCCAAAGTTGTGGAAATGAGTTTGTTACAAATCAAACGATAGTTTAAGTGCATAAAAATCCGAGTGAGACGCGTCGTCATCGCGACTCTATGATAAGTCCAAATGCCGGTCATGATGCGAATGCCTTAATTACATGAAAATACATTGCTAAAACAGTCAACAATAATGTTGGTGAGAATCATAGGTTTATGTAAATGTTTTGTACGATATCCACGAGTATAAAGTTTAAGTGTGACAATGTTGCCATATAAATAAAATCATACAATTGCTATAAGCTCATGACCCCGAAGCTAGACTAATAGTGTACGCCCCAACTAAGTGTTTTGCCAGACACTCTGATATGATTCAAATGAAATGCGTTCGTAGACTAGTTGGTGCTACCAACCCCGAATGGAGGAGTCACCCTTAATAGATCTATTCACTCATCTTAGCTTAATATCAATTAACGGTCCATGATAAATAAAAGGGGGCTTTAACTTGACAATGTGGTAACTTAAGCAATGTAAATGTATTTAATGTATTTGGACTCGTAATAAAATGATGTGCAATGTATTCTCCCCCGTAGGTTTGAAAATGAAATTATAAATTGAAAACGCGGCTATAAAAACTCACCTAATTCAATGATTATGATGATAAAGGTGGATACACTGAAATGAGGCGCGATCTCTAACCGCAACCTAATATGAATGCATATGTCTTAAGATAGTACGATGTGTATTGAATGCATTTTATAAAATATTTGATCACCCATATATGTTGGTAAGGTAGTTTAGTAGTGAAAATGTAATTTTGTCGAAGCGTATTATTGGTAAAACAATTCACTTTAATACACTATAAGTTCATGAGTATTCAAGTCCTAATTGTAAAACATTTCGCTACTTGTTTCCTTATAAACCCCTTAACGCGCCTAATCAAGTATATATGATATTCTACCATTTTCGTGTTCGACGTTTTAGCTGATTCCGCTTCTAAAGTGTCCAAATTCCATTTTTAAAAATTCCATCAGCTTTTATTAAATCAACCAAAGCTGTCAATTTTTTTTTGTTTCGTCCAGATTTTCAAAAGGCCATAACTTGCTCTTTTTAAGTCCGTTTTTCGTGTTCTACCTATCCCTGCGAAGGTATTTAAGTATACTCTAGGCTCTTCAATGTCTCGGCTCGTCCAGACATCACTTAACCTCAGTTTTTATTTCTCAAAAATCTGGACAGCAACTAGTATTTTCAGAAAATTTGTTTTTGCCGATAATCTTAGATCTATTGTATCTTATTCGTTATAACTCCGTTTTCAACCATTCAAACGCTCACATTTTCGTTGTAAGGTCTAGTTTCTATATTTTTAGCCAAATCTTATATTTGTAAAACCCATTTTTCTGTGGAGATGATTTCCGGACAGCCCATAAGTATATGTTTCAAACTCATTGTTTTAACACTTACAACTACTAGATCCTACTCAAAACAACTCCCAAAGACTATCCTACATGTCCACCAATTCTTCCACAATATTCATAGTATCATAATAATATAACAATAAAATAAATGTTCCAAAACATCAAAAATAAATAATCTAGATGTAGCAAAAATTATAAATCATAAGTTCTTTATTTTTGAACCTTAACTTGTACATGAAAATTAAATATGAGCTAGGACTTGAATATTCACATTTTCTCAAGAAAATAATTATGTCAAGTATATTTTTAACTTATTTGAAACATAAAAATGTACAAACATATATAGGGTGATCTTGCTATATATATAGTTTAAATGAAATTTTAAACATAATAACATGAAACAAAGTATAAATCAAGTATAAAATGCATAAGAAAGTTATAAAAAAAATATTTTTTAAGCTTACTTGATCAAGATGGATTAAGAGTAGTAGCAAGATAAGGTGAACCCAAGAGTACTCCGAACTAGAAAGTGTGTATTTATTAACCAAATAGACCTTAATAAGCACTAGATAAGCACCAAGTTTCTTCCTCTTTTCTTCCTCCTCTTGTTGGCCGATTACCAAGGGTGGGTGAGTGAGTGTTTATATTTTTTTCTTAGTCTTAAAACTATGTGTAATGTATATGTATATAAGTAGGAAGGTATTGGATATTTTGTAGACAACAAGTACTAACCAATTAATGAAGTTACTGAGGCTTTTCAAAGAGATGAGGGAGGCATGGGGGGGGGGGGGGGCGTAGGAATGGGGATGGGGTGGAAGAGTATGTAAGTAAACATTGGACTTTAAGTGTAGTTTAGGTAAATTTGGCTAGTATAATGTGTTATCGGGTACCGAGTTAGCTAAAAATAGATTTTAACGGAAGAAAATAAAGTATGACGAATTTGTAAAAATTATAAAATCACATTTCTTGCTAGTATCGGGTGTTAAAATAATTATCGGGTTGAAATTTCGTAAACTGTCGTAGTTATAAGCTTTTAACGGTATATATAGTAAATAATTTCAAAACACCGGGTAAACTAATAATATAACTTTTATATCATTATAATGAGTGTGAAATTATATTAGGATCATAGTCGGGAGTGTCAGTTATATTGTTCAAAGTAAATGATCGAGTGATAGCGTTTATTTAAATAATAAATATACGTGAATTAAAATTATGCAAACCCGTGCATGACCTAATATGAAGATGATGTTACTGATGATATGTAGACTACTCTAATCTATATGAGGTGTCCTTAATGATGTTTCATGCATACGCAGCTAAACCCTTATGGTTACGCGAATTTTGAATACCCGTAAACCTAGTTTACAAAATGATGAATGATGACCATGAATAGTGATTTCCATCCGGGAATGAATAGTGTTTTGTGAATAGTAAACTTTTTGAAAACATCTCAAAGTCGTAAACTGACTTTAAAAATGATGAATAGTAAATGATGAATAGTAACCCTGTGAATAGTAATTTTCGAAGTTTGGAAAAATGACCTGAAATTACGATTTGTCACAATCGTCCACCCTAAAAGGAATTCAGTTAGTGTTGGTCTCTGGAGTGGATTCGGTGAAAAGATGTTATCGAAAGGATAAAGCTATGGTAACCGTTTTGATTCCTCGTGTCTTGTTCTAACTACTATTACGATATGAGTCTCCCTTTGCCTATGATGCTTAGTCTAACTTGTACTTCTTGTATGATAGGATTGGGTGACTATGCCAAACATAGTGATTTAGGTTGCCTCGTGAGATCTTATGTTTTCTGTTGCGTTATGAATTAACTTGCTGTATGTTTCTAGCCCTTGTTCGTAGTTCCAAAATCCTTTTGTTGTTTTCTTATGTAATGGAATACTCCTCGTAGATGGAAAGTCTTTCCTAGAGAGGTCAATGGTAAAAATTTACTTAACAGCTGAGTGGGTGACATGTGGTGTAGGTATCTAGAGAGGGTTTGTCAAAAGAGATGTTTATGAAAAAATTTATTTGGTTACAAAGCTTTTGAATGAAGATTGTTATTAAGAATTTTTGAAAAGATGATTATTTTCTTCATAGCATAATCCTTCCTGAATTATACATAGGTGATCAGGCTATGTATAATTGAGGACTAATGATGCGATGCTCGGTTTAGTCAAGGTAGCATTATGTTTCTCAAAAGTTTTAGATGATGTTCAATGTGTTGTTTGATAAGATAGTAGTAAATAGTTGGTAGAATGACAGAAAACCAATTTTATAAGGTGGTGGTAATATAGCGTGTTTTAAAAAATTTGTGAAATAATTCCCTAAGGTGGTAGTAAAATAGCTTTGAGTAAAAGTATATGAAATGGTTTTACGAAGTGGTAGTAAAATATCTTGTATTAAAATTATGTAAAACAGTTCTATAAGGTGGTAGTGAAATAGTTTGGGGTAAAATCTGCCGAATGGGTTATAGGATGTGGGAGAATCTTACGGAATAGTAACAGTCTATAGTTAGAGATGAATTTTTACTTACCCCTTCTAGGATAGCGGTGTGTTGTTGCAAAATAGTTAGGAATAAGATAAATGGAATGGAAAATGTACTAGACGAAGGTTATGAGTATCTTGGATAAAAGATAGAGATTACCTTAGATAAAAAAAAGTACATGATACAATGAGGTTACAAGAAAGTACATAAGATAGACTACTTAAAGAAATACAACCCTAGAGGGTTTAGACTTCGGTTTTATTATACAAGCAGAAACTTTTTCTTAAACATTATCCTTGCCCGTAATAACGACAGGATCTTGGCAAGCTCCTGCTCCTATTAATGCGTATGCTCCTCCACTAGTTCTTCCTCCATTTTGATTCCTAAGCTTTGGGCAATCATTCCTGAGGTGTCCTATGATTCCACATTTGAAGCAGCTCCCCGGAATCCTCTGATTTGTGGGATTCCTACAGTCCTTGGTCTGGTGACCACACTTCTTGCACAACCCACACGGTTTGCTGCAGTGACCTAGGTAATGGAGATTGCATGTGTTGCAGTAAGGTAATTTCCCATCATAACTTTTCTTGGTGCGTGGTCCTGCAGTATAGGCTTTCCCCACTTCTTGTCTCTTAGGTAGTCGTTGTGCAACACTTTCACCTTGATTGTTGTTGTTGTTGTTGTTGTTGTTCCATACCAATCCATGCATGCCTTTGAATTTGCTATTTAAGCTCACATCATCTTCCTCACCATCACACATTCATCATTCACTCACCATGTCTTCTACCATTGCTACCACATCACACAAAGCCAATAAACCAAGACTCAACATAAAACCACCCAAGGAAATACTTCTCATTGATCTAACTCTAGATGATGATGAAGACATTCATACACCATTACCCTCAACCAACTCAACCTCATCAATTTCTACACCATTGGCTCCTTCCAAAGCCATTTCTACTACGCCAACCTCATCATCCTCTTCCACAATTAGGACAACAACACCCTTACTCCCACCTAGTCCTCCTCAATCATTGGCGTTAACATTCACACCATCACCAACAACTCCTCTTGAGCTTGGGTCCAACACATCATCATTTTTTGCTTCTCCATCACCACAACCACTGATGGGTCACCCCATTCTCTACCCACTTGAACCACATAGCCTAAGTTGTGCATGTTGTCATCACAACCGAAACCTCATCTTTAGCCTTAGGGAAGAATTGAACTTCATGTTCTCATATCTTGAACACCTCCTAACACCACCACAAGGGCCCATCATAACACCTCCTCCACCAACCAATAGCCCAAACAACTAAACATTTTCATATTTAGTTTCCATAAATAAACATCTAGGATCCTTTTTGGTATTAAAGCAAATATTAGGGCCTCTTAAATCACTAAAGATTTATATGTGCTTCTTGTAGTGTATTTTTATGTTTATGTTGAAGTCATACTCTATGTATGACATTTCTTCTTATGAATAGATGGGCTTATTGTATGGTTGTTTTATCTTTTATGGTTTTCGGCTTCTTAGCCCTTTGCTTAGTTTATGGTTGATTATCTTATTTTCTTTATTTTATTTTTTCATGGTTGGATATTTGTCTTGGTTGCTACATGTTAGTTATTGTATGTATGTCATCTAACTTTGTTTTGTAGCAAGAACCATTGCTCGATTCCTTGATGTCCTCCAAACGAGGGGGAGTATATATCAAGGGAGCCTTTGCGATCTTTTTGCTTCGACAAAAAAGGGGAAGAAATGGGATATATACTCATGCTAAAAAACTTGTTAAAATAATTTTTTCATTTAAATGAGTTTATGTTTTGTCATCATCAAAAAAGGGGAGATTTTTTATGCAAATAATGTACTAAAAATGTTATTTATATCTTTCGATAACTCCACGTTTTGATGATAACAAAATGCGAAAACACTTTACTCAAAATTAACGTAAACAAGTTTTTAGTTGAAATATCCCGTTTCTACATAAATCACTCTAGGTTAGAGCAAACAAATTTACAACTTGACCAATGATCAAAGAAGTGAATTTGTGTTTTAAACTTCACATTTTTAATGTGACAAAATATTTTTTCAAAAATACACTTTACAAATTATTTTTGAATTACAAAGAAATGTTTTATTGGAAAAATAAGTTTAAAAATCACAACAGCTATTTTTTCCCCCAAATCAGCTCCAAACTTCCCCAATTAAACTTTCACCACTAAAAACAAAAATTGGAGTGTCATTGTCTGGCACGGTAACACTAAATTTAGTGTTACCGTCCCACTGTGACGGCTAGATTTTTCTTGCTTATAAATACCAGCCTACTTCACAGTTTTTGGGCATCCTTTTTCACACACAACTTTCTGAGTTTAAAACTCTTATACCATCTTCTCTCCTTTGATCATTTAGTTAGTTTTTCTTTTGTTTAAAGAGTGATCCCATCATCCAACCAAGTGATCACCTCCATTCCTCTATTAGTGCAAGAGAAGAACACAAAGTATCAAGAAGATACAAAGTGTTGATAGTTAGTGCACTTGTAACATTTGTTACATACTTGTTGTATCCTAGCATACACCAAGTTGATTTTCTTTTGTGTAGTTTGTGAGAGTAGATCATTGTAATCTTGTTGAGATCTTGGGGATCTCTTATAGCTTGTAGCTTGTGGGCTTGTGTGTTGATCAAGTGGATCAAGGGTAGATCGGGTAGATCGAGTGAAATGTGTTGATTGTGTGATTTAGTAAGGATTGTGTGGATCGTGGTAGATTGGTACTAGCTAAGATTAGTACTCGACATTTAGCTTAGTGCCGAAAATTGTCAGAAGCGACGTTGTATGGTTTTCTCCGCTTGAAGGGAGCTTTGTTGACATAGTTCTTAGAACTCTCGAGTTGGGTACTCGGGGAGTGGAGTAGAGCGAAGAAGAGCTTCGTGACCGAACCACTATCAATCTCGTTGTCTCGGTTTGATCTTTCCATCTCATTTCTTAATACTTATTATTTATATTAGATAGTATAGCTTATTGTTCATATTGGTATTGATTGATTTCACAAAAGAATCGAATCAAAGTTTTTCACAAGCAAAGTTTTATAACTAACTAAAAACTGGTAAAACTATTCAACCCCCCTTCTAGTTTTCCACAACTCGGGTTGACCCAAATAAATTTTTTTGACCTAAGTAACCTGATCCGAATAGGATTAATCGGGACCGGGTTAGGGTTTTTTGACACCCCTATCAGTCACTCCCAAAAAAAATTACAATAATAAACATAATGACCTTCCAAAATATTATGAATTTCCGTCAACCAAACATGCGAAGATATTTTAAATTACAAAATTTTAAATTCTCAATAATTTAAATTTTCTGTTATTTAAAATTTCTTAATTTCAAATTCATGAACCAAAAATTTAAAATAAAAATTTTAACTAGTGAAAATCTAAGGGGCAGTTTGGTTTGTTGCTAGGAATAACAATGGGTATCGAATTTTGTATGGATTGAAAGAAATAAAAATTGAATGATAGTATTAATGTTGTTTGTTTTATAAAATGTAATTGGGATTTGGATTTGGATTTGAATTTTGATTTGATGTAGGAGAGAGAAAAAAAATAAATGTGTAACGGGAGAAGGAGTGATCACTATGAAAACTTCCAACCCTCCCAAATTTAGCCAATCAAATTATGCCAACTCAGCTCAACCCTCCAGCCCTCCCAACCAGCCCTCCCAACCAATTTCACTCGCGCCCATGATTTTTCAGCCCTCCCAAATTTTTAATTTTTCCCCCCTAAACAATTAAACTACACAGTTTATAACTAAAACACATAACATTTTATTAAGAAAGAAAAGTACATAAATGTTAAAAAGGAACAATGCAACATTTTTTTAAAAATAAAAACAAACTAAATTAATTCTTCAATCGCTGGTGGTTGGTTTGCTGGGTCATCCAGGAAAGCCAAGTCTAGCCTCGATACGTGCTCAGTAAGATCAAACCGGAGACGATGATGGATGTTTTCGTCATGTAACTCCGGTAGTACACTAGGGTCATAAACTACGGGTGCCAGTTGGTCCATTATATGAACCGATGATATTGCCCCCCCCCCCGGTCGTCTTTTATGATCATGTTGTGCAATATACAACACGCGTAGACGTATTTGGAAATTTTCTCTGTTGTCAGTGGCCGGAGAGGACGGTCCAAAATCCTCCATTTCCCTTTAAGGACACCAAAAGCTCGTTCTACATCCTTTCTTGACGCCTCTTGCAGTCTCTTGAATTTTGTATCCTTCGTATCGACTGGATGCCGAGATGCTTTAACAAAGGTGGACCAGTTAGGATAGATGCCATCAGTGATAAGGTATCCACGTTTGTAGAAGCGCCCATTTACAGTAAATGAAGAGTTTGGCGCCGTTCCATTTCGCTCGGTCAGGTACAACGGCGACTGGTTCAACACATTGATATCTTTGTTCGAACCAGGAGGTCCAAAAAACGCATGCCAAATCCACAAATCTTGTGAAGCAACACACTCAATCATAATAGTCGGAACTTTATGATCACCCCTCGTGTATTGTCCTTTCAACCGTTTAGGACAATTCCTCCACTCGACATGTGTACAATCCAGGCTACCAAGCATTCCTGGAATGTGATGTCTTTCTTCGTGCGCCTGTTGCACTAGTGCAACGTCGTTAGCTGTCGGCGCCCGTAAGAACTCACGCTTATATAACGCAATGATCGCGTCACAAAAAAAATCAAGTGACTCACGTGAAGTTCTTTCAGCCATGTGTAAATTATCATCAAAGTTATCGGGAGGTTCACCTGTTGAGAGCTGTTTAATTGCTGATGTGCATTTTTGTATCGCCGTGAAACTTTTGTTCCCACTAGCATCGATCCCCTCTTGAAAGTACTGGAAATTTGCTTCAATATCACCAACAATTTTTAGAAACAAACGGCGACTTATGCGAAATCGATGACGAAAAATATGCTCGCCCCACCTTGGTTCTTCGACGAAATAGTCTCGCATTAGTCTTTCGTGCGCGTCTATCCGGTTTCGTTCAATATACGTCCGGGTATCGACAGAGTTTGCCGAGTCTTCAAGATCCTCCAACGCGGCTTCAAAAAATGCAAAAGAACTACCCGTCGAAATATCCGCAAGCAAAATTGGTTCGAATTTAAAACTGGAAGATGAAGATGAAGACATTGTTTGAATGGAGAAGATGGTTTTTTTTTTTTTTTTTTTTTTTTTTTTTTTTTTTTTTTTTTTTTTTTTTTTTTTAATGCTACGGTACCACAAACAAGAAAGAAGGGGGCATTTATTTGTTTTGATTCCCTTCCAACGTTCCAATTTCAACATCAAACGGTCAATTTTTTTTGCAATTCATACCCTTCCAACGGCTTCACCAACGGTTAAAATACCCGGTCACCAAACCGCTCAGCCAACCCGCTGGGCAACGGAGTGGTATTACCGGCTGTATGGGCAAACCGCTGGGCAACCCACCAGCCACTCCGAGTCCCCTAAAAATAAAATAAATTTTGTTTGTTTTATATTGATTTAATTACTAAATACAAAATTAATACCATATTACATTTAGGGCCCGTTTGATAGCTACTTAACAAAACAATTCAGTGCTGAAAACTGAATCGTACAAAGGTGAGGTTGTTTGGTTGAAAAAAAAGGTGTACTGAGTGGGCCAACCCAGTACTGAATGGGCCACCTCCCATACCCTTGCCCTGTGATTCAGCATCTTCTAATATCTCTTAAATACCCTTTTTTTTCATAAAAAATCCCTGGTGACCATTTTCTTTTTTCTATCTCTCCGATTCAACTATGTTTCTTCATTTTTATAAATCAAGATCTGATTATCTACATTATTTGCTCCTTCATAATTTTAAATAGATTCTTAACTTTTTATAGACCCATAACTGCACCCACTGTTGATTCGCCGTCATGGAGTATGTTCATCTTTACCGGAACGAGTTACCGGAAAAGATGCTCACATTTCAATGTCTCTTTTTCTTATGAAAGAATGGATCGAATTGAAAATGTAAAGTAAATTCAATAATGAATTTACATGTTTTGGGTTACTGTGAGTTTTGATCTTCTTTCTTTTGCAATACTAGATAGTGGATACGAAGAGATTGGTTGTCAGTGGATGAAAAAAAAATGTTGACTAGTATCTTTTTAACAAAAACATGGATAAGATTAAAGTTAAAATCCCTTTTTTTTTCTTCATAAGATAGAAGGTTAAATTGGTAATTTCAGGCAACTCAGATTGCTCATTCAGAACAAAAATCAAACAATCATTTTCACTCAGAATCAGGTTCACTCAGCATCTTGGAATCATTCAGCAGCTTTGATTCATTCAGCGCTAAATCATACTCCCTCCGTCCCATATTAAGTGTCCACTTTCCAAATGCACAAAGTTTTAGAAAAGTGGGGCCAACTACACTCTCCACCAATCAAATATCACTATTACCCACTAAAGTCTCTTCTCATTGGTTGAAAATATTCCCTGGACACTTAATTTGGGACATCCCAAGATTCCATTATGGACACTTAATATGGGACGGAGGGAGTATTTTTTATCAAACAACCCCTTAAGTTTTTAAAAGTTAAAAAAGAAAATCATTTGTGGCTAGAATAGTGGCACGCCTACAAAAGTCAACAAATATAAATGAAATGTCAGAAAACCAGGGATGGTCCAAGGCTTTTATAAAAATCCATTCAAAAGCGTATGAGACACTGATACGTAACCCAACTCCACAAACCAAACAAATTAAAAATAAAAATATTTGCTTTAAACGAGCATGGTTAGATGAGATTAGGGGTGTTCACGGGGCGGTTCGGTTCGGTTCGGTTAGAGATTTTAACTATCCATCGCGGGGCGGGTAATTCATTTTACTATCCGAAATCGAACCGTACTATGCGGGTAACCGGACATGCGGGTACCCGAAATGAGCGGTTACCCGCGGTTCGGGTCACGGTTAACCATTTAAAAAAATTAATCGAATCAACTCGGATGAACAATAACATAAATTAGAACGTAATATGTCATTGTAGTAAAAATAAATAACATTGAAGCGATTAGAGTCAGAGTAATGTTGTCCCGTCGTAATAAAAACATTCAAATTATCATATGTAACAAAATAATTAATACTATTTATTTGACGTTTATATGTTACGATCACTTTAATCATATGTAATCCATGGACGTTAGTAAATGATCACATTAGGTAAGTAAAAATCAGTTATACGATAAAAGTAATGCAATAATATAGTTAATACTTGTACATTTTTATGAATGGTTTGTTGAAACCTACATATATATTATACACGGTTCGGTTCGGGTAACCGCGGATAACTAAAAGTAAAAACCGAAACAGAACCGTGATAAGCGGGTTTTTCCGGTTTCGGGTTTTCTCGGTTTCGGTTTCTTTGGTTATCGGTTTTTTGCGGTTTCGGATTGGGCGGATCGGCTCGGTTCGTCGGTTTCTCGGATTTTTTGAACACCCCTAGATGAGATGCACCTTCAAACCCTATTCCGTCTCCATACTTCTTTACATAACAGCAGATAAAGACTTAAAACCCTATCTCCAGCCTCTTATTTTTTGCGCCGACCTCCCACTTCTTACACAAAAAATGGCATTACAACCGCCTCGCATAGTAACTAGAGCAGCTCTTGCACCATTCATGAACAACGGGAATAACTTGGCGAATGTTGCCGCCCACTTCCATTGTAGGTTTCAATTCCCTACTATTATTGTGTATCAATTGTATGTTTATTGATTGTATGTTTTTCTTTAAAAGAGGCGTATCATGATTTTTTTTTTCTTTTTTTTTTTTAATGTATAGTGAACTTACCGCAACTTCGTGACAAGTTATTAACAATGAATTTGTTCAATTGGTGGAGAGACGGAGGTGGAATGTACAGAATTCATGGAGATGATTTGCCGCTGCCAATATGTACCAAAGGCTTAGGCGGGACTCGTCAGTTTATTGTTCCTAATGATGCAACATTTGTGAGTGTGCTTAACACAATCGAAGCTCAAAACTCTGGGTTAGTGAGAGGAACTTATATTTTGTCCTATAAGCATCATGTTACTGAGTCAACTAACATTATGGTGAGGACGCCTCGTGATTGGTGTACCGCGTGTGAGTATTATTGGAGCTTGAATTGGGCAAGTGGACAACCTGAAATGATTCTTTACATTGATATGGTAGTTGGGCCTGCTAGGCAGCTTCGCGCTATGGAGCAGGTGGATGAGGGTTGGTAATTAGAGATTGAAAACTTTATGATATGGTAGCTGGGCCTGCTAGGTAGCTTCGCTGTGTCTGGGCTTTCTCCCGTTAACTTTTTTTTTTGCGTATATTTTAGTCCGTATGTTTTCTTGTCGAGCTAGACGACTTCAATAACCGATTCCTTCTTAGCATAAAACGATTGCCTATGTTATTAAGCAAAAGAAGTTCCTGCCTAATATTTGTTGTTCCGTAGAACAGTTTCAAAATTGCTAGTCTTTTAGGTTGTTACATAGTACCTGCTATTATAGTTTACGTCTAAGTACTAAAAATACTATTTACATCATTCAGTGGTTCTTAGGACAAAAGACACAGCAAGAATCCGTTTCTTCATTCCTGGTGCTTGGCCTTTTTTGTGTTTGGTTCATTGACGGGTTCCTGGCCATGTTTAAATAGTTCTTTGCGAACAGATGCTTTTTGCGTGTCTTTGTCGTTCAGTTTTTCCTGTGTCGCAGTAGTTTCTTCCTTTGTTGGCGGAGTGGATGCTGGCATAATTTTCTTTTGACTGCTGATGTGTTGATCGTACATGTCGGGGGTTGATGATGGTAACGCTTGTGTTGGCTCAACATTGGGCGCCGTTATTAGTAGCGGTTTGTCATTTATGACTTTGTCAAGTATGAAGTCTGGACAACCGATTTTGCTGTTGGCTCCAATGTGAAACTGAAATATTTGTTTTGTTCCTTCTAATGCTTTCAACGACTGACAGTTCATATGGGTTGTTCTCTCCTAGGTCCTGCACTATTTCCTTGCTTTCTTTAACCATCGTGCGCGCCTCAGGGCTGAAACAGGTCAGGTATATTGTGCCAGTGCCATCGGTAATGATCGCTTTGAAACAATAACTGCATAGAAGTTATAGTATCATGTTTATTGTGATTACCAGAATGGTTTTTCTATTTTGTAATACCTGTAGTTTGTTGGGATTTTTGAACCGAGTTCCTGGCATTGTGGATATTGTTAGTAAGGAGATATAATTACTCTAAGTTCTGTATGTAGAAGGTCCTTCTGATGATGCATCTCGTGGTAGGGTCCCCTGTTACCATAAGGTCGCTGACTCGTTGGATGCACCCACTATAATCTGTTTAGGGAGGATGTGTTTTTTAGGATATGTTTCAGATGCCTAATGAAAACAGCACCTATGTGTACCTGTTAGTATTGCGTCTCCTACATCTGCTCTTGATTGAATCTCATTGTACGCGGCAAACCTGAAATGGTGTTTAGGGAAACCGATATTTGGCAAAGGCTGGAAGTTTGTGTATTTTTCGAAATCTAGCGATGTTTGATGACTCAAAGTGCGCTGCAATTTTTTGGTTTCCTCGCAGCCAAATCCTGTGATCCTATATGCTGCATCTAGTTGAAGTATTTGGTCAAATTTTGCGGTGTCCCGTACTCCTCCACCCTGCCAAAACAGAGCTATGCTTATACATGTTGAGGTATAGGATGTTATTTCTCTAGTCTTAGGTTGCACCTGACGACCTCAGTTTGAATTTTACCTGTTCATCTAGTAGCATACAGCAAAATGCAACCGGCCTTGGGTTTCGGATATTTCCTGCAGTTCGCTTACGGTATATGCCCACTTCTATCGCTTTGTTGATATCTGTGGGCTTCAGGTATGCGACGCTGACTGTTTCTGGCTGCACTGCAATCATCTTTCCTTCACTTTTCGACACCAAACTGGAACTGCTACTTCCCGCCATTGTCCTGTGAATTGAGAAATTTTTTATATCAAAAATAAATATAACTCAGAAATGAATCGTAACAATATAATCAGCTATTAATAACTATATACATCAACGTTTTGACTTAAACAATCAAACAGACAATGACATATTATACAATCGAAATAAGCTGTATACCCTCTACCATTTGAACAGATTATAAAAAGGGAAGCATCAACAAAACGATATAAATAACTACTTAACATAGAAAATAAACGCATCAAACGATTATGATAACAATCGATTAAGTGACAACACAAAATACATAGTAGGTCAAAATAAACATATTATGCGTTTTACGTGAGAGCCAGTGTGCACTATGGCCTATGGAGTAGTAGGTGTGCACTATGGCCTATGGGGTAGTAGCTCGTGCGGTATTGGTTCTGATCGAGGTATCAAATATGTAATGCTAAAATCGTGAATGACGTTACATAGAATGGTTGCAAATATGGTATTGCATATTGTTGGTGATCGTGTATAGTATCCCCGGACCTAGCACACTAGGCCGGGCACACTCATAACTTGTACCACGGCAGAGTCAAGACGGACGAATACACAATGTAAACTCTGGTCTTGCCAAGCCAGGACAAGAACATGCCCCGGTCTCTCCTGACCGGGCTGGAACACATCGTTGGTCGCAGCCGGACCACAACGATGCAGAAAGCCAGATCTTGTGGGATTGTATCGCCCACTTGATTTGACATTTACCTACTAAGGTATGGCGCAACCTGACTCTGCTTTGACACCCACCTACCCGGTAAGGCGTTAGTCAATACGCAGATTCCCGAGGCAGCTACAGTAAGTATATGGGTAGTATAAATACCCCCATTTAATTTATTACACACAACTAACAGCATTTACTTTCACCTACTCAGCACCTACGCCTTATCTCTTAAACAATATACTTACTCTCACGCCGGAGTCCAACCGCGGAACCCCCCTTCCGCGGTAAGACTAACGGTGTTGCTTTTCTTAGCAGCTCACGAAGTACGTAGCGCAAGATCTATACCCGCCAAGAGCTAGTTTAACCTAGGTCTGGAGGTGAGCCCAAGATTTGTACTAACAAGTTGGCGCCATCCGTGGGACCAGTTACACAACTGCGTTTCATAAAAAAAAACTTTACCATGAGCAATCAAACAAAAAACCCCTCTCCGTCCCAAGAACATTCTACAGTACGGAACACCCGTGAGAAGGGGAAGGGGAAAGAAGGAGAGCAACATGCAGACTCTGTTCCAGATGAGGCAATAAAGGCGTTCTGCGACAAGCATTACCACCAACTATTGCCCTTAATGGCTGAAAAAGTCTATGTGGAGAAAATGGGACAATTAAAAACCCGTCTCAACTTCGAGGACGAGTCGCAGGAGGATTCATACTCCCGAGAGCCATCCTGACATGTTGAATCAAGAGACAGGAGAAAGCGGAAGACAAGCCCCGGTGTGAGGCCTGAACCTTCCGAAAGCTCCTACTCCTGGAGCTTTTTCTTCAGACTTAGTAAAGAACCCGAAAATAACGAGGAAAGGGCCAAACACCCCCGGTCGGCCGTTTTCACTCGTTTAGGGGAGAAAAGAGAAGGTGTTAAATCACGTTTGGGGGAAAGAAAGCCGGACGTATTTTCTAGGCTTAAGTCCAAGAGCCGCGCTCGAAAGGAGCGTAGAGGTGAAGCTAGACGTTACAGACGCGACAAACGATCTTTTGTGGAAGGAAGTCTGGATAGCCCAAGAAGAAGCCCAAGTCCGACCTACAGCCGCACTCCCCGCTCAAGGGAGAAAGGCGGCGGGTCTGGATCCGCTTGCTCCGGTTCCAAAAGGCGAAGGGACCAGACACCGGAGGGAAACAAAGACTATGATGGGGGATATTGGGAAGCCGGGTCTGGGAAGAATAAAGGGAACGCGGACGATCTTTATCGCCCGTACGACATCGACGACAAGGACCCTTTTACGCAAAGAGTCAGAAACTTCGAGTTCCCAAAGAGGACCCGAATGCCTTCCAATGTCAAAACCTATGACGGAACAGGAGATCCGGAAGACCACTTGAAAATTTTCTGTACCGCGGCCAAGGTCGAGTGATGGGCTATGCCCACTTGGTGTCACATGTTTAACTCCACCCTGATGGGCCACGCTCGAATGTGGTTTGACGAATTGCCTGCGGAGAGCATAGATAGCTTTGAAGATCTCCGCAAAAGTTTCTTGTCCTACTTCCTCCAACAGAAGAAATACACCAAAGATCCGGTGGAACTCCACCTTATCAAGCAAAGAGAAGGAGAAACCACGGCAGCATTTGTCGACCGTTTCAAAGCGGAAAGTATGCATGTGAAGGGCGCCCCTGAATGCATGAAGGTTTCGGGATTCATACACGGGATCAACAATCCAGAGCTAATCAGGAGGCTGAATGATAAAATCCCCAAGACGGTTGACGAAATGTGGAAGGTGACTACGACCTTCATCCGTGGTGAAACTGCCGCGGCAAATGTGTCAAGGAAAGAGCAAGACCGCTCTTCATGGAAATCTCACGAGGGGGGATCCCGGGCATCCCACAACCAGAGTTTTGAAAAGAAAACAGAATTCAAAGGGCATCCAAGGGCGGACCGGAGAAAAAATGACCGCTTCACACCTTTAACAAAAACGCCAAAGGAGATTCTTGCAATGGATGCGGTAAAATTCACAGCTCCGCCACCTATGATAAGCCCGGTGGAATCAAGAAACAAAGACAAGTATTGTGAATTCCAAAGAGAAAAAGGACATCATACGGATGAATGTTTCCAGTTGAAAAGGCAGATTGAGGACGCGGTCAGATCTGGCCAGTTGGCACACTTGGTAAAAGAGATCAAGAACGGAAGCCAGAAGGGCGGGGCCGCTAAAGGTGGCAAGAAGGAAGCCGCAGCCAAGGACAAAGCCCCAGCAATATTCATGATACGGACCTGGCAACGAACTGTGAAACAGAAGGTATCCTCTAGTACCGAGCCTAATTTGGAAATATCCTTCCCTCCAATAAAGGAGGACGACTGGGAAGATCATCCATTGGTAATAAAGGCCGGAGTGGGCGGACACCATGTGCACCGGATGTACGTGGACAACGGAAGCGCCTCCGAAGTCCTTTACGAACATTGCTTCAACCGACTGAGTCCGGAAATCAAGAAAAGAATGATCCCCGCTACCGCCCCTCTTCTCGGTTTCAGTGGCGAACTATCATGGCCCTTGGGACAGATTCTGTTAGAAGTTACCTTAAGTGATGAAGAGAACTCAGCTAGCGCTTGGATGAATTTCATGGTGGTTAGATCACCCTCTCAATACAATGGTATAATCGGCCGGCCGGGGATAAGACAGCTTAAAATGATCCCTTCCACGGCCCACGGAATGATCAAATTCCCCACCCAGGGTGGAGTGGTCACGTTATATAGTGACAAAATCATTCCGGTAGAGTGCCAAATGGTCGCGGAACCCCAAACGCAGCAAGATCCTGAGGAAACCCCGGCAAAAGATGGGATTCAAGTAGCAATACACCCAGAATTTCCGGACCAGACAGTCACCATCGGAGGAAACTTGACAGATCCGGGGAAGAAGGATCTGTGTGAATTATTAAAGAGCAATCTGGATATCTTTGCCTGGCAACCATCGGACATGACCGGAGTGCCGCGGATCATGGCAAAACACAAACTCAACATCCGGGAAGGGTATGCCCCGGTAAGGCAAAAGAAACGTGGGCAGGCCCCGGAACGAAACAAAGCAATTAACGAGGATGTTGCAAAGTTAGTTGAAGCTGGTATAATGTGGGAGGTCCACTACCATGAATGGCTGTCAAACCCGATCCTAGTCAAAAAGAGCGACGGAAGCTGGAGAGATGTGTGTAGATTTCAAGGATCTGAACAAAGCATGCTCGAAAGATTGTTACCCTCTTCCGAAGATTGACTGGAAAGTCGAATCTCTCTGCGGATACACCCTCAAATGCTTCTTGGACGCATACAAAGGATACCACCAGATACAGATGGCTGCGGAAGATGAGGAAAAAACCGCGTTCCACACAAACCAAGAGATTTTTTGCTACAAGAAAATGCCCTTTGGATTGAAAAACGCAGGGGCCACATATCAGCGTCTGGTAGACAAGGCATTCGAAAAACAGATTGGAAGGAACATCGAAGTATATGTTGATGATCTGGTAATTAAGAGCCATTCGGAGGCGGAAATGTTAAGGGACGTGGAAGAAACCTTCGTGACTCTCCGGAAGATAAACATGAAGTTAAATCCAAAAAAGTGTACCTTCGGAGCAGAAGAAGGAGTATTCTTGGGGCATGTGATCAGCAAGAAGGGAATCAAATCTTGCCCGGAAAAATCCGAGGTCGCTGCCCGGCTACCCTCACCGCGGACTCTTAAAGAAGTGCAAAGCTTAAATGGAAAATTGGCTAGTCTCAACCATTTCCTATCGAAGTCCGCGGAAAAGTCCTTACCATTCTTCAAAAAACTCAAGAAATGTATCAAAAAAAGTGACTTTCACTGGGTACCGGAGGCGGAACAAGCATTCAAAGAGATGAAGCAACACATCGCCAATCTTCCCACCCTCACAGCTCCCCAACCAAGAGAAGAACTGATCATGTACTTGTCCGTGGCTAAAGAAGCCATCAGTGCAGTCCTTTTAGCAGAAAGAGGACCACGCCAGGAGCCCATCTACTTCATCAGCCGCACATTGCAAAGTCCGGAAATAAACTATAGCCCAATGGAGAAATTGGTTCTATCATTGGTTCACGCGGCCAGAAGACTCAAGAGGTACTTCCAAGCACACCCAATAGTGGTCATCACAGACCAACCAATCAAACAGATGCTGGCAAAGACAGAAAATACTGGCCGAATGGCTAAGTGGGCTATAGAACTAGGCGGACATGACATCAGTTTTAGACCCCGGACAGCCATAAGGGGACAAGTACTAGCTGATTTCATTGCGAAAATTCCAGAAGAAGAAACCCCGGCAACGGAAGTAACCGCGGAAGATTTGTCGTATGTAGAGCCATGGAACTTATATACCGATGGATCCTCTTGTCAAGAAGGATCCGGAGCAGGCCTAATCCTTACAAACCCGGAAGATACAGAATTCACTTACGCTTTAAGATTTGAATTTGATGCATCTAATAATGAAGCAGAATACGAAGCATTATTGGCGGGTTTAAGGATAGCGGAACAGATGGGGGTGAAAGACCTATCTGCAAATGTGGATTCTAGGTTGGTCGCGAACCAGATCAACAGTGCATATGAAGCCAAGGAAGAGAGCACGACATGGTATCTCGCAAAAGCCAAGACCTTGATTGAAAACTTCCGTACATTCTCCATAAAACAAATTCCGCGGAGTCAGAATAAGCAGGTGGACGCACTTAGCAAAATAGCCTCCACCAACTTCGCTCACCTAACAAAGCAAGTTTTGGTGGAAGTCTTGAAAGATAAGTCAATAGAGGAAAAGGAAGTGATGGCCGTAGTAGAAGAAAAAGGGGACACTTGGATGACCCCGCTCCTCGAATATTTGAAAGATGGAGTGCTTCCCGCGAATCAGAAAAAAGCAAGAAAGCTAAAGATCAAAGCGAGACAATACTCCATCATCAACAGAGTCTTGTTCCGCAAATCATTTCTGGAGCCGTGGTTACGATGCGTCGGACCAACACAGGCAAACTACGTGATTAGGGAAATTCACGAGGGTTCGTGTAGCATGCACTCCGGGCCCCGGGCTATTGTGGCAAAGGCAATCAGATCCGGATATTATTGGCCGACCATGCATAGGGACGCGAGAGAAGTGATCAAAAAGTGCCAAGACTGCCAAGTTCACCGACCGGTTCCCAGGAATCCGCAACATAACTTAACTCCTATCACTTCCCCCTGGCCATTTTATAAATGGGGCATAGACATCTGCGGCCCCTTTCCAGAAGCTCCGGGAAGAATCAAGTATTTGGTTGCAACAATAGATTACTTCACAAAGTGGATCGAAGCCAAGGCTCTCGCGACCATCACCGGTAATCAAGTCAAGAAGTTTGTATGGGATAATATTGTGTGCAGGTTCGGCCTGCCGGGGGAAATTGTGGCGGACAACGCCAAGCAGTTCAGAGACAACCCCTTCAAAGATTGGTGTGAAAAGCTTAACATCAAACAGCGGTTTGCATCAGTAAAACATCCGCAGGTGAACGGGCTAGTCGAAAGAGCAAACAGAAGCCTGGGAGAAGGGATTAAGGCAAGGATAGACCAAGGAAGCCGGGATTGGCTAGAGGAGCTACCGCATGTGCTCTGGGCGCACAGAACAATGATCAAATCCAGTAATGGAGACACGCCATTCTCCCTAACCTATGGGACGGAGGTCGTGATCCCTGTGGAGATAGGAATGCCATCTCTCAGGTGTGCTCTATTCGACCCAATAGCAAATGATGAAGCCTTACAGCTAAACCTAGATCTCGTGGAAGAAAGGAGAGAGGTCGCGACTATTGAAGAGGCGCGAAGCAAGTCAAGAATGGAAAAATACTATAATGCCAAAGTCCGCGAAACAAGTTTTAAACCGGGTGACTTTGTCTACCGCAACAACGATGCTAGCTTGGTAGAGAACTGATGCGTTCACACGAGTTTTAAATTTATAAACAAGAATTACCGGTTAACTAGGAACACATACGAGCAAGTATACTCGTCCGTGTGTAGCAAGAGGGTTGGTAAGTCAAGGTCGTCCCACGAGACTTGGTTGTACTCAAATGTTGTTTGATTGTTTAGGAAAATAACAAGTTGATGGTTATGATTGTCACGGATCAAACCAATAAGAAAAGCAAATATAAAAGCATGAAGTAAACACACAAACACTTGTTTAGGAATAATAAACAATCGTGGTTGAATGTTGAATATGTTTGGGTGAAACATAGAAGGCACATGTCAATTTTCACAAGGACTTCTAGTCAATGGGTAATATCAAGAAAATCCATGTTTCTACTAGTTTCACGGGTGAGTTGATATGTGTTAAATTACACATATCTTTTACCTAATAAAACGGACTTAAAAGACCAAAAACATATCAAAAAAATGCCATATATATGCTTGTTTTGGTGTTTGTACATGTGCAGGTACGGATATGAGAAAAGGACAAAAAGAAAGACAAAATAGACAAAAACTGAGCACGAGATTGGAAAGAGCACGAAATTGCGAGTCTATCGTTAATTTTATTTGAAGCATCGAGGCAAAAGAGGAGAAATTTAAAGATTATTTATTTCAAGGACCAATGAATTAAACATAAAGAACGATGAGGGACCAAAGGTGTTTAATTTATATGAAGTTTTAAAAGACAAGGACTAGAAGTGAAGAAGAGGGGTGTAAAGTGACAAGTGAAGGCAAAATTGAAATTAATTCTATGTTTAGTAGTGGTGGGTCCTACGTGTGTCACAAAGTCAGTCTTTTGCAAACAAGTTGATATGAAGAATAGATGCAATATTTCTCCACGTGAAGAAGAAAGAAGATATGAAGATAGCACATGATATCAAGTTCTTTAAATTAATCCAATGGCAGCCTGACACGTGGCCTGGTTTGAGAAAGTGACCGACTCACTTTGCTATAAATAGCACAAGATCCGAAGATGCCATGCAGTAGTTGTTAGTTGTAGTTTTTTTTAGATAGTTTTTTTTTCTCTCTGCATTATTTTCGCTTCAGTATTTTTCATTTACGCAGACAGTTCTTTAATTCGAGTAGTGATAATTTTACTCTTCAATATTTGTTTTTCATTTGTACTTCTTTGAATTAGAATAACAGTAGTCACTCTTCAGTTTAATTTTCTGCAACAGTTATTTCTTTCAATTTATATTATGTTTTAACTTTATGTTTAGCATTTAATTTCTGTCTTCTTAAGCATTTAAATTCTGTCTTTTTAATATTTATCAGTTTTAGCTTATTATGTCTTATTATCTCTTCTCTTCTTTACCCTCTAGCTCAATTCAAACACCAAAAGAGATGCATGAGCTTATGAAGCTCGGTTTATTTTCCAAATAAGCCTTGACACCTTTTAAGTTTGAGAGCACTTTTATTTATTTATTTATTTAGTAGCTTTTATTACTTAGATCTAATCAGTTTCATTAATTTTTTTTTTATAAAGTTTGCAATTTTTTTTTTATTATTTCTTGAACAATAAGCTATTTAATAGCTTGTTCATTTAGATCTAGTCCTTAAACATACCCGATTCGCGTCTATTCTTCGTAGTGGGCAACTTAGCTTCGGGTGGACTTAGATCTAATAGTTTTAATTATAAAGTTTTAATCTTTTTACCTTTTAGACTACTTTTAGCTTATTTCATATAATAGTATTGCTTATTATTGTTTATTATTGCTAACCCTTGTTAAAGTTTGTATCTTTCTTTGTTCTTATCATCTCATCCTAAGGCGAGGAGCTTAAGGGTCTTATAAGCATAAAAATCATTAAAGTTTACAACTTTAATAACTTTTATTAAGCTATTTAGTTAACAAAGCTTTCAACTTTATTAACACATTAGTAAAAATTAAAGTTAATAGAGAAGTAAACTTTAATAATTTATTTAGTTTATAAGATCGGGTGGTAATTCTCTCGTATAAATCACCGGGTCTTAATCTCATTCCTTTTTATCATTTTTTGTTTAAATATCTAGTTTAAGATTATGTTTATTATTGTAGAATTAATTGTTATTAGTTTAATTATTGCTTCATAAGTCGCTTTTAATTTATGTTCACATATTTTAGCGTAAAAATCCAAAATATCCCTTTTCACTATTCATCACACAATCACGACTCGAATTCACGAAATTCCATTCAATCCTTCGTTGGGGATAACGACCCGGGATTACAACTTGCCTTGTATTCCTTGGACATATTTATATGTTGATTTTCGCGAATCAATTTTTGGCGCCGCTGCCGGGGAAGGCTTGAAGCGAATTTTTAAATCTTGTTTGTCGATGCGTGTTTTGAAGACCCTTCTTCCAAGAAGTTATCATTTTCTATCCTAAATATTTTCTTATAAAAAAACCCAAAAAGATTTTCTTTTCAAAATTTATTTTCCTTTTTCCCTTTGTGTTTTTCAAAATATTTTTAAATTATAAAAACCCAAAAATAATCATCTCATCCCACTTACACGTTTAATTCTTTTTATGTCTTCATCTTATAACTATGGTTGTGAATGGTGTGGGGGACCTCCAAATGGTGAAAATTGCCCCGGTTGTAGCATTGTAAATTCTGGAAACGGGTTTGTCTATGACCAAAATCCCTACAATGAAACAACCAATTTCTTTAACCAACCCCGACACCATGAGATGGAAACATATTATTGTGAAATTTGTGGAGGTCCACACCAAGGTTTTGATTGTCAAACAGGGAACACGCTTGTCTATGAGCATGGCCCTTGTAACAATTATGATTATTCTTATCATGACCAACCTCCACAGTATCAAACGATTCAAACTCAGCCTCAGCTATCTCTTCAAGAATCTTTCAAAGATGTATTCCAAAAACTTCAAGATGTGAGGAATGAGCTTAAAAATTTAACTGTTAAACATACCCAAGAAGATCATCATGGTAAATCTATGGAAGATTTACTTGCCATAGAACGAGCAGCACAAAAGCGTTTCTTGTTTAATAAGGCTGCCATGCTCGATGACGAAGATGAGGACGACGCGGAGAGTGCTATTCTTATGAATAATACCATTTTTCAACTCCCTCAGTCCATTGCAACCACATCCATTTTACCAACTATGGACTCCGAGGACTCTCTTATTATGGGGGATGAGCATCTTAGCACTATTCCTGAAAAGGAATCGGACGAATTCATAAAGTCTAGTGTTGAGAACCTTTTTCCAATCCCAAGTGAGTATGAGGATATATCCGATAGTGAATGTGATGAGTCAGATATGGAGACAATAATGGACGAGGTGCAAACTTTTAGCATACAAAGTACAGCACATGTCCCACCTCCGTGTATCCTTCCAGAGCCTAAGCTCGAAGACGTACTTCATAAAAGTGATTATCTTCTCGAGGAGTTCACTGATGAACTCACTCACATTGATCCCATCCCACCTGGGGATGAAGATAAAAACTTCAATTTTGAATCAGATCTGAGAGAATTGGAAGTTTTGATAAGTCATGATCAGTCAACTAATTGTGCCTCTAGTCTGGGGGAGTTAGCAGATGAACTCTCTCACATCATATCTCCGCCGGAGTATGATTACACTAAGGACTCGGATGGAGACGTGATCTATGGTGAGCATTTGCTTATTAAAGACACTATCCCAAACCGCCCTCCTGAGATACGTCTAGATGATGACGATTATATCATAATTGTTATCGGGATCTTTCTACCTTTCTTCACCTATAAGGTAGCTTGTCTTTTCCTTCACTCGTTCGGGAGTGAAGACAAAATTTTTGACCCCGGCATTTCCATTTATCATTCTTTTGAGCCGGATGTATCTCATCGGAGTGGAACTTTCAAGAACTTCAATGTTTATCCAAACATCTTGAACGGAAGTCCGATGGAGATTATCTTTTCCACATGCTTCCCCAAGGACAAATGAATTCGGGGCAAGTCAAGCTAACGACTTGGTCATAAACAAGCGCTTCGTGGGAGGCACCCCATGCTTATCTTTCTATCATCTTTCTATTTTCTTTCCAATAAGTGTGACATGTGGAGGTCTACCTCTTCCATTTCTCGTGTTTTGTGGTTGTTGTTGTTTATGTCCAGGTTTTGCCCGATATCGGAAGACTCTCGTGCTCATGGTTTTGTCTATCTCCACTCAAGTCTCAGGAAATCTGGTATCCTTAATCTTATCGACTAACGTTATCTATTTGGCATAATTCATAAACGGCCTTAGATTTGCGTAGATGACACTTACCTTTTAAAACATTGGGGACAATGTTTCGTTTTAGTCTGGGGGGTGATCTTTCGATTTGATTTTACCTTGCATTTGTCGTTTACCCTCGCAACCCTGTTTTTTTCCACAAAAAATCCAAAAAAATGAGAAAATTTAAAAATTTTTGCAAAAATATCATAAGTGTTTTGACACATTGTTGATTTTCCGTTGGTTAGAGTAGGAATAAAATTTTGACTTGACCGGGCGTGTTGAGCCCTAGCTTGTCTCCTTAACCATTTTGACTAAGCATTCGCGGATCTTTTTATTAAAGATTTTAAATTTGCGAAGAACGAGAAAAGATAGAGTTGATTATAAGTTGTGATGCTAAGCAAGGATTAGTTGGTTATCTTAAAAGCTCATCAGTGTAATTTGTAGTTTTTCCTCCCATAAGCTAAATTAGTGTTGTTTTCAAATTTTTAAACTTAGAAATCGTTTTATTACAAATTTTTATACAACTTTGATAAAGAGTGTTGGGAATTATGATTTGATTATTACAAAACAAGAAGGACTGAAGATGACAGATGTTAGGAATCTTGGAAATACTATTGTCTCATTGCTGCCGATAGTGGAGTTGGTTCCTGCCGATAGCTTTGGTTCCTGCTTAAGCTCATTGCTGCCGACAGTGATATATTGTTCCTGCCGTTAGTGTTATTACTACGGGTATTAGTTATTGTTATCCCGTATGTTTAGAGTGTTTGTTAGGTTTATTTTTAGAAGAGATTGATGTTTATCTCTTTACATGTTTTATTTGTAACAGGCTGTATTAGGTATTAGGGTTTCTTATCTATATAAGAAACAGACAGCCATTCATATTGTAACACTTCAACACTCAAGAGAAACATTCATCAATAACAGAATTCTTAGTTCATAGTCTGATCCATAGAGGATCATTGTCTTTTCTTCTTTATTATACTTGTTGTTTAGTTTCCGCATAAACACTTGTATAGCATACAGAGGTTCTCGTTTACACCAAGCTCAATCAAGCTCGAAGTACTCGATCCTACAAGTGGTATCAGAGCCTGGTGAGGATCTCTGATAAAGAAGAATTGTTTAGAAGCAGATCGGAGATATTCGTAATTATTTTTTCTTGAGCAGATCTGATTGGTGGTTTTGTGCGGATGAATTATACTCTTGATTCAAAACGAATTAAGTGGTCAACGTGGAAGATTTCTTTAATTGGTTGAAGACCAATCGTGAGTCGGCGGTAAACAAAATTTTCTTAGTTTTGGTTTAACGCTGCTGCTATTTATTCTTGTCATTTATTGCATATCTGTACGAGATTGGGATAAAAGGGGCTTTAATTAATTGGTTTTGGAAGTCAGCGTGTGGGGCTGGACAAATTAATTGGTTTGTCGTATTTTGGAAGTGAAGAACAATTAACCTCGTACTGATCTTCATTAATTGGGGCGAATATTATTGTGGTCGGTGGTCAAATAGTGTGGTATATTTAATTCTTTTATTCACTGATAGCAATTGGATAATTGCTTTTGTCGACTGAGAATTAATTGTGAATTAAGTGGGGTCGATTTGTGGTATTGTCGATTCGTGCTATTACTGCTGCTGTTGATTTGATTGTGGGGGTACTGTTCCGAGAATATTGGTCAAAAAGGTTGTTTTCACTTGCTGCTGCTACTGTCAACGAAGAAGCTTTTTCAAACCATTTTCTTAAACCCTCATAAAATAACTATGTTCGGATCTGGTGATTCTTTTGAGACAATTGCCATGAATATTAGAAACTTGTTTCCTATTCGTCCTAGGGTAGACTGGTCACAAGATGAAGGAAAAGATGAGGAAAGTTGTGCCACTCAAGTTAATGAAATGGTTGCTGGACATGAGACAAAAGGTGAGGTATTCAGTACGGTTGCTGAAGCACAGGCAGATGTGGCTTTTGAATTCGCTCTCATGAGTTTCCCATCTAAGGTACCAAGTTGTTCTGTTGCTTGTCATGATTTATATGCTTTATTTAAGAAAGAATATGATGACATGAAATCTCAATATAAAGATATGTTTATACAGCTCAAAGCTCATAAAAATGCTGTTAAAACTTTAGAACAACAAAAAGTCTGGTACCAAAAGAATCAGTTAGCCTATGAGGAAAAGATAAGAGTTTTGCTAAGAGATTTAGAAAACACAACTAATGAGCTTAAATATTCTAAGTCTCAAAATGCTAAGATCAAATTAGAAAATCAAGACTTACAGGCTAAATTGGATAGTGAAGTGGCTAGGTTGAATTCGTGGCAACAATCAGAAAAATATCTTACTAAGTATAATGATAGTACTCAGTCTGTTAGGTGTAAGAAAGGGTTGGGATGTACTATAGGGCCAGATGATGCACCAAGAACTTTTGACCCTACCCCTAAGGAGCCTAATTACCAAATTCCTGTTAGGTTTGTTAAAGAAGGAGGAATGAATGATGTTCCTCCACCAATAAGAGGAATTTTTATGCCTACTGATCCCCACACTAAAACAGACTTTGATGAATCACTCATGACCTATGGCAAAAAGTCCATTGACTTGCCAACTTCAGACTGTGAACCTAAAGACTTTGTCTCTTGTTCTGATAGTGACAAATCCTCTCAACCCAAGTCTGATGACCGTAACACATGTGATTCAAGTGATAAGTCTGCCACACCCAGGCCTAATGACTTACCTACACCCAAGTCCCATGAGTCTTACTCAAGAGTTGCTACTGACCCTATTGCTAAGACTGCCACACAAACAGCTACTTTTACCAAAAGTTCTCTTAATACTATTAAAATTAGTTCTCCTTCAAGTAATGGTAGTGAGACTTTTGTGTGTGATAAAACAAAACATGGAAAGAACAAAAAGATTAAAAAGAAATCTTGTTTTGTTTGTAGAAGTTATTCTCATTTAATTAAGGATTGTGATTTTTATGAGAATAAATCGGGTATGTGTGCTGAGCAACCTAGGTCTTTATGGAAAAATGTAGAGAACATTCCCCCATTTGTCCCTAGAGAAAATGCATTTTCTTCTGGTAATGAAAAACGACCAGCACCTGTTCCTGCTGGTAAGCCTTTTAGACCCACACATGTTCCCTCTGGTAAGCCAGTTTCAGCTGGTCAAACCAAGTCTACTGGTTGGAAAAGGAATGTTGCTAGACCATTCTTCATACCTACTAGCACTTACTTTCAGAATGGTTTTTGGCCTGGTTTTTATGACCCAACGTATATGGGTGGAACAAGATGGGATACTGGTGTTAAGCCCTCAACAGGTTGTTCTTGGACAAATAAAAGGAAAAGTTCATTCTGGGTACCCAAGAACAATAGTCCTTGTCAGGTGCATTGATTGAGGGGAGGCATAAGCCTAAGGGGAGGCTTATTATTGTTGTATATTTTGTGCTAACTAATATTTTTGTTTAGTTTGTTTTGTGTTCTATGTTTTCTAAATAAATAATGCAGCTGTTAGTTGGATGAGGTGTTATTTGGTTAATAGTGGGGACATGGATTTGTCGCATACTGAATTGAATAAACGCAAGTTGGGTTTATTTTAATATCTTGTGGGGATAGTAAATTGTGAGGCATGAATTTAATTGGTCTGATCAGTCAATGAAATTAAATGGTTTGTTGCGCTCGATTGGTCAACGTTAGTGGGATCGATATTGTAATACCTTTGTGATTGGACGTTGGCTTATATGTGGGGATGATGTCAACTGCAAGTGTCAGCCATGGTCAATCTATATTAATTGGGAGAGTGAGTGGTTGTGAATTAATTCTCACCTTATTGATTGTAGATCGTGGGTCAATGCTATTCATGGATTTAATTATCCTTATACAAGAGGTCAAGTGGCTATTTGTTTAATGGTCGATAAATCAGTGAAGAATTTGGTTTTAAGGTTTTTGATTGGATGACGCATTAATGCAATCGAAAGTGGCAATTGATTCAAGTTGGTGCACGTGATCTAATATTTTATGTTTAATCGTGGGTTCATTGAGGGGTTGTCGCCTAGTGGAAGATAGATTTATCATCATCAGTAAGGGGGTCAGTATCACTTGGATCAGCAGCAATGGTTCCTGAGGTCAGCAGCAATGGTTCCTGCTGATAGTGTTTTGGTTCCTGCCGACAGTGTACCAGTTACTGCTGAACACCATTTCTGCTGGTAATTTTGTTTCTGCTGCTCAGATTCTGCTGTTATTAAAAAAAAAAAAAAAAAAAATTACATTTTCTTTTTTTTTCTTTCTTTCATTTGTCTTTTATTTTCATTCTAGCTTAAGGGGAGGATTTTTCTTGTTGTTGTTGTATATTTTCTATCTTTCTTTCTTTCTTTTGTTTCTTTTCTTATTTTTCTTTCTTTTATTCTGGTGTGTTTCTTAGTTCAAAAAAAAAAAAAAAAAAAAAAAAAAAAAAAATTCTTTGTATATTTTGTGTGCTAATAAGTGGTTTTGAGCAACACCTTGCAGGTACAGTGTTGGTGTTTACACCTGCACAATAAATGGTGCTCAACTCACCATGTCTTGCAGACTAGAAAGAGTTGACTCACCATGAGGGTACGGCTCTGGTGTGATTATCAAATCCGTTGATAGCTGTAATAGCTTGCTCAAAGCTATAGGGTACTTCAACTCACCCATGATTCAGTTCTGAGAGTTGAAAATGGTTCTCAATTCACCATGGATGTAACCCTTATGGGATCCAAAGGATTGGCTAGTCCACAAAAGTATGGTTTGTGGTAAAGACACTTGGTATCCATATTTGGTATTCAATTCACCAAGGTTTTGCTGTAACCTAAGAATTGGCTAGTCCTGAGCAAACGGCTACAGGTAAAGACAAGTCAAATCCGTTTATAGTTGCTGATTTGCTAATAAATCAGATGGTTATCAATGTACCATGGTCTCACACACCTAAACATTGGCTACTCCAGTAGTGATGGCTATTGGTAAAGAGACATCAAATCCATTAATTTTCAATGATTCACCTCTCACAGGAGTTTACACACCTGGATGTGATGAGAATAGTATGAAACTTAAAGTGATTTGATGTACATATTGTCCTAGTAGCAGCCAAGTTCAAGTGAAGTAATGGTGACCAGTATACATGTTTTGGAGAAGATTTCTAATTCCTGCTGAACTATTGAAGTTGCTGCTGGATGCTATAGAGGTTGAAATCTTGCAAGTTATGGATGTTGCTGCTGGTTACTACTTATTGTTGCTGCTAAGTCGCAGTCCTCAAGCCTGAGAAGTTAAAGCTATATCATACAGGAAACTTGAGGTTAACCTAGTTTACCGATCCACTAGGTCAACCACAAGTTTAGGGGAGGAATAATGAGTGTTTGCAGGTTATTATTTATGGTAGCATGTTCAAGGGGAAGCATTGTTCAAGGGGAAGCATTGAAGACAGTTTTGTAATATCAAATAGGGGAAGATTGTTGGGAATTATGATTTGATTATTACAAAACAAGAAGGACTGAAGATGACAGATGTTAGGAATCTGGGAAATACTATTGTCTCATTGCTGCCGATAGTGGAGTTAGTTCCTGCCGATAGCTTTGGTTCCTGCTTAAGCTCATTGCTGCCGACAGTGATATATTGTTCCTGCCGTTAGTGTTATTACTACGGGTATTAGTTATTGTTATCCCGTATGTTTAGAGTGTTTGTTAGGTTTATTTTTAGAAGAGATTGATGTTTATCTCTTTACATGTTTTATTTGTAACAGGCTGTATTAGGTATTAGGGTTTCTTATCTATATAAGAAACATACAGCCATTCATATTGTAACACTTCAACACTCAAGAGAAACATTCATCAATAACAGAATTCTTAGTTCATAGTCTGATCCATAGAGGATCATTGTCTTTTCTTCTTTATTATACTTGTTGTTTAGTTTCCGCATAAACACTTGTATAGCATACAGAGGTTCTCGTTTACACCAAGCTCAATCAAGCTCGAAGTACTCGATCCTACAAAGAGTACGAGTTCAACTTGTTATTTAATTTTTTTGAACAATCATACTTTCTTAAAATCAGAATAATGTTGCAAAAGCAAGTGAGTAAAATCACAAGTATGATGCAAGTATATATGTGTTAAAAAAAATGTGTTATGTGAATAAAAATGTTGTTATGAATAAATGTATAAAGCTTGCTTTTTCTTAAATTTAAATCGGAAGTTGAACTAGTATTCGTCAATTTTGTGTTAAAAGTTTAACGGGAATTTGGTAGATTGTTGATTTCGAAAGACCCCGAAAGCTCCGATACTATTCTCAAGGGTGTAAAAACCTAGCCTCCTAAGCTTTGCTAAAATGACAAGCCGAGAAGAAAGTCGCTACATGGAGTGATCTCATCTTTGCGTCTTTAATCTCCAAATGATCGTTGGTTATTGTCTATTTAAGTATTTAATATTAACTTAGCGGGAATTTTAGAAATCTTTGAAATCGAAATCCCGCTGATTCCGGTACTATTCTCTGTGGGGTGTCAAAAGCCTGGTCACCTAAAACCAACTGGTTTGGGATGTGCCGAGAAGAAAGCCGCTACATGGAAAATGCCCTTTTGATCCTTAGATTTCAAGATTCTCAGTAAATTAGTGTTTGACTTAAACAAGTAACAACCATAATAATATCGATTTCTGTGATCAAACTTTTGAAAATGAGCACACTTGCCAAACTTATAGAACAATTGGGGAGTGAAAAGTTTACAAATTACATTCATGAGTAGCGTTAGCATCTTAACTTGTATTTAACAATGATTTCGTTTTTAAGCTTAGTTTGGGGACTTGTGAAAAATCAGGTACGATGAATTTTATCCGTATGGTCACTTCTTTATGAGTTGTGCTTCCTACTCCGTGATCCTAAAACTTATTGTGAAATAATGAAAGTCAACATCCCGTCATAAAAAGAGGAAAATACAAAAATAGTATAAGTATGAATAAATTGGAAAAAATGGGGCGTTTTTAGAACTTTTGATTTCTTAATCTCTTTTGAATATTTTGCTACTTTTCAAAGTTAGTAAAAAGAGGTTTGAAATTTTTTGTTTCAAAAGCGTGAGTTGATAACATTGCGTGAGGACACTGCAATACCTTAGTCTGGGGGATTTTGATATGTGTTAAATTACACATATCTTTTAAAAGACCAAAAACATATAAAAAATGCCATATATATGCTTGTTTTGGTGTTTGTACATGTGCAGGTACGGATATGAGAAAAGGACAAAAAGAAAGACAAAATAGACAAAAACCGAGCACGAGATTGGAAAGAGCACGAAATTGCGAGTCTATCGTTAATTTTATTTGAAGCATCGAGGCAAAAGAGGAGAAATTTAAAGATTATTTATTTCAAGGACCAATGAATTAAACATAAAGAATGATGAGGGACCAAATGTGTTTAATTTATATGAAGTTTTAAAAGACAAGGACTAGAAGTGAAGAAGAGGGGTGTAAAGTGACAAGTGAAGGCAAAATTGAAATTAATTCTATGTTTAGTAGTGGTGGGTCCTACGTGTGTCACAAAGTCAGTCTTTTGCAAACAAGTTGATATGAAGAATAGATGCAATATTTCTCCACGTGAAGAAGAAAGAAGATATGAAGACAGCAAAAGATATCAAGTTCTTTAAATTAATCCAATGGCAGCCTCACACGTGGCCTGGTTTGAGAAAGTGACCGACTCACTTTGCTATAAATAGCACAAGATCCGAAGATGCCATGCAGTAGTTGTTAGTTGTAGTTTTTTTTTAGATAGTTTTTTTTCTCTCTGCATTATTTTCACTTCAGTATTTTTCATTTACGCAGACAGTTCTTTAATTCGAGTAGTGATAATTTTACTCTTCAATATTTGTTTTTCATTTGTACTTCTTTGAATTAGAATAACAGTAGTCACTCTTCTGTTTAATTTTCTGCAAAAGTTATTTCTTTCAATTTATATTATGTTTTAACTTTATGTTTAGCATTTAATTTCTGTCTTCTTAAGCATTTAAATTCTGTCTTTTTAATATTTATCAGTTTTAGCTTATTATGTCTTATTATCTCTTCTCTTCTTTACCCTCTAGCTCAATTCAAACACCAAAAGAGATGCATGAGCTTATGAAGCTCGGTTTATTTTCCAAATAAGCCTTGACACCTCTTAAGTTTGAGAGCACTTTTATTTATTTATTTATTTAGTAGCTTTTATTACTTAGATCTAGTCAGTTTCATTAATTTTTTTTATATAAAGTTTGCAATTTTTTTTATATTATTTCTTGAACAATAAGCTATTTAATAGCTTGTTCATTTAGATCTAGTCCTTAAACATACCCGATTCGCGTCTATTCTTCGTAGTGGGCAACTTAGCTTCGGGTGGACTTAGATCTAATAGTTTTAATTATAAAGTTTTAATCTTTTTACCTTTTAGACTACTTTTAGCTTATTTCATATAATAGTATTGCTTATTATTATTTATTATTGCTAACCCTTGTTAAAGTTTGTATCTTTCTTTGTTCTTATCATCTCATCCTAAGGCGAGGAGCTTAAGGGTCTTATAAGCATAAAAATCATTAAAGTTTACAACTTTAATAACTTTTATTAAGCTATTTAGTTAACAAAGCTTTCAACTTTATTAACAAATTAGTAAAAATTAAAGTTAATAGAGAAGTAAACTTTAATAATTTATTTAGTTTATAAGATCGGGTGGTAATTCTCTCGTATAAATCACCGGGTCTTAATCTCATTCCTTTTTATCATTTTTTAGTTTAAATATCTAGTTTAAGATTATGTTTATTATTGTAGAATTAATTGTTATTAGTTTAATTATTGCTTCATAAGTCGCTTTTAATTTATGTTCACATATTTTAGCGTAAAAATCCAAAATATCCCTTTTCACTATTCATCACACAATCACGACTTGAATTCACGAAATTCCATTCAATCCTTCGTTGGGGATAACGACCCGGGATTACAACTTGCCTTGTATTCCTTGGACATATTTATATGTTGATTTTCGCGAATCATGAGTCCTTTCGTCCTAATCTCATCCCATTACGCTAGCTCTTTTTGTTATCAAATGTATGAAAAAGATGATTAGTAACATAAGTTCTTACGAGTCCTTTCGACCCAATCTCGTGATTAAATATTTCCGAATTCATTTAAAAACTAACATACTTAATAGTTGTCAATTATCAAATACCAATCCATTTTGGCCACCAACTTCTTGGAATTAAACAATATTAGAAATCCTTTCGACCTTTAAATCCAACAATGTTTAATCAACAAGTTTTAGAACACGAATTATATTTAAACAAACTAATGAGAACAATCACTTTTTCTAACCAACTAATCATTCAATCATACACACGAAGGTCTACATAATTCCCAAACAAGTATAAAGAGATAATTGTCAAACATATAACACAACACACAAAGGAATTCTCATAATCAACATAAGCAAAGACATTAATACGATTGAATTTAATAGAAACAATACCAACATTAGAGTCGAGGCATCAAGTGCTACAATTCCAACCATGTGATTCCAACCAAAAGAAACTACCAAAATATAAATCATCCATCCCTAAACCTTCCTGGAAATCGACCTCATGTTGTGAGTATATGACTTAGGGGTGTTTGGTAATAAGGATTGTTGGTGATGTAGGTGGTGTTTAATTGGTGTGAACTATAATCAAGCCTTATGGTGGAGGGATGATCAATTCATATGTCTTGCAAAGGTAGACCAAACCAACTCCCCAACACCTCTAGAAATGGTGGGGAGTGGTAGGAGAGAATCCTCCAAGTGTTGAGAGAATTGGTATGATATTTTGATAATAGATAATGAATTTTTTGATGATAGATTATAAGGTAGAGATTATTATGATGATAAACACTTAACCAAGCACTCCTATTTGTAGTTGATTAATCCTTGGCCACCAAGCATGTTTCTTGGCCACAAAGGGTCATAAAGTGCAGGGAAAATGAGTTATGAGAAGTATATGATCGGACTTTGGAGTAATGGCACTTAATTCTTCACTTAAATGCAACTTTGGAAGACTTTAAGTGGCTGAACCCATGGTTTGGATCTTGAACCTGCGGCTGGAATGTCTGCTGAACCTCAGGTTGGGCTTTTGAACCTTGGGTTTGGAAATGACTGCTCAACCTTGGGTTTGAGATATGAACCTTGGGTTTGAATTTCAGCTTCAACCTTGGGTTGGGATTTTTGAACCTTGGGTTGAGATTGATTCTTGCACATGAATTTCAACTATGAGCTAGCATTTAACTTCATCCTTTAACATTCTTTTTGGCACTTAATCTTGACTTAATTTTCACATCTTTCTCTTGAACATCGGAATTAATCGTAGCACGATTGAATATCTTTGAAGACGAACTTTTCTTGAATATTTACTTGATTTTATAGCTTTTCTTTGTCTTTTTCGTTATTTCCTTCAACATAGTTGTACCTGAACCTGAATACATCTTTTTTACCTTTTAAGCGTAAAATATTCACAAATACAACCAAATAACATGCAAAAACATAAGAATAACGCTAATAAAACATGTTAGATTTGAGCGTTATCAAGAACACCGGGAAGCTGGGCCCCAAATGGGAAGGCCCATATGAAATTGTGGAAGCATTGGGAAAAGGAGCATACAAGCTCCGGAACCAAGATGGCCAAAATCTACCCCTGACATGGAATATCCGGAATCTCAAAAAATGTTACTTATGATTAAATGTAAATATTCCCATCTTTTGTGGCTAACCGCGGCTCAATCCGGCAGCGGGAATTAATTTTTAGCACTAGTCATCTTTTATGTATATAGTTTCCTAATTAATGATATGCGGAGTCCGATCAACTCCACAAATTTTCTAAAAATTTACTTGTCGTTTTTTAGTATTATTTGTCATATGCATACGTAAGCCGGAGAACAACTCCGCTGTTCTACAAATGCGTAAGAGGCATTGCAAGCTCGGCATGAGGACATTGCACCTCCCAATTATCAAAGGCATATAAGTGGTATTGCAAACCAATTGACCTGCCAGGCTATCCCCGGAAATCCTAAGTACGGACACACAGAAATAGTAAATTAAGTCCGGCCACATGAGCTCTGGCAAAAACAAATATATAACATAAACAACCAAGTGTCAATACACATCAAATATGGTTAAGTTATAATCATCGATTACAAAATACGCGGATGCATTCATCCGGATTACATTTCCAAAGTCTAAAGGTTAAAAGCTTCACAAAGTCGCGGCCGGGTAGATATAGTCAAAATATCCCCCAAACAACAGCCGCAGAAAACTAACTATCAGGATTTTGGGACTCGTAAACAGAGGTATCAAACATGTCATCATGTTTGATACCACCATCTCCGGTCGAATCAGCCACTGGTCCAGACGGAGTAACAACATTCAAAGGCTCAACAGCCGCAACCTCAGCAACCTTAAGATCAGAACTAGATGAAGGTCAAGACTTGGTAGGAACAGGAAGAACAGCGGCAAAACCCTTATCGCTATAATCAAACTCCTTCCCGTACTTCCTGTTCTTCTGCTCTTTATAAGCTGCAAGGGCTCTAGGGCGGCGGGTGATCAGCCTGACCACGGATTCCGGAAGAACACGCTCTTCCGCAACCGGAGGTTTAAAAGTAAACTCTGTAGTCCCCAGGTGACGATCCTCCTCAAGCACCAACTGCGACATAAGGAACTCCAAAGGGGCATCCTTACTGGCTTCAAGGGAGTCCAACAGGGGAAACGGCACATTGGCCAACGTTACCACGGACTCATCAAAGCAGTTTTTAGCCTCAGGGTTATAAGCCTCCACCTGTTCGAGTTTTACCCCCTTTGCCCCATGAACGACCCCGGCTTCCAATCCTTGGCGTACCCCCTCCGCTATAGCCGCGGAAATACACCCGCCCAGCCTGATCTTCAAATCTTCGGACTCCTTAAATTTGCGGAAAGCATAGCGGAATCCGTGCCCAATGACCCAACGGCGGCCCTCAACAGCCTTCAGACATTGAGGAAAGAGTTCCGTGTCGAACTCTTCATTGATGGCGATCAACCTTTTGTCCATCTCCGCCAGATGTTCCTCAAACTCTGTACAGGCAAGCTTCATACTCTCCTCAACCTGAATGTTTACCTGCTGCTCCAGGGTACCACAGACAACCTCCAAACCCGATATATTTTCGGCCAATTCTTTATTCTTGGCTGACAGCTCCATATTTTCCGCGGCCAACTCTGCGTTCTTTTTACCCAATTGTCCAACCAAGGCTACCGATGGAGACAACTTCTCAAGATCAATTCGAAGCTCACCCAGCTCTTTATCCTTGGCCTCTACGGCTGATTCAAGAGCAGACACCCGGTCGCGGAGCTCAGAAGAGCCGACAAACTCACTCTCCAACTTGGCCAACTTGGCCCTCAAATCAGCGACCAGCTTCTCCTTCCCCTCCAACCGTTTACCCAGTTTAGTATTCTGATATAGCTCATTTTCCAACCTTAGGCGAACCTCGGAATTCATACACACTTGACGAGCGGTAAGCAGGTTGTACTCATTCATCAGGACTTTGGCAGACATGTTCCTCATCACAGATGCATACCCCGGGGGTGCCACATTATCAACAAGGCTGCGGCAGACCCAAGGGTCGTCCAACTTAAACCCATTAGTGGGTAACCATTTGGGGACATAGGTGGAAGCGGTCTCAACGGTGTCAACCGAGACAGACTGATAGAAATCCCCGAAACCACTTGACTCTTCATCTTCGGCCTCAACATGCCTGGACGTACCTTCCTCATGACCCTGGTCCGGCATCTCAAGAAATGGGCCTGAAGATTCATGCACGGGTTCAGTCTGATCTGTATGGGGTGCCTCAGAACCCTTACCCTCAGAATATTGTTGAGAAGGGGTATTGGAGGAGGAAGTAAGTACGGTAACGTTCTTCATGATGTTAGCATCTGTGTGAGGCCCAGAACGCTTCAACTCAGACTCCGACTCATCATGGAGTTCAAACATGGGAGGGACTTCCGTGGGAGAATCACCTAAAGGAATGAAAACAAAACGTATCAGTACAAACAACATACGCGGCAAAAAAAAAAAAAAAAAAAAAAAAAAAAAAAAAGGTAACTCATACCTGACACATCCGCGGTATGTTTGCGAACAAGTTTCTTCTTTTTCTTGGGCTGCTCGAGTGCATTGAACACCACCCTCTTCTTCCCAGCTTTTTTTCGGCCTTCGCCGCCTGTATCTCATCAGCAATAGTGTGCTCCACCACCTTCACAATATCTTCGGACGGCTCAACCACACGTGAAGCCGTCTCCACCTTCAATGTGGGCTCATCCTTCTTCAAAGTTCGCTCACCGGTCGTTACTTTGAATACATCCGGCTGATTGATGTAATCAAACAAGTTCATCTCTGCGAAAACCAGAATATAAAGTTAGACGCGGAAGAAAAACAAAAAGGAAGCAGCGGTAATACAAAACTAACAACCTACCCGTCTCGTCCGGCCACAAAAAAGTAGGACGACTAGTATCATCATCCCAATTCTGGCTTAACCCTATGACATTCAAAAAAAATCTCCGGTATTTCTTAAAAGCGACCCTGTTGGTATCAAGGCGCCGCATCAGTTCCAAATCCACGCCCGCATCAGAAGGAGGAGGGTCATGGTCTATCGAGACCTTCTCGTACCACGGAACAGATATGGGAAAAATAGTTTTCTTAACAAAGAAGAAACGATCCTTCCAGTTTTTGACTAAGTCAAGAGCGGAGGTATAACAGACAGGAACTACCAAAGACTTGGGACCTTTCCTTTTCTTTAAGGTCATCCAACCATGGTTAATGCCGGAATAATAAAACTTCCTAAATAAGTTAACAGTAGGACTACCACCGTCTACGCGGCAAAGAATCTCAAAATGGCTAATCCTACATGCCGCTAACACTGAAAACTGTGAAAGATGAATCTGGAAATACTCTAGAACATGAAGCAAGAACAGTGAGAGGGGGATCCTAAAATTTCCTAACTCAAAAAACCTAGTATATACACCTATTTTCCCCTCCGGGGCATCTCTAATAGTATCTAGGGGTCCGGGCGCCTGAGGCAAAAGATGGCCCGGAATGTTATACTTCTCACAAAAACTATCTACATCCGCCTGAGATAGCGTAGAGGTCACAGTACTTATATGATCAGGAGCCATTCTGAATAATCAAAAGACGAATTGGAAAGAAACCTAACCTGAGAATCTAAAGTCCGGGAATAAAAGATAGAAAAAGTAGTGAAGGCGGAAGATGTTCTTTTCTAGAGAAAAGGAAAATTAATCACTGTGTGTGAAAAAAGATTAAGAGTGGTGTAAATCTTGGTATTTATAGCCACACACGCACGTGCTTTCACTTCTATCGGACGACCACAAAATGGCCACATCCCCGGATACTTATTGAACGGTTAAAGATCTACCCAGATGGATCGCCACGATTGTCGCAGAAAACGAACGGTCGGGCCGCCATAGACGTCACATCAGTCAGTAAATGCATGGGTGAAAAATGTTTCGCGATCACCCATGACAGGCTGTCACCACCAACCACGCGAAAAGTGGAATATCTAGTCAGCAACACGAGACACGTGGCAATATCAACCGCGATTGATAAAAAGTCTATTCAATAAAGCCGCGGCTTCTTAAGCCGCCGAACCTCTGAACAAGTCTAGAACACTTGCCCTTAATCCAAACAAGTATACTAGACTGGGGGGACTTGATCGTGTACAGTATCCCCGGACCTAGCACACTAGGCTGGGCACGCTCATAACTTGTACCGCAGCAGAGTCAAGATGGACGAATGCACAATGTAGAATCCGGTCTTGCCAAGCCAAGACATGAACATGCCCCGGTCTCTCCAGACCGGGCTGGAACACATCGTTGGCCGCAGCCGGACCACAACGATGTGGAAAGCTAGATCTTGTGGGATTGTGTCGCCCACTTGATCTGACATTTACCTACTAAGGTATGGCGCAACCTGACTCTGCTCTGACACCCACCTACCCGGTAAGGCGTTAGTCAATACGCAGATTCCCGAGGAAGCTACAGTAAGTATATGGGTAGTATAAATACCCCCATTTCATTTATTACACACAACTAGCATCATTTACTTTCACCTACTCCGCACCTACGCCTTATCTCTTAAACAATATACTTACTCTCACGCCGGAGTCCAACCGCGGAACCCCCTTTCCGCGGTAAGACTAACGGTGTTGCTTTTCTTAGCAGCTCACGAAGTACTTAGCGCAAGATCTATACCCGCCAAGAGCTAGTTTAACCTAGGTCTGGAGGTGAGCCCAAGATTTGTACTAACAGTTCGCGTATGTGCCCGGACGTCACATTTTTTGGGGACCAGACACTCACTTCCGGACATACTAGCCGAAGGGTCAAACGCTGTTATTTACCCAATGGACAATCCCATCAACCGCCGCCACGCCGCCATCCCAGATTTCCCAGGATTGTGTCTCCCACGTGATCTGACACCTACCTACGAGACTAGGCATAGCTCGGCTTGCTTAGTCCCTAGGCAAAACAGGTAACGAGGTGTGGGTAGTATAAATACCCCCACCTCATTTATGATTCTCAATAAATACACTCACATACCATTAACTCTCATTTATTATCTCACCCTTCGTATCAATATACTTACTCTCACGCCGGAGGTTGGTCTTGGGATAAAACCCAAGGCGAGTCTAACGTGCGTGTATCTTGTGTGTAGGAGCTCATTACCGTCTGGAGGAAATCATCCGAAGGATCTTGTAAAGAAGTAGGACCCACTCACAAGGGTTTACCTCAACAAATTGGCGCTATCCGTGGGATACGCTATTCAGTCTACCAAAGCATTGAAATGGCCGGTCCCTCCTTCCAAACCCCATAGACCGAAGACGGAGAAGACGGACCCAACAACAACCGCAACCAGCATAACGGTGGCGGCTCGGCCAATGATTCTCCCAGCCTCCAAGATCTAATCCTTTGCCAGGTAGCGTCACTGACGGAGCTGATCAAGGAGCACAATGCGCGAGGCGGAAGCATTCTCAAGCCAATAAGGCTCGACTTTGGAGATGGAGATAAAGATCGGGGAAAGGGGAAAATAGACGAAGGAAAAGAGGATGACCTACACAAACCCTTCAAGGAGGTATCGAGGTCACCGTTTACTCGCCGGATCGTAGAATTCTCTGGTCCGAACCACATAATGCCGCTAAACATGAAATTCTATGATGGGTCAACGGATCCAAACGATCACCTCACCAGGTTTACCGGGGCAACAAACCAGGGGGAATGGCCGATGCCGGTTTGGTGTCGCATGTTCCTGCAAACCTTAGATGGAGCCGCGGGAGGATGGTTCGAACGGTTGGAACCCGGTAGTATTGACAGTTGGAACGAGTTGAGGGAGCAATTCTCAACAAGGTTTGCTCTTCGAAAGAAATGCACAAAAGACCCAACGGAGATTACGAAAATCGTACGGCGAGCTCATGAATCTCTACCGGATTTCAAAGAAAGGTGGATGGACGAAGCTAGTTACATCAGTGGAGTGCCAGAGATCATGAGGATCTCCGCCTTCCGATAGGGTGCCACGCACGGTCACAGAAATGTTTACCAGAGTAGACGATTTTATAAGGTCGGAGGAAGCATATCGAAGCACGGAACTGCCCAAAGGTGAAGGCCCTGATTCGAGCAGGAAAGGAAACCATGGTTTCAGAAATGATAAACTGCGGGGGGAGCGCCGAAATGATTACCGCCAGAAGGATGTATACCACCCTTATGTTGCTCCCAGAAATAACTACAACCGCAATGACTACAGTCGTGCGGATTACCGCCGAAACGAAGCTCCTAGGAAAGGTACTCATCGTCCTGGCCTAGGGTCATTGATAATACCCCCCAGGGAAATTCTGGCTACGGAGCACCACCTAAACCTACCCGTTCCTCGCCCGACCGGTGGTAGGCCAAAAAAGGAAAATATGGACATATTACCAATTAAAGAAACAACTCGAGATTGCGTTGGAGTCCGGGAAGCTAGATCACCTTTTGAAGGATTTCAGACAACGGGACGCTGGGAGAGGAAGAGACCAACCAAGGAGGAATGATACGGGGAAGGCAAAAGTGATTAACATGATAAGGGGGTTACCGGAGAACAGGAAGAGAAGATACGGAGGTTATGACGAAGGATGGATGAACGTCCCGATAGTGTTTCCCCCCATCATGACGGGAGATTTGTCGGACGAACCTCTCGTTATTGAAGGTGAATTGAGGGGTATTTAGTCCGAAGAATATATGTTGATGAGGGGTCGTCCGTAAACGTTATGTACGAGCATTGCTTCAGTCACCTCAGCTCAAACATAAAAGCCAGGCTCAAAGAGACAAGCACCTCTCTTGTCGGTTTCTCCGGGGAAACAAGCAAACCGTTAGGCAAGATTGAACTGGATGTATGTTTTGGCGACCATGGTATGTTCCGCAGGACAACCATGAAATTCTGCGTGGTGCAATCTCCGTCACCCTACAATGTGATATTAGGCAGAACTGGATTGAAAGAGCTAAGGGTCATCCCATCAACAATCCATTCCATAATCAAGTTTCCCACGCCGAAGGGAGTGGCAACTTTAGCGGCACGTTCGGGAAAGGTATTGGAATGCAGAAGGCTGGAAGAAAAGTAGATGGTAGATATACCGCAAGAAACGGAAATTATTGATTCGGAAGTAGGTAAGACAGACGAAATTTTAGTGAATCTGGCGTATCCCGAACAACTGGTTATAATAGGAAGAGAATCTCGAGGTAAAGTCGGAAGCACTTGATCGAGCTGTTGAGGAAGAACAAAGATGTGTTTGCATGGCAACCTTCGGATATGACCGGAGTTCCACGTCGCCTAATCAGGCATCATCTGAACGTAAACATTTCGGATACACTGGTGGCTCAAAAGAAACATAACCTGTCCGCAGAAAAAAATTAGGTGGTGTTGAAGGAAGTTGAGGAATGGTTAAAAGCCAAAATTGTTAGACCGGTGCGCTACCCTACCTGGATTTCCAACCCTGTATTGGCAACGAAATGCGCTGGAAGCTGGCGCATGTGCATCGACTTTAAGAATTTAAACTCCTGATGTTCGAAAGACTATTATCCATTGCTCAAAATCGACTGAAAGATCGAGTCAGTGATTGGATTCAAATACAAATGTTTCTTGGATGCATACAAGGGTTACCATCAGGTGCAGATGGCGGAAGAAGACGAAGAGAAGACGACATTTTACACGGAACAGGGAACTTACTGCTACACAAAAATGCCATTCGGCCTAAAAAACGCTGGAGCAACTTACCAGCGTCTGCTTGATTCGGCCTTCCAAGCTCAAATCGGAAGGAATTTGGAAGCTTATGTGGACGACATGGTAATCAAAAGCAAGGGAGAAAGAGAGATGCTGGCAGACATTGCTGAGACCTTCTACAACCTGCGGAAGATTAACATGAAATTAAACTTGAAGAAATGTTCTTTCGGCGTCGAAGAAGGAAAGTTTTTAGGCTACATGGTGACCTCCGAAGGCATAAGGGCGAATCCAAAAAAGACGAAGGCAATTGCAAAGATGAAATCCCCAACGACCCTGAAAGAGATGCAGAGTCTGAGCGGCAAGTTGGCATCCCTTAATAGATTTTTGGCAAGGTCCGAGGAGAGGTCCCTTCCTTTCTTCGAGACGTTAAAGAATATTACCAAGGAGAATAAAGAAGAATACAAGTGGACTAAAGAGGCTGAAGAAGTATTCCAATCCCTTAAAAAGCTAATACTAGATCTCCCGTCCTTGTCTACGCCCAGGGTAAAAGAAGTTTTGTATATTTATCTCACAGCGGCGAAAGATGCTATTAGCACGCTTCTGTTAACTGAGAGGGACGAAAAGCAATTGACCGTCCACTATGTGAGTCGGACGCTACAAGAAGCCGAGAGAAATTATGCTCCAATCGAGAAACTGGCGTAATCTCTATTGCACTCGTACCGAAGGTTGAGAAGGTATTTCAAAGCTCACCCTATAAAAGTCATAACGGATCAACCGATAAAGCAAATTTTGAATAAGCCAGAAGCATCCGGAAAGCTGGCCAAGTTTGCCGTAGAGTTGGGGGCCTACGATATATCTTATGTACCGAGAAATGCGATAAAAAGGCAGGTCCTGGCAGACTTCATCTCAGAAGTCCCTGGCGAAGTGGAAGAACAATATCTGCGAAATTCGGGGAAAGAAATCCACAAAATCTCCAAGCCGGAGGAGTGGATATTGTACACTGACGGGCAGGGCCGTCTCGTGGAATTTGGAGGCCCTGTGCCACAATTTCATAAATAGGCCTTTTAACTCTGAAAGTCGAAGTATTTATAGAATTAGCAAATATTAATTTTAGTATGCATTGCTTTTTGGTATTGATCAAAAAACAACTTTTTCTTTTGAAAAAAAAAATCATATAACAACTTGCTAAACACCTTTTTTGTGTCTACATAACAATGAGTTCAAATTCCGTAGATTAGTCAGACAAAATGACATAAACCAAGTATAGATAACCAAAAGAAAGTAATAACTTGCTAATCTTGTTCTAGTTTAAACACATTTTTTTCTATTCTAGATGAGACTGTTGACTTTCAAAGTATTATATCTAATAAAGAGTTCAAATTGGAAAATTAGTTTTCTTGTGGGTTTCATTGTGTTAACTTTCTTCTAAGGGATTTTGAAGCAAAGTTATTGAATAGGGCTAGGGGTTAAAATGATAAATCATAGAGACGAGGGTTATATTATAATTTTAAAAACTAAAAGAGGTAAAAGACCAACCAAAGCATAAAGCCCACACACAAGACCATGTCGTCTTCTCCAGCAAAACCTAGAACATGTTTTCCTCCATTAAAGTGACGAATCAAAGCTTTCTTATCTTCTTTCATAAATCTTTTATATTTTTCATTCTAAATCATCTATTAACAGTATTTAATCCTTCAGAAATGATTTTATACTTATACAGAAGTTTTAGGAATCGGAGGCCCCTAAAGAATGGAGGCCCTGTGCGTTGCCCATCCCGCACATGCTCAAATCCGGGCCTGCTGACGGGGCATCTAACAAGAAAGGGTCCGGAGCGGGTCTTGTTTTGATCGGCAACAGGAGTTGCGTGTAAATGACGTTATAGGGGGAGCAACAGGAGTGGTCAAGTATGTTTTAACAAAATACATGGGCCTATAATCAGCATTCAGGTAGACTAAACTTATGGGATATGTCGATGCTATGATGAAAATAAAAAAAAAAAACTGGACGTCTTTTTTTTTTTTTTTTTTTTTTTGTTAGAAAGTCTTTATACACTATATTTTTAGTGATATTTGGGGGTTGATTACTGTGCCCTTTTATAAGTATCTTCAGCCCTTGGGGGATGTTGCCCTAGATAGGGCAACGTACAATTGACCATGACCGAATATAGGTTCGGGCAAATATACTTCAATTTTGGTCAACGACTGCCCTTGACTTTTACTTATGGTCATCTCGTAACAAACTTTCACAGGAAATTGCTTTCTCTTAAAGATAAATGGTCTTTTTTGTACTTTATTGATTAGTAGGATTTGGAGAAGGAAGACTTTCTTCGAAACCTGGGTACCGGTAATAATCTCTGGCTCTATGAATTTGGTAAATAACTGCGTTACGATCATTCTCATGCCATTGCAGAGACCCCCGGTTAGATTGATGTTGGGTAATTGCATGATTGGTGTGCCTATTTTTAGCTGTAGGTTGTGCGGTGGCATTCCTGGGAAATTGAGTATGTTCAAGTATTCACTGGGATATAGCAGCTCGGTGGTGCCACCATCATTTCCGTGAGGTACTGCTTCGTCGTAGCTCTTGTAAGTGTGGCTCGAACCATGCAGCATTCCCAAAACTTGGGAGTTTATGATATATGTGGTTTTGTTTTTGGACAAACTATAGCCTTCTCTTGCAGGGCTTTAGCTGTAGGTCTTTGTAACCAACACTACGCAGCATATATTAAAAAATAAAACAAAATAAAACATAATAAAAAAAAATAAAACAAAATAAAAAATTAAGAAGTGTATATCTGAATGGTGTGTTATATGAAACCATTTTTAATATGGTAATCTGGTTAGCCATGTGTATCTCCAATTTTGATACCTAAAATTAAACATTGAATTAGTGAAAGAAAGTAAAACAATCCCATTTTGATGTCTTCGAAGAACAATAAATTGTGAAATGATATCCTAAATAAGACGAGCAAGGTTTAGACCACTACAAATATTCATTAACTTCATGTGATAGATCTGTCGGTTTTGTGAGGAAAAATTATCTTATCTTCCTGTTCTTTATGATACATCTGTCGGTTGTCTGAGAAAAAATTATCTTATCTTCCTGTTCTTTACAGTACATGATCGTTACATCTTCAGGTCTTCATTAGTTAAATGCCACAGCTTAGATGATATAATCTTGGCTAAACACGATAACTAATGACTTGAAGAAATGATTTTTTCACTTAAATGTTGGATAAAGATCTTGACCAATTACTGTATATATACAGTAATAAAAAGCACCAAAGATGAAAGTTAAGAAGTCCTATGTCCTTAAGGAATGTAGATAATGATAGGTTTGGATTTTTTTCTTCTTTCTGAAAAGGTTCTTAACAGACGATCATAATTTGTTGGAGTGTAACGCGAAGGCCAGAATATGTTCTCGTATTTAGCTTCAAAGTTTTGCAGCTTACAGATACTTACGATAATGAGCAGAAAGGAATATATGATACTATAATAGATGCTTGTGATAATGACAAAGGAGGTATGTTTTTTGTATATGGTTATGGAGGTACAGGGAAGACTTTCCTGTACAAGACATTGATAGCTGCTTTAAGTTCCAAGAGTCAAATAGTTTTGAAGATTGGCACTCCGGTTATGTGCTTGCGCAACATTGATCAACGAGGTGGATTGTGTAATGGAACCAGGTTACAAGTATTGAGAATGAGAATCAATAACATTTAGGCAAAGATTATATCAGGTGGTAAAGTGGGTGAGGTTTGCTCTATACATAGAATGATTATAAGCTCATCCAACAAGAAGATGCTTTTTCAACTTAATAAGAGACAATTGCCTATTTCCCTTTGTTTTGCCATGACTATAAACAAAAGTCAAGGCCAAACATTGTCTAAGAGAGGTCTAAAAGTGTTGTGTTGTGACAAAGACGACAACTACACCAACTCTACAACCAACATTGTATATAGAGAAGTTCTTCATAGATTATAAACTATATGTAATTCGGTTATTTTTAACATTAGGTTTTGTTTAACGGTATTATTTTCTTGATAATGACACGTTTATTTCACTCATTTTCGTCTCTTGGACGTGATTACACGTTCATACTTATTTTACTATTAATTTTATCGTATAATCAAATTTTTAGAACTAGCCGCCCCATCGGGGCGGGCCTTGAATCTAGCATGTATATATATATATATATATATATATATATATATATATATATATATATAACAAGATGCGCATGACGTCATCAAATACAGGATTGCCCAGTAATGCCATGTCATAATGCCACCTAAGCAAGATTTGAATAAAATTTTGAATTTTTATATTTAGTTTAATGGAAATAACGTTTAATTAATTAAAATTCCTATGTTAATCCGAAATTAAAAATTTAATTAAAATTGTCCTTTGCAAGATTCGAACCTTGGCCATTTAATCCACATACAAATGCTTCAACCACTAGACCAAGCAATTTTTTTGTGATTTACAATACAAAATATTTAAGTCATGCTTAAAAATTTGATATTGTTAAGCTATATTTAAGGAATAGATTATGCATAGCAACCAATTATATGAGATAAGTAGGAGAATCCCTACAACTTAGGTAACCCTAAAAGCATATACGTAAAAAAATCTGCACTTCATTCATAATATATTTTTTCTCAAAAACACTAATATCCTTTTTTTCCTCTTCTCTTCTAATGTTCGGTTTACATTTTTTGTGTTTTCTTCATCACAGGTTTGCAACCATGAACGCTTGACATGCCGTGTAATGTTTCTTTGATCTATTACTTAAAATTATGCATTCTTCTAATTAAATAACAACTCTTATGTTTTTATAAAAGTTTTGTTGTGGTTAACAAAAAAATGGTAAGAGGAGGGGATCAGCAGGTGTAGTGGAATCCATGATGCTTCTGAAATCACGCGACTACAATCATGCTCCATTCGCACAGGTTTACCTCACTCACTTTCTCTCTTTATACATTTATATTTTTTTTACAAAACCATAAATCAAATGTATGTTTTTCTAAGAAGGAATTCAGATTTTGATTATTAATCATAGTCTCTAATATATCTCTCTTTCTTCCAAAATCTTTTTAGGGTTTTAAGAATGGCTGCCATTATTGAAGTGTTCATGATATATATGTTCCAGTGAGTATAAATGGAACATCTAATGAGGTAACTTTATGTTTTGTATCTTCTATGAAACTGCATGTAAGAGATTTTCAACACAACTTGCACGTTTTAAGGAGTTTATTACATCTACGACATCTCAGATTAATTTGAAAACTAAAGGAAACCTTCCAGATAATGATTCGACATCTCTTATTTTTTGTGGAAAAACTGTGAGAATCTCTTATACTTGGGTAAGATGTTCCTGTTTGGATTGCTATTTTGATAAATTGTTGTGAACAACATGATAAACTGCTTATCTGATTTTAAATTAATAAAAACATAACAAGAATGGTTTGAGCAACGATAATCCATTCAATGTATTGTTGTTTCTTTGGCAGTGCAAATTCTATATCAAGGTTCTTCGTTGCAGCCTGCAGTTGCCTTTCGATTACGTTGAAACTCATATCCAGAAGAAGCAGCAATATTCTTTGGAGAATAAGAAATCATAAAAAGAAACAAAAAGGCTCAACGCTTGCAGAAGTTAAAAAGCTAATGGATGGAAATATTGACACAAGTGGTATTACAATGCTTGCAAAAATTAAAAAGCTAATGGAAGGAACAGGGCTTAAGATAACTCTACCAACTTCGCCTTAAACTTCTGTTACAAGCAACGTGATCTACTATTGATACTAACAATATCTATTTGTAGTTTGTTTTGGAGATTCCAGGAACAAAGGGAAATTGATAGACGCGATCGGCCAAGAATGAATATATCTAACAGTTGGAGAGTACGTTGGATCATGCAACTTCATGGTCTGCACCTACAAGAAAGATGAAAAGGTGACTTCAACCGGATCATCATCAGGAAACGAAACATGGACTTACAATAATGTGTAAGTCAGTGCCATAACTTTAACCATTTGACAGTATTTTTCGTTATAAGCGTATTGATCTTGATAAAAAAAATACTGTATCTATACTCAGTGGCCCATTTTGTGATCAATATTCGCTTCAACTTTTGCTTATTCTTATTTTAACGCACAAAGAATTTTTGTTACGTCACAAATACAAATCTGTTAGACAAACAAACTGCTTTCAGTCAGCCTACACTTTAAAAGAAATAATAGAATGTGATTGTTTGCAAATTCCATCATTCCACCTCCCCCAGCTTTCACTGTCAGATTTTGGAGACTTGAAAAACCCAAAGGGGTGAATGGGTTTCCTGGGTCAAATGGGTATAAAAAATATGCCAAAGGGGTACACAGGTCAAACGGGCCAAATGCCGCTTAAGGTGTAGTTATAATTCTTAAATCTTCTGATTTATTTTTATTATATCAATTTTTACATTTAGCTGATATCATTATAAAATTTTTATTTGACACAGTTTTAGCTGATTCATAGGAAATTCTATTTTAGGTACAACCCAACAAGCAGGAACAAGTTCTAATGGTTCATGTAGAAATAACAGATGCGCCCAGTCAATGCATCGAGGTTATTCACTTAGTTGTTATATATTTTGGATATTATGCCACCATTGCAAAGGCACCCTCAAGGTTCTTTTTTATAAATATTCTAATGTCACTAGATCTGCACCTATGGTTTAGTGATGTTACTAACTTACTAACCATTGAATCTTGAATTTGGGCTGATTGCAGCTTAGTAACTACAAATCTTTTGTGGGAGTTATATATTGCAGGCCACACTTTGGTCAACTTTTTAAGCAGACTAGCAGCTGAGACAAAAGCTTTTATGGTAAAAAATTAAGCATCGTTTTCATTGTTACTAAGATTTAATATGACCCATCAAGTTCATTACTTTTTAATCATGTGTATCAGGTACACCAAAGATCATTAAGCCACCAAAAAACCATTGATGGTGAAGTATGAATTAAGACTAAATCTAGATCAATATCTACTGTCTGATCTATTTTAATTGGAAAATGATATACTAATTAGCCCATGAACCATTTACAGAAGGAAATGGCTAATAAAGTGTCAAGTATAAAAGTAGTAGATTTGATAATGGTATTGGTTCTGTGGAAATAAGGTTTGAAATCCAACCAGATATTCGTGAGAGCCTTGATGAAGATGAGGTGGATATGTCAGGGGACGAAGGATATGAAATTGATGAAGATGAGAATGGGGATGATGAAGGCCGAAATGGTCTGGAAGAAGATGAAGACCATCACTTGCCACATCCGGACACTGATCAAGATGATCGTGAGATTGAAGATGAGTTTTACGAGGACATGATTGAGGAAGAAGATGAAGATGAATAAGACGATGATTGTAGAGTTAAGCCCGCAGGTCAGAAAGCCCCAAACAAACTGGCAAGACAAGCTTGAGTTGCTGCACTAAATCACGGTCTTCCAAAGGCTAATTAAAGGTCAGATTTAATTGTTCATAATCATTACCATTGTCATCGGTATCACGTTTGTTGTCAGTTTCGCTATGCTAACGAGCTCTTTGCTTGGCGACTTAGGTGGACGACCCACTGCGCCGGATGGTCAATTTGCATCGGAATATTGCTTCGCTAGAGAACAAGATCAAACAAATAGGTATTGTAACTCTAATGAGTGGCCGTGTCCCCAAAGCTACTTTGGAAGAGGACCTATCCAACTAACTCAGTAAGTTCTTGGTCTTCTCTATCGTTACAACACTTACAAGCTAGAGTGTAGTCCTGGGCAATATTAGCTAATCATGAAGCTGTACTAACCAAAGGGTTGCAGGTAAAAGATGACATCATTTGCAACAGGTTTTTAAAAAATAAAATTTTCCTATAATACAATATCATTTCGATCAGCGATATGGTTCTGGATGACTCCACAAGCTAACAAACCATCAAGCCATGATGTGATCACCGGAAGGTGGAGTCCATCAGTTGCAGACAGGTCAGCGGGGCGTATCTTGGGTTATGGAGTGATCACAAACATTATCAATGGTGGTTTGGAGTGTGGGAAAGGTCAAAACGATAAGGTGGAAGACAAAATTGGATTTTACAGAAGGTATTGCAGCATATTAGGAGTTATGGTAAGACAAACCCTTGATGATCAGATCATAAAATGCTTGCATATGTAAGTTATTTTCCTTTTACTTATTCAACCATCAGTGCATTGCAGGTAATTAAATATGTACAGATATGTTATTAACTTTGGAATTTGACTGTTAAATTTTGTTTGTGTCGTAAAAGAGGATACGTAAAAATGGGCTTCCAATAAGTGATTTACTTTTTTATTAGTTAGTTGAGTTTTATACTGGGCTAATTGTTTTGAAGATCAAACCGCTGGATATCAGCTGTTTGATATATTAGAGGTGACTAAATAAATGGTGGTGTGATTGTTTCTTAGGTGACAGGCCTAAAAGAACCAGGATAAACTTACAGAAATATGTCTTTTTCTTAAAAAGTAAGGGTAACACTAATCAAAGACACTCCTCAATTGAATCAGGCATTAGTTTTCTCAGCCATGGTGTAGCGTGATATTTAATATTTATGTTTCATGCCTGTTATTAAGGATTTCTATCTCAGCAACTTGCTTCCATGGATTATTCGACGTGCATGTGAATTCTGTTGGTGATATTCACATTGATGACCGTCACACTAATGAAGATGTTGTCGGTGAGCGATAATCTTAACGTTGTCTCCTATATTAATGTAAGACATTATTTGTTTTCACTTTAAATTAGCTTAACAAATGGGTTTTTTCTATTTAAATAGATGTTTGTTGAATCTTACAAGCTAATACGGTTAATGAAAAGCTCATAAACGATTAATGCATCAGGTATCATAAACAAACTATAAACAAGTTTCTTAGAATTATATGTTTCTCACATAGTTTCTAAGAGAATTTACTTTATGTTATTAATTATCTTAACGAATGGTTTTTTTGATTTTATTTATGAAGATAGAGATGGAGATTGGATGTTAGTTGGTGATGTTCCATGGAACTAAGTTTTCTTGTGACACATACTAACGTAATATATTAGTTGTTTTCACTTTAAATTAGCTTAACGAATGGTTTTGGATTTTAATATTATGTTTGTTGAATCATGCAAACGAATATGGTTAATGAAGAACTCATAAGCGATTAAAGCACTAATTCTACATGTTTTATTATTTTCATGTTTTATTATTAGAGTTAGATTTTATTCGAGGTTTCTGCAGCGGCGGTGATAAGCTAAAGTGGAATCGTCAAAGGGCTTCGAAAACTCTATCGTAATGCTTTAGTGATATTAGGACTTTTAGATGGTTGTTCGAACAGAGATTTGTAACCTCCACATATGCTTAAAACAACCATAATCGATCAGTTAAAAAAACAACCATAATCGATCATCTAGAACTTGTAACTTTTGTGAGCAATTCATTCTCCGGATTTCTAACTACAGGACTATAACATTTGTAGTTCACTAATCTATCTTTTTATGTTATAAACGTCTGTAAGAGAAACAAACAATTCAAAATCGTCAAAATCTTGCCATGAGAAGCAACCCACTCATTCAATTGTGTAAAATGTACCAAATATTTTAAAGACTCAAGAGTGTGTATGCAAACTCATATATGAAGTTACCTAAAATCTAGATAGCAAACCCAAGAATCGAAGATAGACGACACTATCGCCACTGCAAGACCAAAGTTAAAGCAGTTCAACAAATTTTGCGAGGGACATGCGGACATTCAACATCACAGACATTTTGTTATCACCAATTGTGTCGAAGACAACCGAAAAAACACTTGAGATTATAAGACAATACAGATTGACACGTTAGCAGAATAGCAGGTCAACAATAGTAGGTTAACATGGTCAATTCCTAAAAGCAGATCCGTGGCCTAGAGTGACACGAAGCCAATTGCAGTCCAACGACGTAAATTTTTTACACAACTTCAGTTTTCCAAATAAAGATTACGCACAACAATTATTTCTGCCACCGGTGATACATGTTGGGAGCCTGAGAGAGTTCTTAATATCTCTAACTCTTCATCGTTAGCAAATATATCGTTATGGATTATCCTCACCTTCTTGAGCACAGGTGACTTGGCCAGTATAAGCTTCACAAACTCCATCTCACCCACCCGGTCTGCAAAGTTTTCAAACTCCAATTCCTTTAAATGCTCTCACCGAATATCCAAACAATCTTCCAGCGTAAGTAACTCTGTGTCACTGTTGTCAAAAGCAATCTACAGGAAGGGACGTGCTGCAGAAAAGCAGTTTCAAGAAAGGTGTATATTTGAGCTCCTTTACTAAAGCTTTGGTACTTTCTAATAAATGATGTGAAAACCTCGATTTATCCAAGTCTTATTAATCCTTTGATTCGAATATCTGAACAGCAATGGTGAGTGATGAAAAAGTGTTGAAAGATTCGAAAAGGGCCTATATTAATGTGCATGAAGCACAAGAAGCTGCAAGGTGGTCAGAAGAGGCAGCCATTGCTAAACGACATGAAGCTCAAGCACTTTTGGAGATTGCTAACTTGGCATCATATTGAGCAACAATGGCACTTAGAATTGCAGACGCTTTAGCAGCAGGTTGCCCAGTATGGTGGTCGATATTAAAAATGGTATAATGAATTTGTAGAGTTTGTTGTTTTTTTTATAATGAGTTGTATAAATCACAATTCTTTTGTGTAACATTACTGCTTTGAATAGGCTTGAAATTTGAAAAGAAATAAGATGGGTGATTTTTTAGGTTGCATAAACAAGATTGTAATATGATCGAAGATAGCTTAATATGCTCACAGGTTTGTATGATCACAAAGGTTTCAATTTCAATAATTTTCTAAATCCTTCTATAACAGATGTAATGTGTAACATTAAAATATTGCTAACAGGTCAAATGGGCCGAAAGTCAAATAAAAAATCTCGAATTATGCTTTGTTTTAGTTAATGAAATATGTTTCAGTAATATACTTATGAATAGAATTAAATGTTGAGGGTTTTATGTTTGTATAAATATTTAATCCTTGCAGATATCATTCCATTTTGGTCTGATTTATTATACATATGTTCTTAAGGTGTGTATTATTTAGTGATGGAGCTTTACATTAAGCACGACATTATACTACGCGGTAAGATATTTAGTGTGTGTGTTAAATAATATGGTGTTTGAGTTAGTGGACAAATAGAGAGTATTATTGCTATTAACATGGTGAGTAGCTAGGTTTGAACCATTGTTAGAAGATGAAGTTAAAGAAAACATAGAATGGCTAGGAGAGCCGTAAAGGTACTACTTTTGACTAAGATATTGTAATAGACAAAATTAGAGTTGGTAATTTTCTCAAGGAGACACTAAATAGGGAGGTCACACTATTTCGAAGTACTACATTGAAGGTAATTAGGCGCTTTTGTAATTTCAAATCAGTTTGGCCAACAACTCTATTTCAACTTTTGGTGAATCCTACTCTTTTGACATAAGTGTAGACCGCGCATTGTGCGAGCCAATTTTCCACATGTCAACTTTTTCAACCATTCTTTACCACCCTTCTTACGCTATACAAAAATATTTCAACGATAATTATAAGTCATGGCCGCCCATCGGGCGGCTTATATGCCCGGGAGGGCTTATAAGTCATGTACATGTAAACGATAATTATAAGTCATGCCCGCCCTTTGGGCGGGGTTTGAAGTCTAAAACCTTGCCCGGGAGGGCTTATAAGTCATGCCCGCCCATCGGGCGGGCCATGAAGTCTAGTATATATATATATATATATATATATATATATATATATATATATATATATATATATATATATATATATATATATATATATATATATATTAGTTGTCGAAGCCCACCCGATGGGTGGTCACGCTTTGTAATTTTCCTTTTGTAATTTACACGCTCTTTATTGTAATTGTTAGTTACTGAGACACATAAAAAATGAATCTTGGATTATTTAGCGATTAGCAATTGTCCACGTTCTTTATATTCATGCTTTGTAATTTTCACGCTCTTTATTATAATTGTTAATTACGGAGAGACATAAAAAGTGAATCTTGGATCATTTAGCGATTAGCAATTGTCCATATTCTTTATATTTAGTTTTCTTTTGTTTTGCATTGTCATTATTAGTGTATTTGTAGTTCTTGGACAAACTATTATTGTGAATGCCAAGATGATATGGTTATTCACGAGATGTTAAACAAATGAATAAGAAAGATGGAATAGACGTGTACAACTTAATTAACTCGGTTAGAGGAGTATCCAAAAAAAAAGGTGATAATGAGTGTGAAGGTGATAATGAGTGTTTATGAGGTGATCTCGACTATTGTGAACATTATTAATATACCGATTGAAGAAAAAACTAAATCTTACCAACCTCAAACCCGATGGGCCGGCATGACTAACAAAAACACGCATCACCATCATCTGATAATTTCCTGCGATCATAAAAGATTTTTTTTTTTTTTTTTTTTTTTTTTTTTTAGTTTTTTTTAAGAACATTTATAAACACAGTATGAATATTGAGTTACTTTAAGAGTATGTGTTGGTATATTATTTAATTAAGTTTTAAGTTCTTAGTTAATATAGTATAATAATGTCATTAAAATAAGGTGTTTCGTTAGATCAAGGATTGGTTGTAATTAGATTTCTTGTTTAATTGTAAGATTTTGATATTGCATGTTGGATATGTTGCTTAGTTTAAGAAACCCCAAATGTTGTAGTGGGGTAGTTAAACGTGAAATTAGGCATTTTTTTATACATGGTAAGTGATTTGTTTATGCATTTAAGTCACTTTTTTATGTGTGTAACATTATGTTGTATTATGTAAATGGTTTTAGTATACTACAATTTTGTTTCCTTTTCCATTCATATTGATTATAGCTTGTGATAGGCATCATTTTATTACTGGAATTTTATTTGGCTTTTATATATCACAAATTACATATAATGTTCGTTTAGTTGTATTTCATTTTGGTCTAATGAGGATTTCTAGCGCTTTTTAGGTGTGGTATATTAGAGTTGATTAGTTTGTTAGGTTTTATAGCGCTTATTCAGTTGCTAAAAAGCTTTAACAGTACTAAGTTTAAAGGAGCAGTATTAACGTGACAATTAGTACTGATGGAATCTAAATGTTGATAAAAAGCTCTAACAATACTAAGTTTAAAGGAACAGTACTAAGTCGTACGTTATGTTATTTTAGAAAAGGTTTTATTGTGTTTAAGTTTGTTAATAATATGATATCGTTTTTTTTCTACGAATTTTGTACTTAAATAGCATTGCAAATGAGTAATGTTAAACTTATGAATTTTGAAATCTTTTCGTACCTAATACTACTGTCTTGTAGATTAGATCCCTGCAAAATAAAATGATTATGCGCATCAAAGTTCAAACCGAAGCAGCAAATATAACTCAGATTAACTTACTCACATTTGAGCTTCCTCGCCACCTCCTAAATATCACGCATCAATAAATAAACTATATCTATCTAATTTCAAAACATATAAAAAAACTCAACTTCATTCATTTGTTAAAACCACCAACATTGGCTAAATTAGTATTAAAAGGAGTAAACAACATTTCATTGTTGATATTATAAAAAATGCAAGCAAATGAATAAATACCATATATACGAATAAACAAATAACATACAGAGATTACCTCGTGATTATGGTGGAAGAATGTGAATCTCACATGTATATTGTGTGATTTTTCTTTGACCAACTTCCTCTGATATTAAAATCACAAGCATCCTTCCAACTCTCTTTGTTCGCTAATTCCTCCAACCATCTTTTTATAAATTCAAACCTAAATCTAATAATTTAAACTTAAATCTAATAAATTCAAGCTAATTCACAATCATGCTGACATTGCTAATGAAATAAATTTTGAAAGTTATGTATGATGACACTGACAAGTAAGTGTGAATAAACACAAGTGAAAAGAAGGAACTCACTTGAATATGATCCGACTCAGATGCCTTATTCGACCACCATCAGCTCCAATGTTCATCCCTTTAAACACGAATCTGCCACACTATTATAAAAATCTTTTTGGACTTGTTCCTCTTAAGCCCTAATACGCCAATTAGCCACCTTTAAATATTATTTATAAAACAAAACCAATAAAAAGGTTAAAATGTTAATTACTACTCCTCAGTTGTGTAAAAATAAGCACCAAAGCACCTGAATAAGCAATTCTAAAGACCCTCATAACGTAAGATAAAATTTACATATTGAAGTGAAGTATGTGATAACCTAGGAAGCACGGACACACCTAAAACCTCGAAGTGTCGGTGTCGGACACGTGTCGGACACGTGTCGGACACGGACACGCCTCGGACACGCCTTGGACACGTGTCGGACACGCATGTGCCGTGTCCCACGTGCGATTTGATATGGACTCGGTTTTGGACACGGGTAGGAAACGTTTTTGGACACCAGCCCACGCCGTGGGTCTTTTTCCTTTTTTTTTTTTTTTGTTTTCTGCTGCTTATTCGAAGTTCGGAGGCTTTGTGTATGTTGTGTTTGTGTTGATTTTTTTTTCTTTTACAGGGAGCAGCGTGGAAAAATGAACATGAAGAAGACGATAGTAATGAGTGACTGTGATATAGAGTTTGAATAAATGAGTTTGACTAGCAAAAAGTAGATAGGGGATATATGTGGTGAAATGCTGTGCCACGCAATAGCTTTTTTTTTTTTTTTTTTTTACTTTATATTCGAACGTTGGGAGTATATAAATGACAAGTTAAAACTAAAAAGTAGTTGGTTACATAACTCTTTGACAAGTAAAAAGTAGTTGGTTACATAACTCTCTCTCTTTTTTTTTTTTTTTTTTTTTTTTTTTTTTTTTTTTTTTTTACTTTATTCACAACCGATGATACAGTTTATGTTGATGATGAAGATTGCTAGTTAGTTGGCTATTTGGCTATGAAACCATGTTTTTCTATTTTGCTTTGTTATGACTTATGAATTACAGTAACACTTTGCAAGTAATGCACTCTTAAATTTGGCTATGAAACATGGTACTTCATATGATTTTAATGTTTTATACATGTTTTTATACATACATAAGTATATATATATATACATATATAATTTATAAATTCCCGTGTCCACGCCGTGTCCGTGTCCTATATTTTTTGATTTTGCCGTATCGCCGTGTCCGTGTCCGTGTCCGTGCAACCTAGGTGATAACAGAAGTCTAAACATACTGCAACTGAATTTGAAATAAACTTGCCACATTGGTAGATTATTTTCCAAAAATTCAGTTTAATAATAATGTACAGTTTATTGAATATCCGCAAAAAAAAAAAAGATATTGCAACAGAAAACTTTCTATAATGAATGAATTAGAGTATATGAGATAATCAGAACTTTCGGCTGGACCCCACCCAAGTTATGAGATGATCGGACCCTGCGTGTGGAACTTGAAGCTCCACCAAATTGGTGGTCATGTGCATCACCGACTGCTTGCTCTTGGGTTCCTCTAATCTTAGCAAGTAACTCAGAAGATGATAATGCTTTACCACTGGATGCACCAGCAATGACATTATTTTGTTTTGATCGTTCATTGTTAGAGGATCCTTCATCAGTTCGGGTTTTAGTAATCAGCTTGGAGTTCACGGTTGACCCAAATTTCTGGACTACAGATGGTCCCGGTGCACCAGCTATTCCAGATTTTCCAGTTCAGGTTGGAACAGAAACACTTTCTCGGCTTTGGATCATTCGTGATTGGCGTAGTGCTTCGGCAGCTCTCTGTGCAACTTGAGAAGCTTGGTCATCGAGCTTCACGTTCTCCTCATCATTAACATTCATTATTAAGTCGAGGTTCACTGCACTCTGAAAAATTGTCACAGAAAGAAGAGGTCTTGTTAAAGGGGTTCCTGATAGAGAAGTTCCTTGCTAAGCAAGATCGGAGGCCAAGTCCGGTAGGTTAGGTAACTGGTCAAAATTGGTTTGATTTTGACAACTCATTTTGAATACTGTTGGAAACAGGCACTTCAGTTAATTTTCCATTTTTTAACTTTCATAAATAGATAATGTGTTCGTTTATGACTTCAGAAACAATATCATGACACTTAAAACCTAATCTTTCAACAAATATGACGTAAGAGGGGTGACACTGCTAAGTCTAGTTATATTTTAACAAAGACATAAACTTCTGTTTTATTTAAATGAATATAAATTTATGCTTGGTAAATGGTGGAAAAGATGACGGGCTTACATGAATTCCTTGAGCATCAAATAGACTCTTCAAGATATTTGTTTCGTCACCTTCCCCTTCTTCACTTTCTTCAATCTTTTCCTTATCTTTCTTTTTAGATGACTTTCATACAAAGAATGAGCACAACTTCCATACAATATGAAATAAAAGTAAAAACAATTAATAAGAATTTTAACCCATTTAGTTATAAATGGGTCAACATTCTGCATTATCTCAAATATGTCGAATCAAAAAATTAGCTAAAAGGAAAATGGGTTGAAGGTCACTTAAAGCCTATGTGATATGCTATACAACCTTTCAAACTGTCTTACAGAGAGATTCAAACTAACTCTGTAGTATTACTGTAATGGTAGTAGAAGAATTAATTGAGATGAAATTGCTTACGGACCCGATCCGTTTTGACCTGTACAGAAGTACTAAAGATGCCCTGATCCACCCAGAACCTGTTTTGACCCATTTCCTAACCCGACCAACCCGTCTATTTTGCAACCTAATATAAAACATAAGCAAACAAAGGCAAACCTGCATATCAGTCGAAGGGTTCCAATCAGGGTCAAAGATGATCACTCTATTGGCACCCGTAAGATTTGTCCCCAGGCCACCAACTTTAGTAGTCAAAATGAAGATGAAAATATCAGGAGAATCGTTAAATTCGTCCATTAAAGTTATTCTCTGTTTTACAGGGGTTAGACCATCCATTATTCTGTAGGTATAAGTATCAATCAGGAAATTCTCAAGAATGTCGAGCATTTGTTGAGTCTGCGCAAAAAGAAGAACACGGTGGCCTTGTTCTTTCCACACCTTCAGCACCTGTGCAACGACTTTCATCTTGTCACTTCTTTAAGGATTCCCATAGTCAGGATTCCCGGCAGCATGTTCCCTCTCAAGTAGATCGGGGTGATTGCAAATCCTACGCATCGCATCATTTCCGTAAAGCGAGTTCCTTTATCCATTGAAAATTTGCTCCACATCTGAGCTAGCAAGGAATGCTCGGTATATTGATCGCTGATCATCAGTAAGGCTGCAAAAGAGGACATGTTTGGTCTTTGTTGGAAGCTGAGGTCTTTGTTGGAACCAACGCATCCCTTTCCTGTGACCAACAAATTATAATCATCAATGACTTAATCATATTCGTACATACATGTTTTCTAATGAATAAATCATTTTCATGTTCTGCAGACTAAACATAATATAACTTCGAAGATACAGGACTCACTGTTTCAACAAAGCCTGCAGAGGCCGCGTTTAAAACAGCATCAATCATCATCATCGTTGAAGGCTACAGTTTTATGCCGTTTCTTTGATTTCTTGTTTGTTGTCGGGATTTCTTTCTGCTTTCTTCTTTGATTTGGCTCCTATTTAGTACTTGGATCAGAAATAACAATATATAGCATAAATTGCTCATTTTCATCATCCAATTGCTCATTTCAAAAATTCTGAATTAGCAGCCACCACAAAACTTGCAGCGAATAAGAATAAACATAGTTATCGCAGAGCGGGTGGGTTGAGTAACAGGTTGGTTGGGTTTTAATAAGCATTTTTTAATGTTTGGATAGAGAAAATAGCTTAACAATGAGCAGTCCCAAACACCCATAGACTCTAAAACTAAAAGCTATGAACAAATACATAGACTCTAAAACGCACTACCAAACACTCCCTAAAAACACAGACTTATAAAATTGTGCTTGTATGAATAATATAACTTTTATATTATATAGGCAAACATCAAAACCAATGTGAACAATTTTCATCATAGTTTATAGGTGCATCTTGCAGATGGGAATTATATAGTTTATTCAACTTTTATTTATTATCACGGGCTATTAACTTCTAACTATATACTGTTAGGTTTGTGGATTAAAATTAATATGTTTATGTCCGGTTTCGAACCCGAGACTCGGGATTGCACACAATACGTGAGAGTTTCAATAGTATGAATAAAGTTAAATATATTTTATATTTATAATTTATTCATTTTCACTAAATTCACTTAACGATAGTTAGGACTTAACGGTGTTGGAGATAACGACCGTTAAAGGACTAAATGTGTAATAGAGGGTTAGAAGGATCTAGAAACCCATCCATTGGGTTGGGTTCGGCCGAATGGGTCTCATGGGGGCCTTAGGTCGGTTTTGGTGGCTTAGGGAACAAGCTAGGGTTTAACTATAAATACAATTCACTTGTATTTGATTTTCACCTAATCTTATATCCCTAACTATAGCCAAATTTCTTCTCTTCTCTTCCTCTAAGCTTATACGATCGGCCCTATTTTAATACCACTAGGTATTGGCCGAATTTTGTAAAGCTACAAGTGTTTGGTTGTTTAGTGATACTAGAACCTAGCTTTTCCTACTGAAACGCTACCATTACGTGTGTACAAGAACGAGCGACTAGTTTATTTTAACTAGTGTTTTTCCTTGACATTGGATCGACATACCCTATTATTGTTTAGGGTTCTTGCTTGTTCTTGGTGATTGCAAAAAGGTATGTATCTATTTAGTTTTAATTAATTACATGTTCTTGTAGATCTTCCGCTGCGTGTTCTTTGATGTTCTTATATGTTTATAGTTTTTATGATTCATATAATCCAACAGTGGCATCATGAGCCTCGTTTAGAACTATGTAATTAATTACTAAAACCTAAAAATTGGATCTTGATTAGATACATGCTTTTATGATCTAGGGTTTTTATTTGAAACCCTAATTTTAATTTATGTGGATCGATCCACAATTTTTTTAGGGTTTATGTTTAGTTTTTAATTAAAACTTAATTAGAAACCCTAGATTATGCATGGTAATTTTTAGGGATTAATTAGTGTATACCGTATGTGATGACACCAATTAATTAGATACGTACAAGGAATTAACATATTAATATGGATTTCATGATTATGTGTTAATATGGTATCCATGACAAAATCTTGCATATTTTGTCATGGTTTGTTATATGGTTCGATTTTCATGTATGTCTTTGCTACATGTTTTGTTTAATAAATCTTTTATTGGGGAAGACCTCAATATATTAATTAATAAATTATGTGCAATGTGGTATTAAATTAACTAAAACTTACGCGGCCAAGCTATTTGGCGTCTGTGGACCATTGGGCACAATGAGCTCGAAAACCAATGGGAGTTTTGTTAGTTAAATACATATTAAATTACACATAGAATTAATAATAGGATTTATTTGAAAAAAGGTTTGCATGTGGCTATATGATATTGTTATGATCATATATTTGTTATTATGTGTTTATTTTTATTTTTTTTGTAATTACTTGATCTTTTGTGTTTATATATTATGATGGATTGCAACACATAAGAGGGTAATTTTCATAATAAAAATAAACAAGACTAATAACTATGAAACCTTTGTAGTAATTTTATTCATTGCCAAGTCTTATGTGCCGATAGTGGTTCGCTTCGCACGGTAATTTGCTCCCAGGCGAGACTAGCAATTAATAAATTATTACATAAAATTGTTTTAGCAAGAAAATCATATTTTTTTAGTTGATTGATTGCAACTGTACAAAAGTGGTCGAAGCGGCGGACCTATTATTGACAAACTATAAAGTGGGTTTAAGGTTGGTTCACATTAAATTGTGACCTTAAATGGGCACGGTTTTAACCAGCTTCGGCGGCTGTCGTCCCTCCGCTCGCCTGTGCGTCAATAATAGACTTACCAAGTACACCATGAAAAAGTACGAAGCATCTTAAGGCAATGTTGTAATTTGCTCAACGCCTCAATTAAAAACTTTGATGATTTGAGCTACAAATGAGTAAATGGATTTGTTTTGAAAATATATATGATACAAAGATGAATGCATGACATCTTTGTACATATTTTTTTATTTTACACATCAAAAATTATTACCTTAAAATTTAAGTGATATGCCGACCAATTAACATGGAAACACCTAAGATGACATTCTATCATTACTAGCAGCCTCAGCTGATGTGATGATTCAAAGAATGAAGTCAATAGGGGTAAATTGAGCACTTCCATTACTAGCAGCCTCAGCTGATGTGATGGAACGACGTCAATTTACACGTTTCAAAATTGGTTAACTTAATTGAGCACTTTCATTACTAGCAGCCTCAACTGATGTAATGAAACGGCGTCAAGGCATAAAGATTTGGGGATGAAACATGCTTACATTTTGCAACTGATGTTGGCAATATAATGTAAGTCCCAAGATTTCTAGGAATTGCAATTTGACATTGGCAATTGGGTGATCCCGTACCTTGTTGAGTACTTTCATTGCTAGCAGCCTCAGCTGATGTAATGAAACGACGTCAATTAGGATCCTAGTTTTCAGTGAAAATTAAATGGTTTTTTAACCAATGGGTGTTTAATTTTCATTAAATGTTTAATTATCGAAAGTACTAACTTTTGAACTTTTTCTGTAGAAATGGCCCAACCCGGAAACTCGTCAAACCTAACCTCCTGTTTCAAGATGATGCTTAAAAAGGAAAAATTGACTGGGACTAAGAATTTTAACGCTTGGTATCGCAATCTAAGGCTTGTTCTTAGAATTGCCAAACGTTCTGAATGTCTTACTGAGGACCTTCCAGAAGCTCCTCCTGCAAACTCGCCTAATGAAATACTTAGGTAGTACAATGAAGCCTATGACAAGCACAATGATGCGGCTTGTCTCATGCTATCGGGGATGGATGATCAACTGGTAAAACAGTTTGAGAAATATGGCCCGAAAAACATGATTGATGAACTGACACGTATGTTTCAGAAATCTCCTATGGCTGAATTGTATGATGTACTTGACAACTTGGGCAAGTGCAAGCAGGACACGACAATACAGGTAAGTGATCATGCGCTTAAAATGAAAGGTTATCTTGACCAACTAGATGCACTTAATTGCGGGTTTGTGGAAGACGTTAAAGTTGGCCTCATCAACAAATCCCTCAATGAGGAATTATATGGTGATTTTGTGCGCAACTTTAACATGCATTGCAAGGGGAAGACATTTTCTGAATTGCATGCAATGCTTATTGAGCATGAGAAGGCACTCACTAAGAAAGCTCCTACACCTGCTGTTATGGCAATAAGAGGTGGTAGAGTAGCTAAGCCCGGTAAACCGAAACATGTGAACAAGAAAGGAAAGGGCAAAGCTGACAAGGGCAAGCAGATTGTGACTTATCAGCAAAAGTGATGAACTCAAATAAGTACATTTTATTACTATCATTTATCCTATTAATTTGACTTGTTTTACTATATTATGTATGAGGATTGATACTTAATCGTTTACTTTTGTAATTCTCAGGTAAAAACAAGCATTTGGTGAAACTTGGCGATTTTGGACTAATAATGGAGCAAAACATGCATAAAGTGAAGAGTCTACTGTAATGGACAAGATCAAGTCAATTCTGCTCCAGATGCGCCGCATCTCATTCATGACATGCGCCGCATCTCTATCAAGATATCACCAGATACGATCCAAGATACAAGAGGACATGCGCCGCATCTAATCATGGAGTTACGCCGCATCTTCTGGCGGTGTACGAATATTCCTGAATATTATAATCTTGGACCCCACGCGAAGTTAAGTCAATGCGCCGCATCTACTCAGTAGATGCGCCGCATCTTCCCTCAGACAGAAACTATAAATACCCCGTAGACCAGACGAATTAAAGAGTTCCAAAGTTTATAACCTAAGACCGAACAGACCAGAAACCAAGGACGAATTCAGTCAAGGAGGCAGCACAAGACACACCCAAATCAAAGATACAAGAGCTGTAAGAAGGTGCTGCATGTGTTTAATTCATTAAGTAGTTTTGTTTTATTGTGTTAGCAAACTTTAATTCATCAGGATTGGTGGCTTGTGTAATGTGACAACGAAAGATTGCACTCCCTTTAATACTTGCTTTCCCATCAATTAAAGTTTATATGTTGATGTCTTTGGTTACTACTTATTAGTGCATTGATAACCTCTGTGTTTATTAGTGGCTTGCGGGTATTTGACTGCGGAAAATAATGTGGCTCCCACGGTTATTACTAAATTGATCACTTAGGAATAACTTTTAGACATAAGTAATCATTAAGGGTTTACTCGCCGATAAGAATAGGACCAACGAGAAAGGGTTAACTACATACACTTCATATAAAGCTATCAATAAAACAAGTGACAATCTACTTAATCATAAGGACAGCCCTCTTATTGTCTCGAGTATTTATCTGTGTACGTGTGTGCTACTTGCTGATTCGTGCCTATTGGTTTATTTTATTATTTAATTGCAAACAAATCGTGCCAGTCTCTCAGGCTGAAACCCCCTTGCGTTAGGATATTAAAATACTAATTAGAATAACGAGATAATACGTTCCACTCCTAGTGATCGACACTCTACTTACCATTATATTCATACTGACCAGGTACACTGCTCGTTAAGTGTGTGTGTTATTGATAAGTCGGCTAAATATAAATTTAAAACTTGAGTAGGCATTAAAACTGCTAAAACTATACTACGACACGCACACGCATCAAGTTTTTGGCGCCGTTGCCGGGGAGTGAATTGTTATTATCTGTTAATTTGATTAGTATTTTAATTAGGATTTTCTTTTATTAGATTAATTGCATCATTGTATTATTTTGCATATTTGTTGTACTGTGTGTTATTTGTTTTGTGTTATTTGTTTGCTTTTATTTTTGTTTTTGTTTATTTTTGTTTGTGTGTTTTTATTTTTTGTTTTTATTTTTCGTATTTTTCTGTTCTGCTATCGTTGTACTGTGCTAAATCAAACGATACGGCGCATCTGATCTCTCAGATACGGCGTATTGCGTTTAATTTTTAAAAATACAACGCGTTTAATTAATTCGATACGACGCATCTTTTCCCCAAGATACGGCGTATCTGTTTTTAATACGAAATTTTTTTAAAAGCGATAAAGTAATACGACGCATCTGCTTTTGCAGATACGGCGTATCTGTTTTTGATAAAAAAAATTTCTAAACGTTAACGCCATACGACGCATCTGCTTTCGTAGATACGGCGTATCTATTATTTTAATTAAAAACAGTTTGCGAATTATTAAACAGATACGGCGTATCGATCTCTGTCGATACGGCGCATCTTACTGAATCAAAAATCGATATTTATTTTTAAACGTAACGAAAATACGGCGCATTAACTTTCGTTAATACGACGCATTTAATTTTAATTAGATAAGCTGATTTTTGATTATTTAATTCGATACGGCGCATTCAGAATTCTAAGCGGCGTATCTATTTTCTGGATAAAGTTTGATTTAATTTTAACATATTAAGATACGGCGTATCCAACTTTTTGGATACGGCGCATCAACAGCAGATATCAGAAGCTTTTTTTTACTTTGATCGTTTCACCCTTCTTTTGCACGAGTAAGTCTTATTTCAGGAAGATGGACGATCCGGATATTACAATGGAAGAATATATCAGATTTGAAGAGGAAAGAGCCTTGAGCAATAATGGGATATACGATTGGGAAAGAGCAAGATATGGTGCACAAGTCATCATGGATAAAGAACCCACAATGGAAGAATACTTGTTATTGAAGCAGAAAAAGTCAGGGAGAAAGAGAAACAAATTGCCATTTCGACACACTTGGACTTTATCAATTGATGAAGATGAAGAAGAATCATACGATTTTGGTGCAATCAGGTTTCCGGCAATAGTTATTGATGATGTTATTTCTCCGGAAGTTGCCCAAGATGAAGAAGAGTCACAAATGTTTGATTTGAATGAAAATCCGGCAATTGTTTACAAAGAACTTATTCATCCAAAAGTGCTTATAATGAAAATGAAGATGAATATGGGACAATGGTGTATAGTGCTATTACTTGTGATTTTCCACCCGAGGTGGAAGATATGTTCTCATCATATCAAAAACACCATGATAATATTCCCTCGGATGAAGATAATGAGTATTCTGATATTGAAAGGTTTGATGCTATTGCGTACGATAGCATACCGCAGTTACCACAACATATGGAAATATTTAGGTGTGGAACGGATAAGCCAGATTTTGACCCAACGAGGGATTTTGAAGAAATCTGGGATTACTTATTTAAGGATGAAATTCGGGACGATGCTGAAATTGCAGGACCACTAGTTGAAGATGGAGATTCACAAGATGAATTGAAGTCACTTACAACACAAAGTGGTACAAATTTATTTAATATTACTAATCTCGTTACCAATAATCTTGCTAGTTTTCCTAAACAGGTTGCAAAACATAAAGATGATGAGGTGAAATTTATTACACTACCTAATGAAGCACCTGTGATCAACCCGTGTTTGGTGGAGCTTGAGGAAGAATTTGGTGATGAGCTCTTAAACATTGCTATGATTGATGAAGATGACGATTTAGACCCTATGAAGGTTGTAGAGGAACTCGAACTTTTACTTGCTAAAGACCCTTTCTCATCTTCTGCGGAAGTCAAAGGACGCCTTACTACCAAAGAGACTAACCAAGAAGAAAGGAGACTCATTTTTCCTCAACACACTACTCTTTCAGATGGAATGGTCAAGTCATCCAATTTATCAACCAAACCGGGTAAGGATAGGAAAGATGCACACATATTGCCAAGGTATGATCTTTATTTATTTCTTCCATCTTTAATAGCAAATTTACAATCTTTTCGTGTTTATTGCTATTATCACCCGCATTTGATCCCAAGTGGGGGGAACAACACCCTATTACACAGTAAATAAGGGTGGAGTCAGGCTCGTGACTCGAACAAAAACAAGCGCTTCGTGGGAGGCAACCCATGCTTATCTTGTCTTTTATTTAATTTTCTGATTTTGTATCGAGTCAGTCAGGCCCGCATGAGGATACGGCGCATCTCAATCCTGAGATGCGACGCATCTCCTGCAATAGTCATATCTTATTTTATTTTATTTTTCTGCATTTTTATTTTCGACTTTAAAACTATTTATCAGTTTATTTTAATGCGGCGCATCCCTGGTTAAGGATGCGGCGCATCTTTATTCTGATCCGTATTTATTCCAGGCTCGATACGGCGTATCTTCTTCAATAAGATACGGCGCATCGACTGACCTGATGATTTTCATTTTTTATTTTTAAGTTTTATTTTTTCCTAACTACTAATGTATTATGCAAGTTTGAACCTTTCTTATCTTAGGTGTGTTCTAAAGTGTTGGTGGTATTATAGTTTCCTAGATTTCCTGTGGATACATCAAGTATGAAGCTTTAACGTTCTCATCCACAAGAAGCTGATTTTTGCTCTTATACTAATGGAGGATCATACCGAGCAAATCTCAGGGGAGTTTTTCTGTTCTAATTCTTTTATTTTCCAGTTTTTAACCTTTTATACAAACAACGAGGACGTTGTTTAACTTAAGTGGGGGGATTGGAGAATTAGAACACTTAACATTTACTTGTCCTAAACTTTTTCAAAATATGCTTAAACTGTGCTTAATATATCAAACTTAAATTTTTTTTTTTTCTAGCATGTTTTTGTTTAAGGTCTAAGTTGCATAGCTGCACACATGACGTTATTTTCAAAAATTGTGATTTTTCAAAATTCACAAATCTATGAGTGTGCCGGTGACTTGTAAACTTTAGAACTTGGCTTGTATACTATTCGAGACCACCATAATGAGTATTATTTATATAATTGGAATGACTTGTCTAAATTGGTAAAATTCTAGGATTACACCCAAATGGCCTTTATTATGTTATGTGTTATTAGCTAACTACACTGGTTAGTTAACCCCCGTATAAACCCTTTTGTTACTCTCATTTTTAGAGTAAGATACCCCTAGAAAAACACTCAGAGCCATTCCTTTCGTTTCTTACACCTTTGTTAAAATGTTTCGTTACACCCTTACACCTTAGCCTACCCTGTAGATTAAAATCCGTGGTTGGTTAATTGCTATAGGCAAAGTGTGTTTCCTTACATTACCTGTGTTCGCGTGTGTAATTCATTATCTTTGGTTAGGTCGGGAAATTGCACAATGCAATTGGAGTGAAAGTAAATATTGTATATCTTTGAGTTTATTTTTCGTGTGTTTACTACTTTCACTATTACCATTATTTTCTGAAGTTATGAAAAGTATGGAAAAATTATCCGGAAAGAAAGTTGTAGTGATGTGGTGAAATTTTACACATCTATAATTATGTTTCAAGTTTAAAAAAAAAAAAAAAAAAAAAAAAAAAAAAAAAAAAAAAAAAAAAAAAAAATCGAAAAAATAAGAAAAGAAAAAGAAAGAAAGAAAAGTTGGAAGTTAGTTTTAACCAACTTATGTAAAGTTATGTAAGTGGTCGATATCACCACTATTTGTTGTACTATATCTATGGATTGAATGGGAATTGGCAGTTATGGGAACGCCAATTAAGGTTTATTCTTTGATTAAGATCTTGTTGAGTATAATTCGTGTCTACCTAAAGCGTGTGTTTCAAGTGTTAAAGCGTGAGTTATTCGATGATATGAGTCTTATTCATGGGATGGTTGGGATAGTGATTAACCACACTTAGGATTTTAATTTATTTGTTTTGTCTATTTTTCATTTTACACCAATTTATATCCCAAATATTATCCATGCCCTTTATTATTCTTTATCCAACCGAACCTTTGATTTATTGAGATTAGGGATTTGAGCAATCTTAAGTATCGTAGTCGTGGATGCGGCTATGTATTTATGATTTTGTCGCCCTTTTTGATATATTATTATTGGTGAAGTTTGGACCTATCTTTAGCCTATTCGAGTTAAGGATTTGAGCAATTGCAAGTATCGTGTTCGTGGATTCGATCATGTATTTGTGATTTTGTCGCCTTTTCTGGAATTTGAGATCGATAGTGATTAAGAATAATTAACCCTTAAGCCTAAAAACCCTTTTTACCGCTTTAGACTTGTTATTCCTTAGCTTTAGTGGGGGAGATGTGTATACTTGCCAAGCTTATGATAGAATATTCGTCACGACTGGACAGTTAAACGATTAGATTTGCTTTTATCGAATTATTTTATTATACTTCTAATTCGTTAAGTGTTTAGTTGTGTGATTATGACAAAAACGAATACATGCTTAAATATAAAAATAAATCCTAACATCTTTTAGGATACATTTTCATAAGATTTAATCTAAGGTTTACTTGGGGACAAGTAAAGTTCAAGTGGGGGGATATTTGATGAACTCAAATAAGTACATTTTATTACTATCATTTATCCTATTAATTTGACTTGTTTTACTATATTATGTATGAGGATTGATACTTAATCGTTTACTTTTGTAATTCTCAGGTAAAAACAAGCATTTGGTGAAACTTGGCGATTTTGGACTAATAATGGAGCAAAACATGCATAAAGTGAAGAGTCTACTGTAATGGACAAGATCAAGTCAATTCTGCTCCAGATGCGCCGCATCTCATTCATGACATGCGCCGCATCTCTATCAAGATATCACCAGATACGATCCAAGATACAAGAGGACATGCGCCGCATCTAATCATGGAGTTACGCCGCATCTTCTGGCGGTGTACGAATATTCCTGAATATTATAATCTTGGACCCCACGCGAAGTTAAGTCAATGCGCCGCATCTACTTAGTAGATGCGCCGCATCTTCCCTCAGACAGAAACTATAAATACCCCGTAGACCAGACGAATTAAAGAGTTCCAAAGTTTATAACCTAAGTCCGAACAGACCAGAAACCAAGGACGAATTCAGTCAAGGAGGCAGCACAAGACACACCCAAATCAAAGATACAAGAGCTGTAAGAAGGTGCTGCATGTGTTTAATTCATTAAGTAGTTTTGTTCTATTGTGTTAGCAAACTTTAATTCATCAGGATTGGTGGCTTGTGTAATGTGACAACGAAAGATTGCACTCCCTTTAATACTTGCTTTCCCATCAATTAAAGTTTATATGTTGATGTCTTTGGTTACTACTTATTAGTGCATTGATAACCTCTGTGTTTATTAGTGGCTTGCGGGCATTTGACTGCGGAAAATAATGTGGCTCCCACGGTTATTACTAAATTGATCACTTAGGAATAACTTTTAGACATAAGTAATCATTAAGGGTTTACTCGCCGATAAGAATAGGACCAACGAGAAAGGGTTAACTACATACACTTCATATAAAGCTATCAATAAAACAAGTGACAATCTACTTAATCATAAGGACAGCCCTCTTATTGTCTCGAGTATTTATCTGTGTACGTGTGTGCTACTTGCTGATTCGTGCCTATTGGTTTATTTTATTATTTAATTGCAAACAAATCGTGCCAGTCTCTCAGGCTGAAACCCCCTTGCGTTAGGATATTAAAATACTAATTAGAATAACGAGATAATACGTTCCACTCCTAGTGATCGACACTCTACTTACCATTATATTCATACTGACCGAGTACACTGCTCGTTAAGTGTGTGTGTGTTATTGATAAGTCGGCTAAATATAAATTTAAAACTTGAGTAGGCATTAAAACTGCTAAAACTATACTACGACACGCACACGCATCAAAAAGCCAAAGAAGCAGAATCCTCCTCCCAAGAAGGATTATCCCAAAAAGGATGCGGCTGCTTGTCACCACTGTAACACTCCTGGACACTGGAAGCGTGACTGTCCATTGTTGCTTGAGGAGTGTCGCAAAAATAAGAATGCCAAGGCTGGGCAGGGCGCCAGCACTTCAGGTATTTTTATGGTTGAATTATTTTCTTTTCCTCGTAAGCAAAATGCCTGGATATATGATACAGGATGTGGTACTCACATTTGTAATACATCGCAGGGGCTTAGAGGAGCGAAGAAGCTGAACTATGGGGAATGCTACTTGTACGTGGGAAATGGAATACGTGCAGCAGTAGAAGCCATAGGGACTTTTGAGCTAGTTTTACCTTCTGGTTTAATATTAGTTTTGAACAATTGTCATTACGCACCTTCTATTGTTAGAGGTGTCGTATCAGTTTCTTTGTTATTGGATTTGGGTTTTAAGCATACTTTTAATGATAATAGAATTTCTGTTTCTTTAAATTCTGTTTTTTACTTTAATGCTATTCCATTAAATGGTGTGTTTGAAATTGACATGGAAAACCATGTATCCAATAAAAATAATTCTATGTATAGCATCGGGAATAAGAGAGTCAAGTCTAACTTGGACTCGTCTTATTTATGGCATTGTCGCCTTGCCCACATAGGCAAGAAACGCATGGAAAAGCTGCTAAGTGATGGGCTTTTACCTAATATCAATGATGATTCAGTTGATAAATGCGAATCTTGCATATCTGGGAAGATGACGAAGAAACTTTTCCATAGCAATATGGAGAAGGCTTCGGATCTACTTGGATTGATACACACGGATGTGTGTGGTCCACTTAGACACGTGTCAAAACGCGGTGCTACCTACTTCCTAACCTTTATGGATGACTATAGTCGTTATGGTTGTGTTTATTTACTTAAACACAAACATGAAGTCTTTGAGACATTCAAGGTTTTAAAAAATGAAGTAGAATTACAACTCGGAAAGAAGATTAAGGCCCTTCGATCCGATCGTGGTGGTGAGTATTTGAGCCAAGAGTTCAAAGATTATCTAGCTGAGTGTGGCATTGTCCAACAACTAACTTCTCCTTATACTCCACAACAAAATGGTGTATCTGAAAGGAGAAATCGTACCTTGCTTGACATGGTACGATCTATGTTTAATCTTACAACTCTTCCCTTATCCTTTTGGGACTATGCTCTTGAAAGTGCTGTTCGCATACTAAATATGGTTCCAACTAAGAAGGTTGATAAGACTCCATATGAATTATGGACTGGAAAAGCTCCCAACTTGTCTTACTTAAAGATCTGGGGTTGTGAGGTGTTTGTTAAACGTGACTCACCTGACAAGCTCCAACAAAGATCTGTTAAGTGCATCTTCGTAGGATACCCTAAGGAAACAAGGGGTTACTACTTTTACTTCCCACCAGAAAATAAAGTCATTGTGGCTAGATATGGTGAATTCCTTGAGGAGAGTTTCTTGACTCAAGAATTCAGTGGGAGAGTATATGATCTTGAAAATGATCAAGAAGATGTGTCACCTTCTGAGAACACTAACACACTTCCTGTGGAACCTGAAAGCTTAGGTCCTCCACCTGAAGTAGAAGTGGTACCCGTCCGTAGGTCTTCAAGATCTACAAAGGCTCCTGAACGTCTATGTTTAAACATAGATGATGAGGAAACTATGCTATTGGATCACATTGATGAGCCAACTAGTTATAAGGCTGCCATTAATAGTCCTGAAAAGGATAAATGGCAGGTAGCCATGGATGGGGAAATGCAATCCATGAAAGACAATAAAGTCTGGATTGAAGTAGACCTTCCACCCAATGCTAAGGTAGTTGGGTGTAAATGGCTCTTCAAGAAAAAGACTGACATGGATGGCAACGTACACACCTATAAAGCTCGTTTGGTGGCCAAGGGCTTTACCAAAACATATGGTGTTGACTATGAGGAGACCTTTTCTCCTGTGGCTGACATTAGAGCTATTAGGATTCTTATAGCCATAGCTGCCTACTATGACTATGAGATTTGGCAAATGGATGTCAAAACCGCCTTTCTGAATGGTCGCCTAGATGAAGATATCTATATGGCGCAACCTGAGGGGTTTGTGAATCCACAATTTCCTGAGCGTGTATGCAAACTTCAAAGATCCATTTATGGATTGAAGCAAGCATCCAGGCAATGGAATAAGAAATTTGATGAGGAAATCAAGAAGTTTGGATTTACTCAAAATTTCGATGAGCCATGTGTATACCACAAAGTTAGTGGGAGTAACACTACTTTTCTTGTCCTATATGTCGATGACATATTAATCATGGGAAATCACATACCTAGTCTTGATGAAGTTAAAGCTTATCTATGTGAATGTTTTTCCATGAAGGATTTAGGAGAAGCAGCGTATATTCTTGGAATCAAGATCTATAGAGATAGATCTAAACGGTTAATCGGATTAAGCCAAAGTGCTTACATGGATAAAATATTGAAGAGATTCAATATGCAAAATTCCAAGAAGGGATATTTGCCCATGCAAGTGGAACACGGCTTATGCAGCGAAATGTGTGCTTCTACACCTGAAGAGGTGGCATACATGAAGAAAGTTCCGTATGCTTCGGCAGTAGGATCCATCATGTATGCAGTTAGATGCACAAGGCCAGATGTGGCATTCGCTCAAAATTTGACCAGTCGTTATCAGCAGAATCCAGGGAAAGATCACTGGCATGCTGTAAAGAACATTCTTAAGTATTTAAGGAATACTAAAGATATGTTTCTTGTTTTTGGGGGAAATCCAGACGCAGAACTGAATGTTACAGGTTTCTGCGATGCGTCCTTTCAAACTGATAAAGATGATACGAAGTCTCAGACGGGTTACGTTTTTGTCATAAATGGAGGAGCTGTGGACTGGAAGAGTAAGAAGCAGAGTACAACGGCCATGTCTGCTACAGAAGCTGAGTACATTGCTGCATCGGAGGCAGCACAAGAAGCTGTTTGGATAAGGAAATTCGTTAAGGATCTTGGAGTGATGCCTTCAATAGAATTACCTATAAATGTGTATTGCGACAACTCTGCTGCAATCACATTCGCCAATGAACCTGGAGTTATGAAAGGCGCCAGACACTTTAAAAGAAAGTATCACTATGTTCGAGAACAAGTCGATGATGGTGAAATAAAAGTACTCAAAGTTCACACAGATAACAATCTGGCTGATCCTTTCACGAAGGCATTACCTAAGGAGACGTTTAATCGTCATGCTCAGGGTATTGGTCTTCGTTTAGCAGATAGTTTCATGTAAATCTGTTGGATTAGTATTTCGATAGGGACATGTAAACAATTATTATTTTAATGAAATAAAGTGCGGATAACGTTTATTATCATTATTAATATTTGTGTCCTATATTTGCATGTTTAAATCCATGAATAATTTATTTATTCTAAATAGTCTATTGTCAATTAATAATATGGGAATATTATTGAACTAAGATAAATGTGAGGATTGGTAGAATGTACTGTAAGGTTAAGACACCAATGTCACATGATATTCAATATTGGATAAATTGAATATAGGACTTATCCCAACCACATGATTATACTTTATGGATCATAGTCATTAAGTATATCATGAATATTTATCCTCTGACTTGAGATGCCAGATAATTACCGAGGATGTAGCTCATTTTCTGTGAGATAGTCTAACGCTATCCGTAAAAGGTAGTTATAAGGGCTATTTTCAGAAATGATGCGAAGTTCAAGGGTTATGCTCGCAGTCAATAAGGAATTTGTTCCTTCAACTTTGTGTTGAAGTTTAATATTGCTTGGCCACTCGTGTGATTAACAAGATGTTTGCGTGCGCACGCCCAAAGTCTATCTGGAAGACGTTCAGATGTTTTGGTAATCTTGTTCAATTACATATAAACGAGAAACTACTGTTAATTATGGAATGACAAAGATCCATATCCAAATTAACGCGGTATTAGCAACAAAAGGATAAGTATGATGATTAAATACATCACGTGGTTCTTTCCAGGAGAACCATACTCGGATCGAGCTGGGGGCATTGGGATCTGTTAAGCTAGACTAGCCCATGTCATTAATATTATTAATATTAATCCAAGTGGGAGCTGTTAGGTTTGTGGATTAAAATTAATATGTTTATGTCCGGTTTCGAACCCGAGACTTGGGATTGCACACAATACGTGAGAGTTTCAATAGTATGAATAAAGTTAAATATATTTTATATTTATAATTTTTTCATTTTCACTAAATTCACTTAACGACAGTTAGGACTTAACGGTGTTGGAGATAACGACCGTTAAAGGACTAAATGTGTAATAGAGGGTTAGAAGGATCTAGAAACCCATCCATTGGGTTGGGTTCGGCCGAATGGGTCTCATGGGGGCCTTAGGTCGGTTTTGGTGGCTTAGGGAACAAGCTAGGGTTTAACTATAAATACAATTCACTTGTATTTGATTTTCACCTAATCTTGTATCCCTAACTATAGCCAAATTTCTTCTCTTCTCTTCCTCTAAGCTTATACGATCGGCCCTATTTTAATACCACTAGGTATTGGCCGAATTTTGTAAAGCTACAAGTGTTTGGTTGTTTAGTGATACTAGAACCTAGCTTTTCCTACTGAAACGCTATCATTACATGTGTACAAGAACGAGTGACTAGTTTATTTTAACTAGTGTTTTTCCTTGACATTGGATCGACATACCCTATTATTGTTTAGGTTTCTTGCTTGTTCTTGGTGATTGCAAAAAAGGTATGTATCTATTTAGTTTTAATTAATTACATGTTCTTGTAGATCTTCCGCTGCGTGTTCTTTGATGTTCTTATATGTTTATAGTTTTTATGATTCATATAATCCAACATATACAAACATACCCGACCTACAAATGTTGACTTAGTACTTATAAAAGAGGGTACAATGTTATTAGCATATATATAACTGAACGCACAACGATATGATAGCACTTAAAACTGAATGATCAATATAAGACGTTTTTACCATGAAAAGCAGGATTGTTTTATATCCCATTGGTGGTTAAACCAAGTTTGTTACTTGAAAATGGGCCTTTTGGGGTTATACATTAACGTCACCGGGTGAAACATGTTGGATCAGAAAAGAAAAAGAAAAAAAAAACTTAGCTGTGAAATACTGAAATGGATTAATCAGGTTGAAGGTACCAAAATGTTTATAGTCTATAACCATAAGCTTTTCAAATAAGCTAAGCCAAACACCCCCTGTAAATGCATAGTCATTTATTCTCAAATATCCTAAGAAGGTGACCAAAAACTTTCTAGGATGTGTGCAGTCAGCATTACATAACGCATGGATGATAAAAGCACACGTATGCAGGTGCACGCGCACACACACCTTGAAATGTACTGGGACTCAAGTTTTCAAACAGAAAATGAAAAAATAACAAAGATACATGGTGAAAATAAGTAGCAACACTTTCCTGCTTGAGGTACCCTTCTTCAAATGCATATAATATCGGCATGAAGAAACCATTCAAATTGAACTTAAAACGTATTTCAGCATGCATTGGACACAACAAATATTCACAATCTAACTTAAACCGTATTTCAGCCTGCATTGGACACTACAAATATTCACAATCTAACTTTATTCAGCTAATGGTTGAATTGATGTCTTGTTTAAAGAAATGAATCACAAAAACTGGCCAAGTACCTCAGATCCATTGTGATGTGTGTGAAACTTAACCCATTTTGTAGAAACACTTTACTCCCGACCACTCGACCAGTCTGTTAAAAACATGGCAACACAAAATTATACTCATTTTGCAATCAAACACAGTAGTTATTTGTTAGAAAAATAGATTGATAAAAAGTGTGTGTCGGTGCTTGGCCTTCTTTTGACAGTGTTACAGATGACCCATTGCCTACCCATCTTACCACCTCTACACGACACTATGTCACAACAGGCAGGGGCGAACCTACATGGGTAGCTGAGTATGCACATGCATATATTATATTACTAACAGTTGAAAAAGAATAAAGTTAACTAATTTTATCTAGTGTATTCTTTGACAAAATGTGCGCATAGGGGTTAAAGGTCATTGATCGGCCACTATATATTAACCAATAAATAGAGCTTTTCATTGGTGTAATCTAGAAACATCGGTAGTGTTTATGGAAAAACAACTTATTTGTAGTTGTATGTTCATGTGTGCATATATAGGCACGTGGTTACGAAGAGACATAATTTAAATAGGATAAAATCCTAATCAAAACATAGCATAAAAAACTATCGAAAATTATAGCATGCATACCAGCTCAACTGCAATTAATAATTGATAAACAGAAAAATGTAAACAGGGTATATCAGTTCCTACCTCAACTGCAACCTCCAATGTCAAAAGAATAGGAACATGTGGGCCAAGTGTAGGAGCAATAACTCCTGCTCTTTCTCGAGCCTTATGATCAAAGACCTCTAACTTAAATGTGATAATCTCCAACCTGTACCAGTCATGAAACTTGAATCAGAACAGTAATTCAATCTCTAAGCACTTGTAAGACACAAAAAGGACTCACTTTTCAGATGGACGAATTGTTCTACCAGTCATGAAACTTGAATCAGAACAGTAATTCAACTTCATGTACCTGAAGATCAAATTTAATAATAGAATTGTTCAGAAATATATAACCTTACAGTCAATCACTTCCAAAACAATAATCCATACTTACTAACCTTTTTTTCAATAGGATCTTGATTTACCAATGATGATACAGTCAAGGGTTGATCTACCAATATGTGTCTTTTCATGCATATCAGCCAAGGTTATATAGCGGACGACATATTTTAAAGATAATTTATCTAATACACGATAATGTATCTCCAACAGAAGTTCAATTAGTCTAATTTATCTAATGGGTCAAATGGATCTGGCGGGTCAAATTGGAATATTTTGAGATACATTAAATTATTCTGTTGGAGTTCAACAAACATAATACAGGAAAGGTTGTGTATCTTGTTGAAGTTGCATCTGATGGAGGACTACTTGTTGGTGGGCTGGTGGCGTTTGTTCCTGGAGTTGTTTCGGTCCTAGCTAATGGGTTCTGGGCTACTTCCAGCATGCATATCCCGTGTATCACCAAGTGAATTGTGTGATCTGCCTGGAGGCCTACATGACATCAAAGAAATTTATATTTTTACTAAACAAATCAAAAAGAAGAATTGCATAAATCTACGGGATTAAAGATCTCAAACTACCTCCTCCTTCTTTATTGGTTGTGACAAAGGTCGCATTCTTTTTTTATCCAATTTCACACGATGGGTAAATGTTTTATAATTCAACCTGTATAGTGTATGAGCTGAGGTATCCTTTTTAGTAGTCTCCGATTTACTTCGTACACCATGGATCCTATATTTGTTAAATTGAAATACATCATCATGCATATGTTTATCATGAATGAATTAAATTAAATTAAATTGGCAACAACAAATTCATGATTAGCTAAAGGCATGATCCCAAATGCTTTCGACAATATCCCAATCAGTAACAATTCCATCCTTAATTGCTGGTATAACCTGGGGAAATCACATACAAAATAAATTAACTAAAACATGTTAGATAGTAATGTGCTTTCATGTTTAAAATACTGACCTCCATATGATCCCGCCGGCGTCCCATTGCACCAGACCCTATTTTTGCTATAATCCATTAAAATATACCTCTATCGCTTCATAAAACACGCAGCTTAAAATTCTTCCGGTTAGTGAAAATAGTAAGCAGTTCACGATAGTATAGATCAGGGTACATAACGGGCAAACATGTCTGATACATGCATGTCTTAAAAATTGTTACTGACATTCAGAATACGTAAGAATATGGATGAAACTTTCGACCCGCATACCTTTTAATGGGTCAATTCAGGAAACTTTTTTTTATCTTTAATGGATTAAACACGTTTAAGAATTAGCTTAAAATAAGACACATTTAAAATAACTTACGTATGGGTTCCTGTGATCATTGTGAGAAACTAAAGCATAATCCCGAGTAACCATTGCCAAACCTCATTCGTTACTCCATTGGTCAAGTGTCATGTGACCTGCTTAAAAATACCAAAAAAACACCAGACAACCTTTATCGATTCATGAATATACAATAAGATAGCTTCAACAATTCATTTCCGATTTAAAAAAATGTTTCAGCAGGTAGCATTCCTGCAACTTCTGTCAATTTACCTCGTAGGTGTGGTTCGCCGATATTTTGAAAGACGAAGCTGAACTTTTTGCCTCCCTGCAATTAAAACCATAGATCAAATAAGCTCAGAAGGCCTAAGATAATCTTAAACAAACATCTTCCAATAAACTAAAATTGTAGACCTTTATCCACCTTATTTTTTGGATTTAGATAGTATCATTATTATTTTCATAAAAGCAAATTTGGCACTAATATAAAAACCTAGAATAACGTATATGGTATACCTATTGCTTATGCTTAAAAAGTGTTACGGATATGTGAAAGCTGATCAGGGGACTTGAATCCAGTCCAGTATGCTGAAAGCCAGTCCCTTATTACATCTCCTGGCCATCTGGACCATTTGTATATTAAAGGAACTTCCACGAAAGTATCTCCTTCTTCCTTCTCCTCCGTGGCCTCGGTTTCCTCCGCCCCCACCTCCGCCTGCGCCTCCGCCTCCACCTCATCTTGTTCATTCTCAGAAACCTGAACCTCTACGGGAACAGAGTTCTCAGGCATCACTTCCGTCTCTTGTTCATCAAAGTTTTCCTCAGCCATCTTTTAAAAATCCTAAAAACACATAAATAGATTAAACCTTTATATCCATACTAAAGAGCAGCTCATAATACTTACGGAAATAAAATACAAACAGTATAAACGCATTACATATTCTACTATTTGGCAAAATTTCCGGGGTTGTTTATTTAAGCTAATTTATATACGGCTTACGGACTTATTGAACTTTTGAAAAGCTATGAAGCTCAATTATTAGGGCTTATGAACTTATCAAATTTGGGCTTACGAACTCAAATAAGCCATAATCTCAAGTTTATAAGCCCAAAAAATGGGCTTACCAGCTTTTCAAAAGTTCAATAAGCCGGATAAATAAGCTTAAACAAACACGCCCTTCATCAAATGGGCGAAGAAATCAGTAAATTAACAATCGACATCGTTCATAGTTCTGTTGGCAATAACAAAACAAACACGTACTTGTTAATTGCTTAAGTAATTAATCTTAGTGAATGAAACCCCAACTCCTCATAAGGCCAAGTGATGACAAGATTAAAGTATTGGAATTTTCACACCATCTAGAGTTTAAAATCGAGGTGTCTTAAAAAAAATTTATACACTTACACTATACTATCAGGTGATTGGTACACTGGTCATTGTGTGGTTTAGTCACTACTTTAGGTATCTACAATTATTATTACATCTAAATTGTGTTGCACAACATCATAAATAGTGTTGGGAATTAAATGTTCTGAAGGTTAGTGTTGAGAATAAAATGTTCACAAGGTTAGTACTGCTCAAGGAAATACACTAAGTATCATTCTACTGCTAGTGTATTTCATTCTACTGCTAGTGTTAGAGATTTTGCTGCTGCAAGAATACTACTGCTAGAGTATCAGATACTGCTGTTGGAGTGACTCATCCTACTGCTCAAGAGATAAGTGTCGCGTATTCTACTGCTGAGTGGATAAGTATACAAAGATATTTTGTGTATAAAAGTCAAGATATACGGTAAATAATATCTTAGACAAAGTGATTAGTCATCAAGTTGTATACACAGAACAAGTTGTAAACACAGATACAACAAGCTGCTGACACACTCAACAAGCATGTGTTTGACAAGACTTGAAAATATTGTAAAGATCTCCTTTGGACTATAAAAGGGAGATCTTAGATTAGATTTTAGTGTGACCAACCAAGTGCTTAATTCATATACAATATCTGTTAAGATCAAGAACAAACACAACAATATCACAAGTCATAGAAACATAAGATTCAAGGTTTTGTAACCTTAGTGATAGTGAAGATCACTCGTATTATTCTCAATAATATTGAATCGTTTAGTGATATACTTTCATTGTTCATTGTCCATTAAACAAACAATCACTGTTCCATTTCCAATAATCAATAACCTTTTAAGTGTGGTTAAGTAGATTCCGCATACTTAATCATATTCACTCAAAGTATCATATACACACGTTATAAAGGGCTAACATCCTCAGAAGTGTATCGAGCATCCTCACAAGTGGTATCAGAGCAAGGCTGATATCTTTGATTTAGAAGAAGAAGAAGAAGAAATGGAAATAGCGAATACTCAGGCTACAAACATTGCTGCAAAGTTACCTATGCTCAAACAGAATGAGTTTGAGTTGTGGAGGCTAAGGATTTAACAATACTTCATGGTTCAAGATTATGCTCTCTGGGATATTATTCTGTATGGTGATTCTTTTACACCAGGTTATACAGAATCCATTCTTGAAGGCAAAACAGTTCGAAAAAGAAATACTGGACCAGTTACCAATGAAGAAAGGATACAAAAGAGGAATGATCAAAAGGCAAGGAATTTATTGCTTATGACCATTCCTGGTGAACAGATGTTATCTTTTAGCAAATATCCTGATGCAAAAACTCTGTTTGAAGAGATATGTGCATGGTTTGGTGGTAATGAAACTACCAAGAAAACACAGAAGACATTGCTGAAACAAAATTTTGAAAACTTTAGTTCAAACAGCAATGAATCTCTTGATAAGTTGTTCACAAGATTGCACAAGCTTGTCAGTCAGTTAGCTGTGTTGGGAGTTGAGATAGCAAAGGAAGATCTCAACATGAAGTTTTTAAGAAGTCTACCTGTAGAATTCAATACTCATGTGGTTGTCTGGATGAACAAGCCAGACATTGAAACCATGAAACTCAATGATTTGTACAACAATTTCAAAATTGTTGAACAAAGTCTAAAGAAGTCTGGAAACTACAGTACTAGTTTTGGGAATGTGGCACTTTTGTCATCTCCCAGCATTAGTAAGTCAGAAGAGGTAGATGAAGATGAAGGTGTTTCTACTACTAGCTTTGGTGTCTCTACTGCTAGTTCACAGAAGAATGTTGCTGGGCTTGGAGATTCAACATTTTATGCATTCCTGACTAGTCAATCTAGTGGTTCTCCTCTAAATCATGAAGACCTTGAACAGGTGGATGATGATGATTTAGAAGAGATGGATATCAAGTGGCAGGTTGCTTTACTTAGCATGAGGGCTAAAAAGTTCTGGCAGAGAACTGGAAAGCAGATTACCATTAATGGTAATGAAACTGCTGGGTTTGATAAGAAGAAAGTAGAGTGTTTCAATTGTCACAGGTTGGGACACTTTGCAAGAGAGTGCAGAAACCCAAGAAAGCAGGATAATAGGAACACATGGTATAAGAAAGATAAGAAGAAGGAAGTCACAGTGGAAGAGCCAAAGGCTATGCTAGCTATTGATGGTGTTAGCTATGATTGGAGCTTCATGGCTGATGAAGAGGAAGCACCAACAGAAGCTGCAATGGTGGCCACTGAGACTGCATTGATGGCCTTTTCTGATTCAGAGGTAAATTCTATAATCAAGTGTACTGAATCTTGCTCTGCTCTTAAAGCATATGAAAAACTTAAAAAACAATTTGATGATCAACTAGAAGAGCTATATGATACAAGTTTTAACTTAGCTAATCATAAAAGAGGTCTAGCTGTTCTTGAAACACAAATTTTGCATTATAGAGGAAATGAATCTAAGTTTAGTGATGACATAGCTGTGCTAAAAAGAGATTTAGAGTACAAAGAAGATGTGATTTGTGTACTGAAAGAAGCACTAGAAGAGCACAAAAAGGCAAATGAAAATGTTAAGATAACAGTAGACACTCTAGCTCATGCCTCAGATGGAATCAATAAAATTTGGGAAGCTCAAGTTGTCAATAAAGCTAAGTCTGGTATAGGTTACAAGTTTGTTCCTCCACCATTCAGAGGTGTTCCTTCACCTCCAGGTATTGACCTAGCATACACAGGTTTAGCTGAGTTTCAAGAACCAAAATTTGAGTATGGTTCTAAGTCTACTGAGAGTCCTAAAGTAGAAAAAGTAAGTGAGAGTTTAAGTAAAACTTCACTTCCTGAGGACAAGGTGTCCTCTTGTAAGAAATCAGGTGGTCCAGTCATTGAGGACTGGACATCTGATGATGATGAGAAAGAACAGGTTATGTCTAAACCTGATGTTGTTAAGAAAGCAGGAACAAGTGTTCCTAAGATAGTCAAACATGATACTGTTAGGCCTAAAACAAATGTTAAACATGTTAGGCAACCAGTAAGATATTGTGAGCAATATAGAACCATCAACAAGCCCAGAGGTAACCAAAGGAATTGGAATGACCTCAAGTCTCACCAACTAGGTGATGACTTTGTCTTTTATAACAAAGCTTGTTTCACTTGTGGAAGTTTTGACCATCTTGCAGCTTTCTGCAACCAATGGGTATCTGGGTATACAAACAATAGGGTGAATTTAAAATGGCATACAACTAAAAGTCACTCTAACTTTACTAAAACAACACCCAGAGCAGTTTCATTTAAGTCTGGCACAAAACAAGTTCCTACTGCCAGACCATTTCAGACTGTTTACCCAAAACCAACAGTTAAAAGTGCAAAAACAACTTACAAACATGCACCAACAACTGTTAAAAGGCCCTTTCAATCAAAAGCAGTGGTCCAAAAACAAATTTGGAAACCAAAGGGTACAACTGCAAAGCTAGCAGTTCCTACTGCTAGGCAAACAGTTCATACTGCTGCTAGAGAAAACAGGGAAAATGCTGTTAAGGCCTCAGCATGTTGGATTTGGAAACCTCTTAAATCCAATGGTGCATCAACTATTCTCAAAGATTAAATTACATTGATGCACGAGGCATATCCAAATCAGTAATGGCTTGGGTCCCCAAAGGAAACTAATACTCCTTATTTATGTGCAGGTACATTCACAAGCAGATGAAGAAGATCAAGGATTCTTAGACAGTGGATGTTCAAGGCACATGACTGGCAACATGTCTTATCTTTCAGACTTTCAATCATTGAATGGAGGATATGTTAGCTTTGGAGGAGGTATTGGTGGCAAAATTTCTGGTAAAGGTACAATTAAGACCGGAAATTTAGACTTTGAAGATGTGTATTATGTGCAAGAGCTTAAGTATAATCTTTTTAGTGTCTCACAAATGTGCGACAAAAAGAACAAAGTCCTTTTTACTGAAAATGAATGTCTTTTGCTTTCTTCTGATTTTAAGATGCCTGATGAAAGTCAAGTACTTCTTAAAATTCCAAGAAAGGGCAACATGTACAGTGTTGATATGAAGAACATTGTTCCTAAAAAGAATCTTACTTGTCTTGTTGCAAAGGCCACATTGGATGAGTCAATGAAATGGCATAGGAGGCTTGGTCACATTAATTTCAAAACCATAAATAAAATTGTTAAGAATGGTTTGGTAAGAGGTTTACCTCACAAAAGATTTGAAAATGACCAAACATGCATTGCTTGTCTTAAAGGAAAACAACATAAAGCCGCTTGTAAGCCCAAGATTTTTAACTCTATTGATCAATCATTGTTTATGCTTCATATGGACTTATTTGGACCTACAAATGTGAGTAGTATAAAGCATAAAAGATTTTGTCTAGTTGTTACTGATGACTATAGCAGATTTACATGGGTTTTCTTTTTGGTTCTAAGAATGAGACTTCTAGCATTCTTAAAACATTCATTACAGAGATAGAAAACTTAGTAAATAAAAAGGTAAAAGTCATTAGATGTAATAAAGGGACAGAGTTTAAGAATAGAGTTATGGATGATTTCTGCAAAGAAAAAAGTATTAGGAGAGAATTTAGTGTTGCTAGAACTCCTCAGCAGAATGGAGTTGCTGAAAGGAGAAATAGGACACTCATAGAAGCTGCTAGAACCATGTTAGCTGACTCTAAGTTGCCTATCACTTTTTGGGCTGAAGCAGTTAATACTGCTTGCTATGTCCAGAACAGGGTTTTGGTTGTTAAGTCTCACAATAAGACATCATATGAGCTTGTTAGAGGTAGAACTCCTGCAATAGGATTTCTTAGACCTTTTGGATGTCATGTGACAATTCTGAATACCTTAGACCATCTAGGAAAGTTTGATGGTAAAGCAGATGAAGGATTCTTGGTTGGATATTCTCTTAATAGCAAAGCATTTAGAGTATACAACACAAGAACTAGGAGAGTAGAGGAAAACCTGCATGTGGAATTTTTAGAAAACAAATCCAATGTAGCAGGTGAAGGTCCTAAATGGCTATTTGATCTTGAGTCACTAACCCAATCAATGAATTATGTGCCTTTGTTGCAGAAACTAATGATTTTTCAGGTTCACAAGCAACACATGAGGCAGGGTTAGAGAAGGAGATAGATCAAGATTATGTGTTGATGCCAATATGGACCAGTGTGGCGTCAACTTTAAAAAATGATGAACCTTCTTCTGATGAAGCTAAAGAAGGGATCGAAGATGAACACAAGGAAGATGGAACAAAGGAACAAGAGAATGTTTCTACTGATGATAATACTGCTGAGACAGAGCATTCTACTCCTAGGCTTACTTTTTCTACTGCTCGGCCAAATGTTTCTACTGTTGGCCCTTCAGAACCAAATGAAGCAGATTTCTCAGAAGATGAGGTGGATTTCAACAATCTCCCACCTCATTATCAAGTTCCTTCTTCACCACACACAAGGATTCACAAAGTCCACTCCCTGGACAATGTGATTGGAGATGTACAATCGGGGGTGAAGACAAGGCAACAACTGATGTCTTCAAACCAACAAGGGCTTCTTGATGCTCTTTATGCATCAAAGCAGCATGAGTATTCCAACTCTTGCTTATCTGTATGTTTTCTCTCACAAGCAGAACCAAAGAATGTTCTTAAAGCCCTAGATGATTCAAGCTGGGTAGAAGCTATGCAAGATGAGCTTCTCCAATTTAAGATTCAGAAGGTATGGGTGCTAGTAGATTTACCCAAGGGTGTAAGGGTAATTGGTACTAAATGGGTTTTCAGGAATAAAAGGGATGAAAGGGGCATAGTGATTAGAAATAAGGCTAGATTAGTAGCCCAAGGGTACACACAAGAGGAAGGTATAGACTATGAAGAGGTTTTTGCTCCACTGGCAAAAATTGAGGCAATTAGGCTATTCTTGGCTTATGCTTCATTTATGGGCTTCACAGTTTATCAAATGGATGTCAAGAGTGCTTTCTTATATGGTACTATTGAAGAGGAGGTTTATGTCTCATAACCTCCTGGTTTTCTTGATCCAGACCATCCAGGCAAGGTGTACAAGGTAGTAAAAGCTCTTTATGGCCTTCATCAGGCACCAAGAGCATGGTATGAAACACTGGCTTCCTATTTAATAGAAAATGGATTTCAAAGAGGTAAAATTGATCAGACATTATTCATCAAGAAGCACAAGAAGGATCTTTTGCTAGTTCAGGTGTATGTGGATGATATCATCTTTGGATCTACAAGGAAGGATATGTGTTTAGAGTTTGAGAAGCTTATGCATGATAAGTTTCAGATGAGTTCCATGGGGGAACTTGCATTCTTTTTGGGTCTGCAAGTTAAGCAATCAAGAGAAGGCATATTTATCAGCCAAGATAAATATGTTGCAGAGATTCTAAGGAAATTTCAATTTGCTGATTCAAAGGTAGCAAGCACACCAATGAACTCTGAGAAGCCTCTTCTTAAAGATGTAGATGGAGAAAATGTGGATGTTCACACATACAGATCTATGATAGGCTCTTTGATGTATCTCACATCATCAAGACCTGATATCATGTTCTCTGTTTGTGCTTGTGCAAGATTTCAAGTAACTCCTAAGGTTTCTCACTTAACCGCAGTCAAGAGGATTTTTAGATATCTCAAGGGTCAACCTAGGTTGGGTCTATGGTATTCTAGGGAATTGATGCATGGTTTTGCGACCTTACAACAGGTTTTACCTCTCGAGGGATCTCAAGAGGCTTGCAATCCCCACCAGGCAGTGTACCTGACCGATGTAGTATAGTGTAGTGGCAAGTACCGGGGGATTGATCGTTCTCTAGGGGAATAGTGTCGTTAGGATTGAAAAACTACTCTAATAGGTCTAAGGGTGAGGGAAGATTCTTTTTGTATTTTTATATTTTTTGTAAAAGCAAGTAAAATCTCGGGTTTGAAGGAGTGGGCGGAATTAGTTGCTAGTCAACTAACCCAAATAACTACAATTGCAAATAAAATAAAATAACTGAAAATAAAAAGGTTTTGGAACTTATATGGAGAGAAATGTGTTTACTTAGATTTCCTTACTCCCTAACTATCTTTTACTGGTTGATTAGTGTGTATTAATTGCGTGGATGACGGGTGTATTCCTTAATACCAATCGTGGGGTGGCGTACGTACTTCCCCAACTCTATAAGCTCCTACTTCACTCCTATGTCGAGCCGGCTAAGAAGCTCCTAACATGGGATCACTAGAATTCGCTCATGCATTAAATACAACCATAAAAACCTTAGTACGCATTGGTTCATATTTCTTAAGACGTTCAAGCAAGTTACCGTATAGGAGGTTAGCCAGTTTTCTTAAGCCTAACATCGATAAAAAATCATCCAATACAATTAATAACACACCAACAACCAATAATCAATAGTTAGGTTTCATTAGATCTAAGCAAACACAAGATAAATCTAGCCTAGCATGTTAAATAAAATACAAGAACAAGATATAATCAAACAACACATAGACATATTGAATGATTAATTGATTATTTATCTTCAATTGAACATGGGAGATCTAAGGGTATAAAACCCTTAAAAATGGCAGAAAAATCGTTTTAGGGTTTCTCCTCACAAAGTTGCACACTAATGACTAAAAATTATGAAAATATATATAGGAAAACAGATCTGACGGCGTCACGTTATAGAGCTGACGTCGTCACCTCGCCGCGGTTAGGGTTTCTTGATGGCCTTCTTGACGCCGTCCCATTTTAATCCTCCAAAATCCTCTCTGGCCCGTCAAGGGTTGACAGCGTCACACTGGGGCTTCACGCCGTCACAGGTACTTTTCAGCAGATTTTTGAGACTTTGTCGTTTTCTTCACTTTTATGCTCTAAAAACGTCCAAAATGCTTCCTTTTCCAGATTTCTTCTCCAAAGTACCTAAAATGACAAAAGGAACGATTTAGGGCAATATTTGATCAAATAAATACGATTTAGGGCTTAAATGACCCCCTAAAAGCGGTACACTTTTCGCTTCATCAGGAATCACCTTTTGATTTGGTAGCATACTCAGATAGTGATTATGCTGGTGCAAGCTTGGACAGAAAGTCAACAACTGGAGGATGTCAATTCCTTGGATGTAGACTTATTTCATGGTAGTGTAAGAAGTAAACAATTGTGGTTACTTCAACAACTGAAGCTGAATATGTAGCTGCTGCTAGTTGTTGTGGTCAAGTACTTTGGCTTCAAAATCAACTTCTTGACTATGGGTACAATTTTATGAACACTGTCATATATATTGATAATAGTAGTACAATTTGCATAATTAAAATCCAGTGCAACACTCTAAAACAAAACACATTGAAATTAGACATCATTTTATTAGAGACTGCAATGAGAAAAAGTTGATTCAAGTTCTTAAAATTGATTCCGATTACAACTTTGCAGATCTTCTTACAAAAGCTTTTGATGTTGGAAGGTTTCAATACTTGGTAGCAAGTATTGGAATACTTAATCCTTAAATTTTTCAATCTGTGTGTTTTTGTATATAAATTGAATTTTTACTGCTAGCTTTGTCAATTAGTACTGCTATTGCAAAAGTTTGTACTGCTAGTACAACTTTGGATTATTTTGTTCATACTGTTAGTCATATGATTATTCTGATATAAGACAAGTGTTTTGCACATTGTTTTCTTGGTTTTAGACTAACAATTTCAGGTATGAACATTTGAGCAAACAAAGGAAGTTCAAGTGAAATGTGTGAATAGCATAATTATAACTTAAGTTGCTGACATAATAGGTTAATGATGGACAGAGTTTGGGAACTCATTGACAAAGGTTTACACCTAAGTCAATCAATTCTTTAAAACTTCTCTCTTGAAACTCATTATGATGTTTCATATTGAATTAATGGCTAAGTTGGTCAGATAGTAATTGACACAACTCACTTTCTATCATTTTATACTTTAATTAGTATAATGAGCAAGTCTAAGGACATCTGATAGAAAGAACAGCGAGCAAAAGTGAATCTAACACTTGTGTTAGAGGTAACAAATGCCACGAGCTAGAAACCCTGTCAAGAAAGCCCTTTGAATGGGTTTATCTGTACACAAGCAGTTATTTATAACTGAAAACATTGGTTCTCACACAACCAGAGGTTAATTTAAACCGAAAGTTTGATTAAGTGTCTGTAACTACACTTAATCCCTTCAAAATGGTTGTTAGCAGTATCATTTTTCATTAAAATCAAGTTCATACTGCTAAGTCAAAAGTTTCTTAAAAACTTTTTGGAATAAAAATGGCTCAGAAACCCATCTAATGATGGATTATGAGTTATTGCCCCATGATTCACCACTAACAGGAGGTTACACACCTGGAAGTGATGAGGGCAGCAAATTAACTCTTAAGGAATTGATGGCTACATGTATAACATTGTCTGAAAACATGTTCTAATTGGTAGAACAGATGATGGTGAGAGATCTTCCAAACAGGGGAGAAAATAGATCTCAGGGGAGGAAATATAACTCAGGGGAGAAAGTAGATCTCAGGGGAAGATGAAAGATTGGGAAGGGAGTAGTTTCATGACTCAACTTTTTCGCATCTCAATATAATATATACACCCCTTCGAAAACCTCCTGGCTCAGCAGCAGTTGTTGTATCTCCTCCTACAATGGAAGCTTCGCCTTCAGGATAAGTTGATGGATGCTGGTAATAAGCTCTTTCATCTTTCTTCTTCATGTTCAGACATCTTTAACTTAAAATGATAAAGCTCTTTCTCAAGATCAAGTTGAACATTTGGTCAAGATTCTGGAGTATTATATATATTCAGAAGGGATGAAGCAATTCAAATGTAGAAAGCTCTTTCAGTTTCAATTTCAGTTCACTACGTTTGTTCATCACTTGCATGGCTTGCTGAGAGATGACTTGACTTATTGAAGAAAGATGAGCAATTACAGGGAATATAATATCAGGCATCAAGCATCCAAGATACACAACATCATTGCCTCTTATAATTCCTCCATCCAAGGAAATTGCACCATCTTTTGGGAAATGTTTGGAGCATGATCAAGGTACTGCTACTAGTGTTGAAGACAAAGAAGATGATGTTATTGCTAAATGTGATACACAGATAGCAGATGAGTTAGACAGAAAGATACTTAACCTTACAGAACAAAGGAAAGCTCAGATCAAGAGTCTGACTATGTAGTGTTTGAAAGATCTTCACAATCCTCATTTAATTCAGAAGAAACTTGATGATTTGGGATAACTCACAAGTTTAAGGGATGATTGTTGGGAATTAAATATTCTGAAGGTTAGTGTTGAGAATAAAACATTCACAAGGTTAGTACTGCTCAAGGAAATACACTAAGTATCATTCTACTGCTAGTGTTAGAGATTCTGCTGCCGCAAGAATACTACTGCTAGAGTATCAGATACTGCTGTTGGAGTGACTCATCCTACTGCTCAAGAGATAAGTGTCGCGTATTCTACTGCTGAGTGGATAAGTATACAAAGATATTTTGTGTATAAAAGTCAAGATATACGGTAGATAATATCTTAGACAAAGTGATTAGTCATCAAGTTGTATACACAGAACAAGTTGTAAACACAGATACAACAAGCTGCTGACACACTCAACAAGCATGTGTTTGACAAGACTTGACAATATTGTAAAGATCTCCTTTGGACTATAAAAGGGAGATCTTAGATTAGATTTTAGTGTGACCAACCAAATGCTTAATTCATATACAATATCTGTTAAGATCAAGAACAAACACAACAATATCACAAGTCATAGAAACATAAGATTCAAGGTTTTGTAACCCTAGTGATAGTGAAGATCACTCGTATTATTCTCAATAATATTGAATTGTTTAGTGATATACTTTCATTGTTCATTGTCCATTAAACAAACAATCACTGTTCCATTTCCAATAATCAATAACCTTCTAAGTGTGGTTAAGTAGATTCCGCATACTTAATCATATTCACTCAAAGTATCATATACACACGTTATAAAGGACTAACATCCTCAGAAGTGTATCGAGCATCCTTGTTAGGTATTAAGCTTTAAGCAGTTAGTACGGTTCATTATAGAGGTTAGTGCTACTGATAAGTTTGAAGACAAACTGACAGTACAAAGTCAGTTAGTACGGTTGAAGAAGAAGTTAGTACGGTTTTTAACTTTGTAAAAGATAATTATAGAAAAGATTTTGTGTATATCTTCTAGAATTAGAATGATAGTTATCTTGTACAGGAATCCTTGGTCTATAAAAGGATTGCCTAGGTTTAAGGTTATAGACGATTAGAAAATTACGATTATTGTTTTGGTTAAGATTCAAGGTGTAAACCCTAGTACTATCTAAGAGTACTCGTATTATTTATAATAATATTGAATCGTTGAAGTACATTGCGTTCTTGTTTACTGTTTCATTGATAACATACGTACAAAATCTTCTAAGTGCTTGGTAGTAAATTTCGCGTGCTACTAAGTAATATTCAAAGTATCCTCAACACAAATTCGTGTGTTTAGATCCGGTCAAGTGGTATCAAAGTCAGGTTACTGATACTTTGATTTAGAAGATCCAGGAAAAGCATTCGAGAAGATGGACATGGATACACCTCACGTGTTTTCCATGCACATTCAACAAATCTCCTATAGTCCTGTAACACAGTCATTTTCAAAGATCAATCCTAAACACAGTCTAATTCACAACCTAAATCAACAACTATCATTCCCATTTACACAAGTTATATGGGATTACTTATTTTTTAATTTTGCAAGTGAAGTATCTCAAAACATCTAAAAAACACTAATACAACATTGAAATTTTTTTTAAAAATATATTGAAATCCATGACAAAACAACATCGCAAAATAAAACACAAATCGTACTACAGACAACCCAAATCTAAACACTCCTGCCGCAACGTGCGGGTTTCCCCGCTCGTTTAGATACTATGGTTTAGAAATGATTCAAACTTTATGCAAGAAGACCGTGAACACGACTCATAAAATCCTCGCACCACATTGGCATAAATATTATTGCAATGCGCGTGGTTAACGAATTCACCACTAAAACACACTTCATCAGCAACATCATTATTCATCACACACATAAAAAACCTTTGAAAAATCAATCGGTCTCTATGTGACTAGTTGATCTCGATAATTTTAAACAGCAAATGAAAGTTTATATTACATTGATATTAGTTCCTATGTATTTGTTACAGTATTATTATTTGAAAAAAGAGAAAAGATATTAGAGGAAGAAAAAGGACAATTTGGGTTGTAGTAGCAAGATGTGTTTGTCTCTACTTTTGATGGTACATGGCAATTTATGTATATTTGCTTTTAAGAGTACAAGGTGTAGTGAGTAACTTCACCTCCTCATTTGAGGGCCATGGGGTATCACATCACTTTAACAAACCTCCACAACTAACCCTCTCACTAATAATTAACCCCAACTTACTCATTTGCGTCTCACCACTTACAACTTTATTTTTTTTATTTAAATATTCAAATAACATAAAATTCATTCATTAAAATTAAGCTACAATGTGAGATTCAATAATAAAATTAAAATAAATAAATAAAAATCCTTAATGTGTTATTTTTAATTCAAACATGTAAGATTTTATATTTGATAACTTGTCGCAATGAATTATGGACTAAAACTAAGCAATTGGGCTTTGTGAAATAAATATGTTTCATAGGAGTTGAGCCTCTATTATAAATAGTTTTACTTTAGGGCATCATCTCCATTTATTTCGCCTCCATCAATAAATGCAACACTCCATATATCTATCCTCTTCCTCTCTGCTACAACTTGCTCCAACATCTCTTTTGCAGGTATTAAAAAAAAGGTGCAACGGCTCCATTTTGAAAAATAAAAACCGCTTTGATATTGCTCGGGTCCCACCTTTACAGTTTTCTTCCTTCGTCGTGCAGACGACGAAGGTTCAAGTGGCGATAAAAAACGGAAGGAGGGGCGGTGTGGTGGCAAGGCACAACGAAGGTGTCATCGTGGCATGGCGAGCCACAACGAAGACTGCACCTTGTGCTCTTAAGCGCTTACCATCTTCCACACTACCCTATTCCATCACTTTCATTTCTCTTCTTTTTATTTCTCTTTCTTTCCTTCTTTTTATGCTATTTTTGTATATGACATTATGTAGGCCCTAGTTTGTCAATTACACACATATGAACCACATGGACTTCTAAACAAAATTGTACTAGTATCACTTTATGTACTGTCAAGTTTTGGATTCAATTTCGTTAGCCGTTATTAGGCTTAGGCTGGATGCAGAAGCAACGATCGATCGATCCATTCGATCGTTATCGATCGTCCTTGTTGTGGTTAAGTTTTGGTGATCGATCGATTGACCAAATTTTGAGATTGAGGATCGCTTGGGCGATCGACTCCTTTCCATCTTTTTTTTTTTTTTTTTTTTTTTTTTTTTTTTTGTTTCTTCCTATTTGACCGTTGCTAAGTTAAAAAAATAAATATAAATCACATATTACCATTTGAATCTAACCGTTGCAAAGTAAATAAATGAATCACATATTACCGTTGGCTAACGGTTTGAATGTTAAAAAAAAAAAAAAAAAAAAAAAAAAAAAAAAAACAACTTTTAAACTCACTTATAAATACAAAACATAAACACACTTCAATCCACAAATCTCACAATTCTCTCAATTCAAAATATCTAAGAAAACACCACAACAAAAAGGCCGAAAATCACGATTGCCACAAAACATTCCGCAATTAACACCGGATCCGAATTTTCGGTTAACCGGTGTCTCACCAAACGTCAATTTCTGACCCGCTACTTTAGATTATCAATCGCAACAACGTTCACAACAACAAACTCACAATCCATTTTATATAAATCGTCCTATCAATCGGCCATTTGTTCCACCGTATCAAAACAACCAACAACAACCACCACAACAAAGCCAAACCCGTCGAAGCTTATCCCAACAATCTAATATTGGCTCACCGGAATCGTTGTATCGTCCAACAATGGATTCATCAACGTCTTCCTACTCAAATTATCAACAATTTTCTCCGGTTAACCGCATGAATCTTGATGCTTGTGATTTTTATGAACAATTATACAACAATCCAGATTTTTATGTGGGAACTGGTTCGGGTTATCCGGCTGAAGGTTATCTGAGTTAAGAGTTTTCTATGGCTCAAGGTTCGGCTCATGGATCGTATCACGATTCGGTTCCAATTGATGATGATGATGATGCCGACGACAATAGTCTTCCGGCCAAACCTAAGAAACGAGCTACAAAGGCTAAGAAGAATAATGTTGAGAAAGAAAGCAAGAATGATTCGTCAAATTGGACACGCAAGGAAGAGATCGCGTTGTGCAAAGCTTGGTGTGATACGTCCGAGAATAGCGAGATGGGAAACAATATGCAGGCTAAGGGATTTTGGAAGAAAGTTATTGCTTACTTTGAAAAAGAAGTTGGTACAAACAGAACGTACAACTCGATGATGCGAGTCGAAAAAAAGCAAGGACTTCTGAAACCGGCTCGGATGTGCCTGCTTCTGAAGAGACTCGAAATGAGCGACCAATGGGTCGTGACATAGCCAAGAAAAATAAGAAGAAATCATCGGAGAGTTCCAAGTCTTCGTATATGGAAGGGGTAGCCGACAAATGGAAAACCATTAAGTCCATGGCATTGGGAAAGAAGAAGGAGCTGGCAGACGAATACTACTCGTTGAAGAAACAAGAGTTGGAGCAAAAGAAAATAGAGTTGGAAATGGAGGAAAGAAAAATTCAAATTGAAGAACAAAGACTTGAATTTGACCGGCAAAAGAAACGGGATAAAGACATCTTATTCTATCTCACACCAATCGACCCGTCTTTGCCCGCACTACAACGACAAAAGATGCAGGAAATCAAGGATTCAATCAAGGAACGACACAACCTAGATTATTAGTTTTTAATAAGTATTGTAATGTTTTAAATTTATTTGAATTATTATGTAACGTTTTAATTATTAATGAAATTTAAGTTTGTGTTAAAAATGATAAAAAAAAAAAAAAAAAAAAAAAAAAAAGAAAAAAAAAAAAGAAAAAAAAAAGGATGAAGGTCGCCTTACTGGGGCACCCAATCACCTGAAAGTCGCTGGAAAGAGAAAGCTGACGTGGCAGAGAAATTGGGAGAGATTGACCAACATTACTGCATCCTGCCTTAGTTCTTACTAAAGTTGGTTCATTTTAGTTCACTAAATATAGATATATCAAATTATCAACTTAAACATAAAATGCATACAACACACTCACACACGCAAACATTTTTTTATTATGCGATCTGCACTAGCGATCTTTCTTATCTTTGGGTGCCCCGTGCACCACGCGTAAACACACAACGTGTTAACAAAAACAACGGTTTAACAACGAGTGAAAGACGGAAAAAAAAATCCCCTAGACGCGTGGAGGAAGCAACTAATCCGTCATGTCTAACAATGTTATTTCTCATATAAAACTATCTATTAAGATCTCATAAATTTGCTCAAACAAAAATCAAATGCCATTGAAACCACATGGAACATCACATCATTTATTTTTTAGTAACCATCTAAATATGATGCTAATATAGAATTATTATAAACTCAATGTAATACCCTACTTATGGTCAACAAAACAACTAATTCAATTCGGGCCCTGTCTATTATTTATAGATCCACTAATACGTTTTTGGCTCTTGCAACTTTATCTTCAAGATGCAAGTTAATCTTTTGTCAAGTTCAATAATGCATTATTATAAAAATGAACATATTTATATAGACAAATGAGAAGAAATTCAAAAGATTTGGATCTAAACATATTCAAGATCCCTCAATCATCGATTAGATCAATCATCTACATCAATATTTTAAGATACAAACATTCTAGATATGTTCTTCTTTTCAGTTGCATAGTTCAACAAAATGATATAATGCATCAGGGACTGCGTTAACGAGAAAGATACAATTAAAATTTTCGGCTAGCAATGCTGTTGGTTTTACATTTTTTTGTGACTATATACTAAAGAATGCAAAGTTTAACAAAATAACTAAAATTTCAAACAACATTAGTTACAATTCTTCAAGCTTAACGTTATTATTGTTGGTACAAGAAATCTTACTATCTTATAAAGCATTAATGACTACTTAAATTAGAAACTATTAAAATTCATCAATCCAAGTTATAAAGCTAAAAGTACAAGTAATTAAAACACATTTTCTACATTAAATACAACTAGCAGGGTACCCGCGCGTTGCGGCGGCGGGTACCCTGAAATAAAATTTTCCGGTGAATCATGTATTTTAGTTTATTATGTTCTTTTTGACAATAAATTTACGGATATCAAGAATTTCGTATAGCCCGTGCCCGTTTGGGCTCGAGCCCGTTGGCCCGTACCCGCGCGATGCGGCGGCAGGTACCCTGTGACTATGTTTTCTGGCAAAATGTGATGTTACGTGGCATACTTTTCTTTTAACAATTAATTTACAAATAACAATAAGTTTACATTCCATTTGACAATTACAGCCCAACACACCACACGGATCAAATCCAGTCCAAATGATAACAATACCCGGTCCAATATCCAAACACAACACACCCTAATCTTTTATACAACCCTAATCTCACATTCTATCACAAACACACTACCCCCACACCTAAAAAACAGGCAACTATCTTATCCTTCTTCTCTCCTAACTGAAAACACAACTACCCCAAAGACAAACCAATCTCAAACAACCTATATATCATCTTCTCACATAAACGAATCAAATCAAAAGAACCTTTTTATCTTCTTTTGATAAACCGGATCCATAACTCGTAAACATACACGAATCACCCAGACCCACAAGAATCTCTTATGTTTTCTTTCTGCGAATAAGGCTTCAAGATCTTGAATAAGTCTCGGGTAGGTATTTTATGTGGTTTCTTGTTCTTGTGTTTTGATAGCCGAAAGAAAAGAAGAATGAAACCTATGTGTTTTGTTCTTTCTTTATGGCTTTCGAAGATTATCACAAGATCGATGATGTGTTTTCCCTCGTGTTCCACACGAAAAAGAGAAAAATGAGATCTTTGTTTATTTTCTTATTATGAGTTCGAGTCTAGATGTAGGTTGATGAGAGTTGAAGAGTGATTGGTGTGGGTATTTGGTTGTGTTTAGTTTAGGATTGATGTGGTTTTTTTTGTTGTTGATTTGAAAGGGTTAGGACAGTAGGTTTTGTGTGGATATGTATTTGTACATTGTGCTTTACATTTTGTATTAATTGATGATGGGGTGTATTAATTAATGGCATTAATGTTGTAAGTCTGAAAATGACACCATGCTTAAAGTGTTGTAAATCATGCTTTATTTGTTGTAAGTCTGAAAATTTGGTGCATTAAAGTGTTGTAAATCATGCTTTATTTCTTGTAAGTCTGAAAATTTTGGAGAGAGATTCATTTGTGCATTATATGTAGTATAGATTACAAGTTCTTAAACTCAAAATATAACTAATTCAGCATTGCTTATTATAGTAAGAAATACAATTAAAACACAATTAATGTGGTCAAGATATTTAATGTAGTCAATTAATTAATTAAATGTTCAATAAATACAATTAATGCAATTATTAAAACACCTCTTACATAAAAAAATACAACTTATTAAGAATATTATACAATCAACTCAAACACAATTATTAAATGTCACTAATACAAATAATAAAGCACATTATAAAAATATTCAAGTCCGAACGGGCAACGGGACAAAAGGGCTCGAGCCCGAACGTGCACGGGATAAACGAAATTCTTGATATCCGTAAATTTAAATTGTTAAAATGAACATAATAAACTAAAATAAATGATTATCGGAAAAATTTATTTCATGTACCCGCCGCTGCAACGCGCGGGTAGCTGCTAGCCTACTAGTGTATTATTAAAAAAACACATGTGATCGATAGTCGTCCGTGACCTAAGAATGCTCCACTAGTGGTCGCAGAAGTTGATCTAAATAACAAAAAATAAATAAATTTCTATTTAATTTGGAAATAAATTGTAATTAAAGCATTTGATGGAACATGTTCCTTTTACACTTGATGTCATTTATTCTCCCAAAAAGCCCCCGACCAGATTTACATTTTTATTACTTTAAGCAATACAGCATAACACTTCTTACAAAACTTTTTTACAGTCTTTTTTTTTTCATTAAAGAGGTTTACCTAAAAAAAGTACTATAGCTCGTACAATTTGATATCTAAAGTAGTGTAAATACAAGAAGTTTGATATTGGTTAGGAGTTGAGTCAGTACCAAATCAGTGTGGCGGTAGGTTCAGACCTCATAAATTAATCGGTTAAAATGTCGAAAACCATGATTACTAAAAAAAAAGAAAAAAAATATAAAAAATTGATCATTTTTCATAGTGGATTCTAAATTGTCAAGTGATTAACATAAATTTTTTCATAAAGTTCGATTTATGTGGATTTTGTACAATTTTACTAAAATTACTTGTATCGTAAAAAGTTAACATGAATCATTTTTTAGTGGTAAAAGGTTGAACATAATCTGTTATCTGAGATTAGTGACGGATCTAAAAAAATTCTAACTAAGGGTGTGCACTTTTCTATTTAAACGAAAAAATATGCACTTGATGTTAAACTTACTTTAAGAAAAAAGAATCGAAACAAATGTATATTTAACACTACGGATGATGCTGATGCATATATGTATCCTCTGTTGGAACATTATTTATTAATGGTTTTGTTGTTTTTAGTGTTTGCTACGAAATGGAGATTAGTGACAGTTTTTCTGTCACAAAACCGTCACAAAAACATCTCTAATAAACCATCACCATCATAAAGACTTGTCTCTTCGAAATGGTGGCGGTTATATCTGTTGAAAAGGCATCACTAAGCGAACCAACGTGACTGTTTGAATCAGTTTCAGTTAGCGACGGTTATTCTATTACTAGGTCGTCGCTAAAGCGTCGCTAAGAACAGTTTTTTATGAACCATTGTGACTGTTACGAAAAGAGGTGTCTCTAAGGCCATTTGAAGGGGTATTGTGACTGTTTTGAAGGGTCACCATGTACCTATAAATAGAGGACGAATTTGTCACTTTTGGATCACCAAAAACACAAAAACCTCATCCATTTCCATCATGAAAACATATCAGATTCGTTAGATTCAAGTTTTAATACTTGAATTGATTGTTGTATCCTCTAAACAGTCGTACTAGATAGGACAAATTTCTGTTTAAGGACACTGCATTCGCAGGCCTCAATTACGCTGTTGTATTATTTGATATTGTTGTAATATTATTCCCAACAATCTTAAACAGAAATTTCAAAGATGGATCAAGCGATGCAGAAACCGCATGTTGAAAAACCTGAAAAGTTCAAAAGGACTGATTTTCGTCGTTGGCAACAAAAGATGTTGTTTTATTTGACAACGTTGCATGTGTCAAATGTTCTCACGGATCCTGAACCAACAGATCCGTATGTGGAAGGACATAATGTTCCTACTGAGGCACAAGTGGCAGAATATGAAAGGGCCGCCTCACAATGGAATCATAATGAATATAATTGCAGAAATTATCTTCTGAATGCCTTGGATGATTCCCTGTATGATATTTATTCTACCTTTGCAAGTGCAAGGGACATATGGATATCATTGGAAAAGAAATACAGGACTGAAGTTGCATGTTCTAAGAAGTTCGTGGCTGGAAAATTTATGAACTTCAAGATGAATGATGCAAAGCCTGTTGTGAAACAAGTGGAAGAACTCCAAATCATAGTCCATGAATTGGAAGTAGAAGGCATGGGTATAAACTCTAACTTTCTTGTTGGTTCTATTACTGAAAATTTGCCTCAATCCTGGAAAAATTTTAAGTTAAATCTTAAACATTTGACTGACGATATGAGTTTTGAGCAACTTGTTCTTAAAATTCGTGTTGAGGAAGATAACAGGATGCAAGAAAAGGCTGATGCAAATTCGATAGAACCAAATGCAAACATGGTTGGAGAAAGCTCTTCCAAACCAAAGAACTACCACAAAAACAACAAAAAGGGTGGTGGTTCTGGACAGAATTCATCCAAAGATAAGAAGAAGGATTACACCCGACAAAAGAACAACAACTTCAAGAAAGTTTATCATTGTTGGGTCTGTGGGAAACCTGGTCATAAAGCCAAGGATTGTCGCCACGAATGATGTTGATTGGTGGTTTGATACTGGTGCAACAAAGCACATATGTAATTCAAGAAGGATGTTTGTATCTTACCAAAAGGTGAATGAAACTGAACCAATGTTTATGGGGAATGGAACTTCTTCAAAGATTGAAGGAAAAGGCAAAGTCATATTGAAGTTGACTTCTGGAAAGGATCTTGTACTCTCAAACGTGTTGCATGTGCCTAACATCACCAAGAATCTGATTTCTGGCCCTATTCTTAGTAATAAGGGATTTAAACTTGTAATTGAATCAGATAAATTTGTAATCACTAAGGGTGGTGTGTATGTTGGAAAGGGTTACCTTGATCATGGACTCTTTAAACTAAGTGTTGTAACCAATGACAATGTTATTAATAATAATAACGCGGGCACTAGCACCGCTTATGTGTACATAATTGATCCTTCTTTCTTATGGCATTCTAGATTAGGCCATATTAATTTTCGTTCCTTTCGAAGAATGATAAACTTAGGCATGTTGCCTAAATGCACAATGGATAAAATATCCAAGTGTGAGATATGTGTTGAATCTAAATACACAAGTCATTCACACAAATCTGTAGAAAAATCAAATGAAATACTTGGTTTAATCCATACAGATTTATGTGATTTCAAAGCAACACCATCAAGAGGAGGAAAGAATTATTATATTACTTTCATTGATGATTGCAGAAAATTTTGTTATGTGTACTTAATAAATACCAAAGATGAAGTCTTGAATATGTTTAAGACATATACGGCAGAAGTTGAAAATCAACTAGACAAAAAGATTAAAATTCTAAGGTCTGATAGAGGAGGAGAATATGAATCCAACGACTTTGCTGAATTTTTTTCTACTTATGGTATTGTACACCAAACAACAGCCCCATACACCCCACAACAAAATGACATGGCTGAACGTAAGAATAGAACATTGAAGAACATGATTAATTCAATGTTAGTTACTTCGGGGGCTCCTCACAGTCTATGGGGTGAAGCATGCCTTGCTGCAAATACAATGTTGAATAAAATTCCTTATAAGAAGAGTGACAAATCTCCATATCAGTTATGGAAAAGAAAGCAACCTTCTTATAAAATGTTGGGAATTATATTTTGAGTCTATATTGACAAAACATGAAAGATGAAGGATTATTATGAAGACAAAGATGAAGGACTTATTATGTAATATGTTAAATGTCTTTGTAACCCTAATCCTCTATTATACAAAGAGGATAGGGCGTTTAGGTTATATACAAGTGTTAGAGATGTAACACCAAGTAAAGGTGTGTGTGTAACTAGGCGTCAAGTCCTCTAATGGACGCCTAGGGTTAGAGTTTTGGTTAAGCCTCAAGGATCTTTGATCCCTGTTAGATTAGGTAACCGTACTACACTTGATCACGTAGTATTGGGGCTGTTTTTTTGTATGTAAATGTTAGAGATGATGAGAAGAAACCTTGTATCAATAACAATTGATTCTTTAATTGAATATTCCGCCTTTTGTTATTGTTATCCCTAGATGAGGTCTAACCAACCTCGAGCTATAAACGATCTCCACAATTGGTATCAGAACCTAGGGGCTCGTGATCGTGGGATTCACAAGGTTTGGTTTGTCGAAGATCGAAGAAAACAAAAAATTCGTAACTAGTTCGTATTTTCGTAACTCACTGAGCTCTTACTCATCAGGTATAAATTTTTGAAAACTATTGCAGAGGAGTTTAAGTTTTTTGAATTTTTAGGGTTTTTGGGATATTCGACTTCATGAATTCATGCTTCCTCGTTTTTATTCATTCTGGAAGTTGGTTATCTGTTTATTGGTGTCTTTAATTCATGGAAGCAAGCAGATTTGGTTGTGTATGATCGATTCACTGTTAGGGTTTTCTCAAGATAATCATTTTCAGTTTAGGGTTCATGAATATCAATCTTTGTTTGGTGTTCCTGATTACGATTTGCTCCATGGTCTATGAAACCCTAATCACATGATGGCCTGATAACGATTTGCTTGATTGGAATAACTTGTACACGCTAAATAAGTATAAGTGCACAATAGGGCTGTTTGTACTGCTCATGAATATTTGGTACTGCTTCTTCACGTATCCAACAAGTTTGTACTGCTACGCTTCCTGAGAAAAATCAAGTTAGTACTGCCAGTTTGGTTTTAGTACTACTCGTAATAGCAGTTAGTACTGCTGATTGGAACTGGTCGATACACTTTGTACTGCTTGTTGCGTCTGGCTAGTACTGCTCGTGGTTGCCTTTATTCGTTGGTTCTTCTTGTTTGGTACTTACTGGTTATTCAAAGTTTAAAGGTAGCTGAGTTTGTTTGTTGCTACTGCTCATATGTTCGATGTTTATTGGTGACACCATTGGGATATTATCAACGAGCAAATTCATGGTCCGAGTTTGAAATCTATTGGATATTACACACACACAGAAAGTTTTTGGATTTTGGTTTACGTTCTTAAAGGTTTAATGGCTCGTTCTTATTTGTTCTAGTTGATTACAAAGAATGTTATTTATTACTTATTTGATGATGCAGTGGAATTTTTCGAGTTTGTGTTCTTATCATATCATAAAGTGGGTGTTACACTTTAAAGATAACTTGTCTGTGCGTTCAAGTGGTGACTAAGACTTGACAAATATGGATTTTTGTCAAGAGATTGAGGTCTCCTTATACATCGGTTTCGGTATTCGTTCGAAGTCACATATTTAGTACAAGACATAAGACACGAGTTTGGGTTATTCTACTTCAGCATCAAGTTGGTAATGTTTAGTTTTCTTCATCGTTACATAGAGCTTTCAGAATTGAAGATTCAACAAATGGTTAACATATGGGTTTCAGGGGAAGCTTAATGTTAAAATGTTTAACCATTTATATGCTGCATCGAGGTGAAGGTTTTTACAACTGCTAGTTGTTATTCTTACTGATGGTTTAGGTTTCTTTTGTCTTGAGTTCATTTAAAAAGTAAGCGTTTTGGTGTTCTTAATGGTGGGTAATTCGAGACATTGGAAGACTGGCTGAAAGTATGATAGTGGTTTGTGGTTGTGAAGATCAAGGTTGCTTACTTTTGTCCCCTAATTGATGATGACAAAAAGAGAAAGAATATTTACATAGAATATTGCAACTTGCAGAGCCTTGGTGATATAGCATGGATTAAGGGGAAGTCTATATCTTTCATATATTTTAACTTCAGGGGAAGTTCGTGCTTATTTGGTTTGGTCATTATCAACTAGGGGAAGATTGTTGGGAATTATATTTTGAGTTGATATTGACAAAACATGAAAGATGAAGGATTATTATTGTAACACCCCAACCCGACAAGGGTAAAGATGTCACAACGATGGTCCCATATCAGAACAAACATAAGCATTTGACATTAATAATACAATAGGAATTCAAGGGTTACAAAGGAAAATCTGAAACTACAAGGTTACAATACAATAACTCTAAATCTAAATATAAATTCTTCTAATAATCTTCCATAGCTAGTAGGGTCTTCTAAAATCCCAAGTACTCTCCACTCATACCCCGCTTCCAAACTAAAACCTGCCGCAGGAAAAGAAATGCGGCTGAGCTACGAAAGCTCAGTGAACAGATATAACGATACAAAGCAGTAGTAAAAGGAATAGTGAAGTAAATGGAATAATACAAGGTGTAACATAAGTAGGAAAGAAAAATGGGGAAAAGGTTATCAAGAATTGGTTACAATGGCTAAGTGTAAAGGAAACCATAACCCACCACCAGCCCAAGTTCAATTCAAGTCAAGTCAAGTGTCAAATCAAGCATAGGTTATGGGGTAACAGAAACAGTAATCCAATACGAGCCCAGAACATATCAAATCAAATCAAGTCAAGCAAGGTATACGGAGGGGTGACCTCGGTACCAAGTACTATATGAGGGGATACCTCCAAGGGTTTGGAGTAGCTAACTCCCAAGAGTGAATGACGTGTATCGCACACACCCATCATGTCACTAAGTAATACAAGTAATCAAGTCAAGTCAAGTACAAATCTAGGATGCATCCATGCGCCCCTGTAGGCTGCCACAATGTCTTCATCTACGCGCAAGTCAAGTATCAAGTCATGGCAGGGACGGGATAGGTAATCACTTTCCTACCCAAAAGTCAAGTCATCGGTGCATCAATGACAAGGACATGAAACCCTCATGCCTAGTATGGCTCGTAATCTCAAACTGTGGGTCAAGGTCAAGGTCAAGTATCAAGTGTACAAGTCAAGTTCAAGTTTCACGTTACATATCAATGGGTTCAATTCACATGCTCAAGACAAGAGATCGTAGCAATGTTCATAGTAAAGGTTTAATCTAAAAGTTCATTTGAAAACAATCCTTTAAAATAGTTTCCATAAAATAATCTTTTAAAATGGTTTTCATAAAAATAGTCTTTAAAATAGTTTTCAATAAGCTAGTTTTAAAAATGGTCTTCTTAAAACATTTTGATGTAATCAAAAAGGTTTTCTTATCAATTATCATATCAAGGTAAATCGAGGTTCAAGTCAAAGTTCATGGCAAGGTTCATATCAAGGTTCATAGCAGGAGATCAATGCAGGGGTTCACTATCAGGAGGTCAATATCAGAAAAGTCAAATACCAGAAGGTTCATAACAATTCGTTAAAAGAAATCTTTTTAAAATGGTTTTAATAAAAGCGATCGTTAAAACAGTTTTCATAATAAAAGTCTTTAAAAGAAATGTTCAAAACCTCTTCATATGTAACTAAGAAAAACAGTTATAAAATCCTATGAACCTTCAAGTATCCAAGGGTCTTAATCATCCAGGTTACCAGGTGATGAACAGGTCATGTCAAGTATCAAAAGAAACATAGCAGGGTTCAAGGCAAGGTTCAGAACAAGGATCAAGACAAGAGTTCAAAGCAAAGGTTCAAATCTAAGGTTCACAAAACAAGGGAAACATAGCAATGGCTTGGGGAATCCTAAACGAATCAAAACAAGAGATCAAGAGAAACGAATGCTCCTTACAAGAAGGGCAGAATATCTGTACCTTATTAGTGGAACACAAGGATAGCAAGTGACAAGGATCAATTATTCCTTCCTCGAACCTAAGGAGTAGAGGACAAAAGTTCAAAGGGTTTTTAGTTATCTTTACATTTTAAATACATTTCCATTTTTAGAAAGTTTCCTCATTTAGCAATTTTCTATAATTAGAAGGATTTTAAGGATCAATTCTTGTTAAGTCATTAATTAATACTATTTTGGAAATAGGGTTCATTTTAGCAAGTTAAGATAGTTCAGGGTTCATTTATGACAAGTTTCTATAACTTAGGGTTGTAGATATATCAAGTTAAGGGTTTAAAATGAAATATCACAAGTTACTAATTTTAAATACATCTTTTAATCAGAATTACATCTTTAGTCCTTTAAGTTTCATTATTTACACTTTACACTCTTTTAGTTACTAAAGTTACAAAATAGACCTTATAATTACATAATTTACAATATAACCCTTACTAATATTCATAATGACCTCACAAGCCCTTATAATTATTAAATTACAGAATATACCCTCATAGTTATGCATAGTACGATTTAAACCTCCATGTTTTACATATTTACATAATTAGTCCGTTTAAGTTTACAAAACTTATATATTAAATCAAAATTTCATAACAATTACATATTTAGCCCTTAAATTCTCAAAATTACACATTACCCTTTTAATATCAGTATTTACTCAAAATAACCTCAAGATTCCAGAATTACACTTTTAGTCCCTCTATTTAAATTAATTACAAAACGTACCCTTTAATTACCATTAATTCATTTTCTTGCAATATTTACACTTAAGGACCTCATCTTATAATTTTTACACATTTGTACTGACCTAATTAACATTATAAAAATAACCTTTAAGTTTCAAAGTTGGCAAAACAAGTCCTTGTAATTTAATTAACAAATCGTATAACACTTTTAACTAATAATTCAAAACCCTAACTCATCTAATCAATGACCAATCATTACCTAATCATTAGATAGCATCAATGGACCAGATTTGATGTACCAAACCCTAACCCTAATCGGTTCTAGGGTTTCTTTCTATTTTATTCTATTCGACCATATTATACGATTAAAACAATAATTATCTACGATCCATTCAAGCTTCCATAAATCGAACCACTATTTTTCCCATACCATATACATCGTATAGTATCTAAAATAAATAATTACCAGCCCTGAATAATTCGTATTAAGCGTATTGCATTTTATTTACGTTTTAGCTCTCAAAAATTCGTACGACTTATCTAGCTTGCATGATTCGTTATATATAATTTATTTGAGTCTTATATGATCATACTAAAATAATAAAAATATAACATGCATGATCGAACGTGTCAAAGGGATATTTAAGAATTATACCTCTCGGTTATACTTATTCGACAAAACAATTCACTAGCGATTAAACAAGTGAATCCCAAGACCTTTAAACAATTTTCTAAGCTTCCTCACACATAGTAGAACACCAGAAAAATAGGCCACGAATTTTCCTTGATCGAATGGGGGCTGTTCGAATTTTTGTGAAGGGTTTTAAGGGTTTCGGTATTATATTATATATAGGATAATTAAAGAAAACGTGTATAAGTGATAAGGATTCAAGAATTTCGGCCCAAGAAAGCCTAATTAAGGTCAAATACTGATTGTGATCTTTTCCTAATTTTATTAGCATTTATCTTGTATTTTATTTAATTTATTTTGTATTTTTAATAATTAATATATACGAATTATATATATTTTCGTCCATAATAATACTTTGTATATTTTTGTACTTTTCTAAATGTTAAATTATAGACATAAAAATTATTTGGCTTCATATCTAGTTCATTCCCGAAGGTTTGGAATTTATTTGGTAATTTAAATGCATTTTAATCAATTTTTAAAATTGTAGGGGCAATTTGGTCATTTTGCATGTTTTCAAATTTCGGGTATTACAACTTCTTCCCCCCTAAAAAAAATTTCGTCCTCGAAATTTGCAGGAAGCAAAAAGAAAAGAGAATGGAAACTCATACGGAATGCGAACAAGATTTCAAATCAATTTAACTGTATCAATAGTAGAGAGCTCTACAAGAGTTCAAGATTTATAACCGAAATGAACAGAACGCAAAACGAGAGTCCAAACTTATCCAGGTATCTAATGAACGAAGGCAAGGTATACGCATAGGCAGAATGAACCTAAAGTCTCACTAATCACTGATAAACCAATGAAGATCAAGTTCTAAACTTCTTAGGTACTCCCCAAGACATCCTATAGCCACAATGAGGGCACGTTATATGGTGTAAGTATTATCACGTTGGCCAGGCGTCATAATACTAGCACCACATAATTATGCCTTCATGATGATCATACTTTATCTCGAGTCATAAATAGGACAAACTATCTTAATCCACCTAGTGCTTCTACAGTCTTAAAGGTCAACAAAAGCAATGTCATAGCAAGGCACGAATCAGAGTAATGCGGAAGTAGTGATACCTAAACAAATACCTTATAGCCTACCCATTCCTCACTGGCAAAACTTAAGTTCATATCAGGGAATCCTAAAGCAAGTCCTCAAGGTGTTCTCCTATGTTCCTACAGTGAAAGCCTAATGGTCCTAAACGCACAGGACAGGGTAAATATATTACAAGTCGTCATCCTGTCTCTGATACCATAAATTGTAACACCCCAACCCGACAAGGGTAAAGATGTCACAACGATGGTCCCATATCAGAACAAACATAAGCATTTGACATAAATAATACAATAGAAATTCAAGGGTTACAAAGGAAAATCTGAAACTACAAGGTTACAATACAATAACTCTAAATCTAAATATAAATTCTTCTAATAATCTTCCATAGCTAGTAGGGTCTTCTAAAATCCCAAGTACTCTCCACTCATACCCAGCTTCCAAACTAAAACCTGCCGCAGGAAAAGAAATGCGGCTGAGCTACGAAAGCTCAGTGAACAGATATAACGATACAAAGCAGTAGTAAAAGGAATAGTGAAGTAAATGGAATAATACAAGGTGTAACATAAGTAGGAAAGAAAAATGGGGAAAAGGTTATCAAGAATTGGTTACAATGGCTAAGTGTAAAGGAAACCATAACCCACCACCAGCCCAAGTTCAATTCAAGTCAAGTCAAGTGTCAAATCAAGCATAGGTTATGGGGTAACAGAAACAGTAATCCACTACGAGCCCAGAACATATCAAATCAAATCAAGTCAAGCAAGGTGTACGGAGGGGTGACCTCGGTACCAAGTACAATATGAGGGGATACCTCCAAGGGTTTGGAGTAGCTAACTCCCAAGAGTGAATGACGTGTATCGCACACACCCATCATGTCACTAAGTAATACAAGTAATCAAGTCAAGTCAAGTACAAATCTAGGATGCATCCATGCGCCCCTGTAGGCTACCACAATGTCTTCATCTACGCGCAAGTCAAGTATCAAGTCATGGCAGGGACGGGATAGGTAATCACTTTCCTACCCAAAAGTCAAGTCATCGGTGCATCAATGACAAGGACATGAAACCCTCATGCCTAGTATGGCTCGTAATCTCAAACTGTGGGTCAAGGTCAAGGTCAAGTATCAAGTGTACAAGTCAAGTTCAAGTTTCACGTTACATATCAATGGGTTCAATTCACATGCTCAAGACAAGAGATCGTAGCAATGTTCATAGTAAAGGTTTAATCTAAAAGTTCATTTGAAAACAATCCTTTAAAATAGTTTCCATAAAATAATCTTTTAAAATGGTTTTCATAAAAATAGTCTTTAAAATAGTTTTCAATAAGCTAGTTTTAAAAATGGTCTTCTTAAAACATTTTGATGTAATCAAAAAGGTTTTCTTATCAATTATCATATCAAGTAAATCGAGGTTCAAGTCAAAGTTCATGGCAAGGTTCATATCAAGGTTCATAGCAGGAGATCAATGCAGGGGTTCACTATCAGGAGGTCAATATCAGAAAAGTCAAATACCAGAAGGTTCATAACAATTCGTTAAAAGAAATCTTTTTAAAATGGTTTTAATAAAAGCGATCGTTAAAACAGTTTTCATAATAAAAGTCTTTAAAAGCAATGTTCAAAACCTCTTCATATGTAACTAAGAAAAACAGTTATAAAATCCTATGAACCTTCAAGTATCCAAGGGTCTTAATCATTCAGGTTACCAGGTGATGAACAGGTCATGTCAAGTATCAAAAGAAACATAGCAGGGTTCAAGGCAAGGTTCAGAACAAGGATCAAGACAAGAGTTCAAAGCAAAGGTTCAAATCTAAGGTTCACAAAACAAGGGAAACATAGCAATGGCTTGGGAAATCCTAAACGAATCAAAACAAGAGATCAAGAGAACGAAGGCTCCTTACAAGAAGGGCAGAATATCTGTACCTTATTAGCAGAACACATGGATAGCAAGTGACAAGGATCAATTACTCCTTCCTCGAACCTAAGGAGTAGAGGACAAAAGTTCAAAGGGTTTTCAGTTATCTTTACATTTTAAATACATTTCCATTTTTAGAAAGTTTCCTTATTTAGCAATTTTCTATAATTAGAAGGATTTTAAGCATCAATTCTTGTTAAGTCATTAATTAATACTATTATGGAAATAGGGTACATTTTAGCAAGTTAAGATAGTTCAGGGTTCATTTATGACAAGTTTCTATAACTTAGGGTTGTAGATATATCAAGTTAAGGGTTTAAAATGAAATATCACAAGTTACTAATTTTAAATACATCTTTTAATCAGAATTACATCTTTAGTCCTTTAAGTTTCATTATTTACACTTTACACTCTTTTAGTTACTAAAGTTACAAAATAGACCTTATAATTACATAATTTACAATATAACCCTTACTAATATTCATAATTACCTCACAAGCCCTTATAATTATTAAATTACAGAATATACCCTCATAGTTATGCATAGTACGATTTAAACCTCCATGTTTTACATATTTACATAATTAGTCCCTTTAAGTTTACAAAACTTATATATTAAATCAAAATTTCATAACAATTACATATTTAGCCCTTAAATTCTCAAAATTACACATTACCCTTTTAATAACAGTATTTACTCAAAATAACCTCATGATTCTAGAATTACACTTTTAGTCCCTCTATTTAAATTAATTACAAAACGTACCCTTTAATTACCATTAATTCATTTTCTTGCAATATTTACACTTAAGGACCCCATCTTATAATTTTTACACATTTGTACTGACCTAATTAACATTATAAAAATAATCTTTAAGTTTCAAAGTTGGCAAAACAAGTCCTTGTTATTTAATTAACAAATCGTATAACACTTTTAACTAATAATTCAAAACTCTAACTCATCTAATCAATGACCAATCATTACCTAATCATTAGATGGCATCAATGGACCAGATTTGATGTACCAAACCCTAACCCTAATCGGTTCTAGGGTTTCTTTCTATTTTATTCTATTCGACCATATTATACGATTAAAACAATAATTATCTACGATCCATTCAAGCTTCCATAAATCGAACCACTATTTTTCCCATACCATATACATCGTATAGTATCTAAAATAAATAATTACCAGCCCTGAATAATTCGTATTAAGCGTATTGCATTTTATTTACGTTTTAGCTCTCAAAAATTCGTACGACTTATCTAGCTTGCATGATTCGTTATATATAATTTATTTGAGTCTTATATGATCATACTAACATAATAAAAATATAACATGCATGATCGAACGTGTCAAAGGGATATTTAAGAATTATACCTCTCGGTTATACTTATTCGACAAAACAATTCACTAGCGATTAAACAAGTGAATCCCACGACCTTTAAACAATTTTCTAAGCTTCCTCACACATAGTAGAACACCAAAAAAATAGGCCACGAATTTTCCTTGATCGAATGGGGGCTGTTCGAATTTTTGTGAAGGGTTTTAAGGGTTTCGGTATTATATTATATATAGGATAATTAAAGAAAACGTGTATAAGTGATAAGGATTCAAGAATTTCGGCCCAAGCAAGCCTAATTAAGGTCAAATACTGATTGTGATCTTTTCCTAATTTTATTAGCATTTATCTTGTATTTTATTTAATTTATTTTGTATTTTTAATAATTAATATATACGAATTATATATATTTTCGTCCATAATAATACTTTGTATATTTTTGTACTTTTCTAAATATTAAATTATAGACATAAAAATTATTTGGCTTCATATCTAGTTCATTCCCGAAGGTTTGGAATTTATTTGGTAATTTAAATGCATTTTAATCAATTTTTAAAATTGTAGGGGCAATTTGGTCATTTTGCATGTTTTCAAATTTCGGGTATTACAAAACATGAAAGATGAAAGATTATTATGAAGACAAAGATGAAGGACTTATTATGTAATATGTTAAATGTCTTTGTAACCCTAATCCTCTATTATATAAAGAGGATAGGGCGTTTAGGTTATATACAGGTGTTAGAGATGTAACACCAAGTAAAGGTGTGTGTGTAACTAGGCGTCAAGTCCTCTAATGGACGCCTAGGGTTAGAGTTTTGGTTAAGCCTCAAGGATCTTTGATCCCTGTTAGATTAGGTAACCGTACTACACTTGATCAAGTAGTATTGGGGCTGTTTTTTTTGTACGTAGATGTTAGAGATGATGACGAAGAACCTTGTTCAATAATAATGATGTTTTAGTTTATTCCGCTGCGTACCATGTTTATCATGGTTATTATTGTTATCCCTAGATGAGATCTAACCAATCTCGAGCTATAAACGATCTTCACATAAAAGGATGAAAGTGTGGGGTTGTTTGGCAAAGGTTCAAATACCATTTACCAAAGCGAACCAAACTTGGACAAAAAACAGTTTATTGTGTTTATCTCGGTCCAGACAAAAATAGTGCAACTTATAGGTTCCTGGTTTACAAATCCAATGTAGAGGACATAAGAAAAAAAACAATTATAGAATCTGCTGAAGCAGATTTCTTTGAAAATGTCTTTCCTTATAAAGATAAAGAGAAACAAATCTCAAATCCAAGGAAGAGAGTATTTGATGATCAATTGTCTCAAGGTCAAAGAGACAACAATTTTGAGGTTCAACAAGAGAATGATGAACCTAGAATAAGTAAGCGTTCAAAAGTCTCTAAATACTTTCGACCGAATTATATGACCTATATCGTTAATGAAGAACCACAAACGTATAAGGCTGCAATGGAGTCATCAGAAGCACCTTATTGGAAAGAGGCTATTTATAACAACCAGCAAATTTCCAGGACGATACCACACGCGTACCAACACCACATTAGTAATGGTTCAAATTTTTTATTCATTTTCGGAGTCAATAAATTTTAATTGATGTCAGTTTTATAAAAACGACTCTAGATTTGTGTTTTTCACATTTATGTGAAACCGGGGTACCATGATTTCACCTCAGCTCATCAGAACACAGGGTACACAAAATACAATTAAGATAATAAAACGCACACACACAAATACGTAATCCCTTATCTATTCTCCTTAATATTCTCTCCACCGACCGTCCTTATCATCCTCTTGACTTCTTCCTGGTGCTCTTTCCCAAAAACCATCTCGACCCTCATCCATCACCATCAAAATTCTGGATCGATGTGCTTTCTATACTCCCAATAGTGTTTGTCGTCTCACCAATCTTTTCCCCAGAAGTCAACCGAGCCTAAAGATTGAGGAAGGATGGGGAGAGAAGCTCAATATAGTGGAATCTTATCCTCTAATGACCAAAAGGAAACCGAGGGCTTTCCGTTATTTTCCTTTTTCTACCCACCGAGTTCTAACAATGAGCCACACACTCTAACCTCACAACAAAAATTCTTTCAAGGTTCGAAGGGATCGAGAGGAGCCAGTGGTGTGTGGAATTGCTTGGAAGATCAGATTGGGCTTGTTGGTGACTGTAGTAAATCGCCTTCTTGATTCCTCTTTGTAAGGTTTAATCCTTTTTGTCATATTTAAACTTTGATTGATTTGGTTGTTAATTACACAAGTCGTTATGTTGTTCCCTTTCTTGTTGTTGATGTGATTTTGTGGTAAAGAATGCCATGTCGATCTACTGTTGTTTGATGGTGTGGTGTGGCAATAAGATTAAAAACTGAAAAACTAGAACTCGAGTTAAAACAAGTATTGACTCGAGACTAGGAAGTGTACATTGTTAAAAGTGTTGTGTCGGAAAATAAAATTCGCTTAAATATTTTTTTAAATCGCTAAAGATTTTGAATTAAAAAAGTGTTTATAAAGTATTTAAAAAATAATACAAAAAGGTGAAAAGTACAAAAATGTTAAAAGTAAAAAAGTTGGAAAGTATAAAGTTAATGACAAAAGTACAAAAAGGTGGAAGTTAAAAAAAGTCGCTCAAAGTACAAGCCGTCAGTCGCTTAAAGTAAAAAAGTCGCTCAAGGTGTGGAAGGAGCAAAAAGAATAAAATAACATTTTTCGAAGTTTGACTTTTTGGTCGAAAAAAGACAAAATAGAATGTCGCTTAATTCACGAAAAGTCGCTGTAAAAAAGTCGCTTGAAAAGTACACATAGTGGGCTATGACACAAGTACCACTTGTGTCATAGCCTGGTCGCCACATGTCACTCCCACATTAAAGTCGCCGGTTGCTAGGGCCATTTCCGGAAAGCGACTTTTTTTTCTCCTCAAAAACCCAACACTTCTAGCGAAAGGGCTATTTGTAGAATTGCCCCAATTTTTAATGTTGAATGATCTTGAAATCTTATTATGTTTATATTAATTATTGATTTGTGGATGTTTCAATGAATTAAAGATTAGGGTTTATAGTGTTTGAATTGATTTTTCTGAAAGTAGGCTAGTAGGTTTTTTTTAATGGTATTAGTACGCATGATTTGAGACTTTGATTATGAGAAGTAAAAAAAGTTACATGTTTTCATATAATATTGGGTATTTGGTTTCGGAACCGAGAACCGGCGGAACCGAACCGACCCAAGAACCGAAAAATCTCAAAATCAAGAACAGAAAATGGAACCTTCGGTTCTGGTTCCATTTCGGTTCTTCTTGATTCCGGTCCGGTTCTCGGTCCAATACGGTTCTTTGATTCTTTTGCTCATCCCTAATTCAGTGTTTGAAATGTAAAACAAAATAAGAAAATTAATATAATGAAAAGGATTAGAGTTATGGAATCATAACAAAGGCAATGGATGACACGTTACACATACTTTTGAGGGCTAGAGAATTCAAGGTGAGGTCATTCACGTACATTCATTGTAAAAAGCTCTCTAAAATGTAAAACGCTTCATGATATATACAGCGTTTAATTTTTTCTATTTTTGGACTTTTTTTTTTAAATAAAAGTTTCTAGCTCATACATCCAAACAAAACTATTTTTTAGTAGGAGCTTTTTACTCAAAATAACAAACTATTAGCTCTAAAAATAGTTGGTTCATTGAGTTCTCGAAAGCTAGCTTAAACAATTATAATAGTTTTAGGCCAAATGACCCCCCTGCAGCAAGGTATGGTGGTTAGGGGGTTGTGTTTTTATTTTTCTTATGTAAGGTCATAAATTATAAGAAGGTATGAGCACAACACATCATTTGATCCATTAAACAATCAAATCAGCAAGACATTTAGCGGTGACTAAGAACATCTCACCCCTGTAAACACATCTCGTCATCACCTTTTCTCTCTTCTAGTGCAGTAACTACAGTTTTAAAGGACTGGCCTTACAACAACCAAGCTTGAACACACACATCTGTTACAAAATCAAGGAAAAAAGCCAAGACCCGACCTTATATAAAATCAAGGAACACACACATCCTATCCACCTGTCTAAAACATCCTAATCTACACTGCGGGTTTTCAACATCATGATTACCACAAAGAAACAGTTTAACAAAACAACATCACTTCAATAAACACAACATAACAAACGTATAATGATGCACACAGTCAAACATATTTTAGAGACTTGATACTTGTGTTCCAGTCACTATAGACCACATATTAGCAAAAAAGCAAAAGCTCGGCAAGTTAAAAAACTAGTCCAATTAAAACACCGTAAAACTAAACAAAAAGGGGCCGCAAAAGTAGCAGAATATGCCAACAATCACAAAACTAGTCCAATTAAACTAAACAAAAAAGCAAAACATCATAAATAGAACTTAATCTACTTCCTCCATCTTGCTGTCAGCATCAACATCAGCTTCTTCAAGAGCAGGGATATCACCCTCACCCTCAGTGGCATCATCATCAATACTGAGTCCAAGCTTCAACATCCTATGAATCCTGTTCCCAAAAGTGTTTGGCTCATCAAGACTGAACCCAGAAGTCAACAATGCAGTCTCAAACAGCAAGAGAACCAAATCCTTAACAGACTTGTCGTTCTTATCAGCATCAGCTCTCTTTCTCAACTCTTCCATGATCGGGTTCTCGGGATTGATCTCCATTGTCTTCTTAGAAGACATGTATCCAGCCATACTCGAGTCCCTCAAAGCTTGAGCCTTCATGATCCTTTCCATGTTAGCAGTCCACCCGTACTCGCCTGTGACCAAACAGCAAGGAGAATCAACAACACGGTCTGATACAACCACCTTTTCGACCTTATCGCCCAAAACATCCTTGATCACTTTGCATAGCCCCTCAAACTTTTCCTTCAAAGCTTCTTGCTTCTTCTTTTCATCTTCAGTTTCTTCAAGTTTCAACCCTTCTTTAGTAGCAGAAATGAGCTTCTTCCCTTCGAATTCCTTCAACTGACCCACAGCATACTCGTCAATAGCATCAACCATGTAAAGAACCTCATACCCCTTCTTCTTTAGCTTTTCAAGGAACGGTGAGTTCTCTACAGCCTTCTTGCTTTCACCTGTGATGTAATAGATGTCGTTTTGACCCTCTTTCATTCTTGTCACATAATCCTTCAAAGAAGTCATCTCATCACCACTTTTCGTCGAGTGGTATCGAAGCAATTCAGCAAGTTTGGTCTTGTTTGTGGAGTCTTCATGGATACCCAGTTTAAGATTCTTGGAAAACGCTTCATAGAACTTGGCGTAATCTTCCTTGTTCTCAGCGATCTCTTGGAAAAGCTCGATGCACTTTTTGACCAAGTTCTTGCGAATGACTTTCAAGATCTTGTTCTGTTGCAACATCTCACGAGAAATGTTCAAAGGAAGGTCTTCAGAATCAACAATACCCTTGACGAACGAAAGGTATTCAGGAATGATCTCCTCACAGTTGTCCATGATAAAGACACGACGAACATAAAGCTTGATGTTGTTTTGTTTCTTCTTAGTGTCAAAAAGATCGAATGGGGCTCGTTTGGGAACAAAGAGAACAGCTTTGAACTCTAACTGGCCTTCAACCGAAAAGTGCTTCACACTCAAATGCTCCTCCCAATCATTAGTAAGACTCTTGTAAAAAGCCGCATACTCCTCCTTGGTAATCTCCTCTGGCTTCCTCATCCAGATAGGTTTCTGTTTGTTCATTAACGACCACTCGTGTGACACTTCTTTGATCGTCTTCTTTTTCTTTTCCTCCTTTTCCTTCTCTTCATCAACTTCCTCAACCTTACCTTCTTCGTCCTTCTTCTCTACCTCGTCTTCATCATCAGAAATTTCCTTTTCGGTTGTTTTCTCGACCCAAAGTGAGATCGGATAGCTAATGAACTCAGAATGTTTCTTAACCAAATCCTTTAGTCTGCGCTCTTCAAGGTATTCAAGCTGATCTTCTTTGAGATAGAGGGTAATCTTTGTTCCTCTGCCGAGGGGCTCACCACTGTCTCGGGTGACAGTGAATGACCCACCAGCTTGGGACTCCCAAATGTACTGCTCATCGTCATTGTGTTTTGTTGTGACAACAACTTTGTCAGCAACCAAGTAGGCAGAGTAAAACCCGACACCAAATTGTCCAATCATGGACACATCAGCACCAGCAGCAAGAGCTTCCATGAACTCTTTGGTACCCGAGCGAGCAATGGTACCCAAATTGTTAACCAAATCTGAATAGAAAACATTAGCACATATATAGGTTAGTACTCGATACAATAAGCATATACCAATGACCATTATTAGATAAACCGGTTGCTTTAATTTACGTACCAGCCTTGGTCATCCCAATACCACTGTCGACAAGGGTCAAAGTGTTGTTGGTCTTGTCGGGAATGATGTGGATGAAGAGTTCTGGTTGCCCATCTAACTTGCTCTTATCAGTCAAGCTCTCGAAACGGATTTTATCCAGAGCCTACATAACATATATTAAGTCCGTATTATTAAGCATTTTCACTAATAATAAGTAAAATTGGGTGGCAAGCTACAACAGAACCAGCCTTGCAATGACCAAAGGCTTTAATTAACAAAAAACAACACAAGATTCTTTAGAAAAACTACACTTGTTCCAATTACAAACATATATAGGGCTAATCACATAGAAGAGGGGTGCTATCTAGCAATGTACAATAAAAATTACTTTCGATTTTGTTACTTAGTAAAACCTAGATTTTATTAGGTTTTGTACACTTGGTGTCCCTGTCATATAACTGAACACTAGCTGCTTAACGCATAGTAAATCCGGTAAAAGCTTCAAATCAGATCAAACAATAATGAATAACGTATCAACATCGATCAATCAAACGTGGAACAAGTACCAAGTACCGTATTCTTCCATTAAACACATAAAACGTACGTATTTGGCAAAACTAGTGGTTAGAAGGAACATATATCATATCAACAATAGCTGTGTAACTAGTTTGAAGCCTTTTAAAAAGTACATGTTGTCAAACAAACAATGTATACAAAACACTAAACCATAATTGGTTCTAAAGTTCCCTACCAAGCATACCCTAAACAGATGTATACTAATCAGAAACAAGCGATCGAAACATTAACAATATATCATTCATAATAATCACTCAACTCGCATTAATCTATCAATAAATTAACACCACCTTATTGCATTATACTGATCCTAAACAGTAACAATATATCACACACATACATATAAAAAAAAGAACATAATCTAGTAATTAATTTAAGAACAAGAAAATTAAAAGGTTATAAACATGGACTTACATCAGAAGCATTGCTAATAAGCTCACGAAGAAAGATCTCCTTGTTACTATAAAAAGTGTTAATGATCAAACTCAACAACTGGTTAATCTCTGCTTGGAAAGCAAACGTCTCAACATCCGCCATTATTGCTAAACGAATTTAAGAATACTAGGTTTTGGAGAAAGTACGAGGAAGTGTGTTTTTCTTTCTGTGTTTAGGTTTTTGGTTGCAAACGTCGTTTTTATAGGATGTTTAAGTGTTCTAGATGCTTCTGTTTGTTCTATTTTAAGGTAATATAAAGGAGATCCCGTTGTCTAAGGATTCGTTTGGCTTCTAGATGCTTCTGTTGGTATATCGAATGTTTTAAATTTTAATGTTTGGTTCGAGTTGCAACTTGGTGCCTTGTATGTTGGATATTGCTTTTTAAGGTCCTTACTATTTTTGTTAATTGTTATATATGTTTGGTTATCATCATTAATAGATTAAACTATCGTATCGTAATAATAAAAAAAGATGAGTCATTTTTCCTTCTCACGAATGAAGTAAAGAATAACCAAGGGTTCGTAAAACGAAGGGAGTGTATACTTGGGTCGCAGCGCCAGTATTTTGTTCGTAATTACGCAAAGATATAATGGATTTCGTAGTTCCCAGCTTTAAGTAAGATCGCATTTCATATTCAAAGAAGCAAAGTTTAATCATTAGTCGAGTTGTAGAAGTCAGTCGTGGGATACAAACAAGTGACGTGAACAGATCTGACAATGGAATAATCACTGACGCATATATACAGTTTACCGACACACTGTTAGACATACACACGTCACATCACCTAATGATAGGTATTTAAACATAACCAATCATTGGTGAGTTATGACTTATTACATGATAGGTCCTTATACTTTTAAACTATTATAATACAACCATTATACTTTCTAGACTATTATTACATTCATATGAAATTCTTAACAACTCCCCCAACGTAATAGTAGTCCGGGTTGTTGAAGTCTAGGAGTCAACATCTTGGAAGAAGTATTTGGTGATCCTGGTGTAAGTACGAAGACCACATATTCCTTGATAAGACCTTATTCCTTCACGGAATGAAATGCGGCTATTGATATGATTCATGGCTTCTTCGTACTTTACTTCTTCTTCATCTGCCTCCTTTGCAAATTATGTGTCTTCTTCAATTTACGGGCTCATTCTTGACCTTTCTTCAATATACTCCTCCTTTCTTCTTTCCAAACCAATCAATATCCGTTCAAGAGTTCCATGAGAGAACTTTTCAACTTCATCCATTCTCATAACCCTTTTTAACTCGAGCATCATCGAGATATGTCACCCCACAATATGGATGACTAATGATTGTATGAACGTGTTGGATTATGTGCATGATATTTCATAATTAAAGATTGTCATTAATATATGAGACCATGAGGACACACACAATAACACAAGACTTCAATTTTATGTATTTATCGTAAATACATAAATGATGTATTAAGTGAAAACAAGATTGAGCTTAATCAGTTAGATTGATTAATAAGTATTACGAGTAAACCAAAAACAAGATGGGAAGCCCGTATGGCTCACTAGTTTCGACCGCCCCCTTATGGGGGTGTGCTAGGCTCACTAGATTGGTTAATAACTTATTGAAAAAGAAAAAGATATTATGAAATAATATCATATCTTTTAGTAATTATCTTATATAATAACTAAAGTATATCGCATATTTAAATATAAAAGATGTATTTTAAATATTATATAAATACCCTAACTAGGAATTAGGGTTTGAATTATTTGTTTCTCCTCCCTTCTCCTTGAGGTTTTCGGATGTGACCTATAGCAAACCAAACACATCCTTTGTGTTTGATTTAACCAATTCATTGTTATTTTGTAGATCAAGTACTAGCATCTTGCTGAGATCGTCTGAGTGTTAGCGTGGACTAGCCGTGGAAAGATCATACTACTGATCTTGTTGAGTTCGTGAATCTCCCATCCAAATCACAAAGTAAACAATTGTTGTTTTTACTTTTCATTAGTCATTAACATGTATCTGGATTGCTGTGCATGGAAAATATTTTAAATTGTTTTTGCTACTGCTGCAATTATGATTTTTATGTTTAATTGTTAAATAATTTTAAACTTTTAACCATGTTTTCCATCAGTGGTATCAGAACTAGGTTATACATGTTATGACTATCATGTGATATGTTTTAAATGCGAATTTTATGGTTATAATGGTCAAATACTCAAATCGAATTCCCATATGAATTTCATGTGGTTTGCTAAAGCAAATAAAGATGTGATTTCATGACACATAAACAAGTATTGTAAAAATTTTCATCTTTACTGTTTATTATAACATGTATTTGTTTTGATATATATGGTGATAGATCTATTAAATTGGTGTATACATTTTATAATAATATATGAAAATTAATTTTGTTTCTAATTTTTTTATTGGCTTGTTTAAATTACTTGTTTTAATTTTCTTCATATATCATGACCAATCTTATGCAAAGTTGATTGTGAGCAAGTCAATGGTAGTATTGTAATAATTGTTTTATTGTCATGTATAGCTCGTAATACCCTTAGCAGTTTGTCATGTTCATTGCCATGATTTATTATTTTTGTGATTTATTCACGCCACGGTTTTTGACTTTTTTGAGAATAAGGCCTAGATGTCGAGTTGTGATTTTTATTAAGTTTTGTGCTTGTATTTATTTTTAATTGATAATATTATAATAGTATTTTTCAATTTTAGTAAATGTAACAAGACGAAAATCAAGACCGGATGCACGGAGACAAGAGTTGGTGTTTAAAGACAGCAGAGACTTAGGATTATGCTCCACGTAATAAGATAATAGGATCTCAAATCAAGTGGGAGTATTAGATTGTCCCTAGATGACCATTGTATCCATGTTAACTTGTGGATACAATTATAAGATTTTGGGCTAGGCTTTACATGTTATAATATTTGTGTAGTTGCGTTATTTATTGCTTTGATTATGATTGCATGTCATGTTTGATAAACATTGTTTTGGGTTTAAGGGGTTTTAAAAGTTAAACACCAAATTGATTTTAAAAGAGTTTAAATCTGTTAAATTGTTTTTAACAGAACTTTCATCATAAGTAATATGCATGTATTTTTTATGACACGTGTTTTATGTTGGTGATTTTAGTGTCATCAAGCATTTTGTGTAATTAAGATAACCCGAGACAAAGGTGATTTCAAGTTAAGTTCTAATACAAGTTAGGAGGTGCGGAGTGCACACTCGTATAAACTAATTAACTTGATTTCATATACGATGGATGGCAAAGTTTGTGACAAAAAATTTGTCACTATGACGTTGCAACCATTCAATAAATGTGACTGTTGTAAATAGTAACAGAAAAATTGTCGCTATTAAGTGTCACTGAAATCTTATTGAAAGTTGGTTACTTTAAATTAAAATGTGTGACCATTCATGAAAAAGGTGTGACTTTTCACTAAAAGCCACTATGTTTACTATATATAAACATCATTTTGGTCTTCCATTAGAGAAATGAACAATTATAACAACACATACAATATTTTTCATGTTTTGCTCTCATATCATTCTTATGCTTAGAATTTGAGTGTGTTCTTGTCTTATCCCATATACGAATTTTGTGTAACCCAAGGCACTAAATAGAGTCGAAATATTGTATTTGGAATTGGACTATAAACAATTAAAAAATTATTCAAGCAATCTTTGATTATCAAAACCATAATACCAACATTTTAACATATAGGTTACCTATAAATTTTAGTCGTGCTATCCAATTGAGATGAGGACATCCCTCTCACTTTTTGACATGGTTAGACCTAGTTTCAGTTTGGGACAGGATTTGGGGGTTGAAAATGGTCAAACCTAGCTAGCTCAACGTGTTATCGAATTCTGATTTGAGCACTGAATTGTATGGATGGTCAGAGCAGAGCTCGGGGCAAAGATAGGACAACGTGACATGAATATTTTATATTCTAGGTCCTATAAATATTGTCGTTGTCGCTACGAATTACGAACCCTTGTTGATTCTAAAGAAGCAAAGTTTAATCAAAGAAGCAAAGTTTAATCATTAGTTGAGTTGTAGAAGTCGGTCGTGGGATACAAACAAGTGACGTGAACAAATCTGACAATGGAATAATTACTGACGCATATATACAGTTTACCGACACACTGTTACACATACACACGTCACATCACCTAATGATAGGTATTTATACATAACCAATCATTGGTGAGTTATGACTTATTACATGATAGGTCCTTAGACTTTTAAACTATGATCACTGGTACAGATTTCACCTATCGTCACACTAGAAATGCGTGACTATATGCATATAGTCACACACATTTTTTTGGGTGTGTGTGACAAAAAGTCGCGCCACCGTAGGTATCATATGGTCACATTGTTTAGTTTGTGGCCGTTTTCATCGAAAAAGAGTGACCAAAACCCGAATATGTGTGACTAATTAGGCACAAGTTTTGTTGGATTCATCAGTATGTGTGACTATTTCCCATCCTATGACCACACGAAAATATAATAAATGTGACGTTTGTGATGATTTAGTCACACATCGTGTGTTGTTTTTTTCGAGTTAGTCACATACAATTTAAAAAACAGTGGCCAAAAGTGTTAATAAGTGTGACCATATGCTGTTTAAAGTGAAGAAATGTGTACTATTGATCATCCAATGGTCACATGAATTCTTAGTTTGTGTGGCCTTTTGTATTATTTAGTCACACAAAGCATGTTTGCTTTGGGTATTTAGTCACATACAATTAAGCATAAAGTGGCCAAAAGTGTTAATAAGTGTGACCATATGCTGTTTTAAGTGAAGAAATGTGTATTTTGTGTGACTATTGATCATCCAATGGTCACATGAATTCTTAGTTTGTGTGGCCTTTTGTAATATTTAGTCACACAAAGCATGTTTGTTTTGGTTATTTAGTCACATACAATTAAGCATAAAGTGGCTAAAAGTGTTAATAAGTGTGACCATATGCTGTTTTAAGTGAATAAATGTGTATTTTGTGTGACTATTGATCATCCAATGGTCACATGAATTCTTAGTTTGTGTGGCCTTTTGTAATATTTAGTCACACAAAGCATGTTTGTTTTGGGTATTTAGTCACATACAATTAAGCATAAAGTGGCCAAAAGTGTTAATAAGTGTGACCATATGTTGTTTTAAGTGAAGAAATGTGTATTTTGTGTGACTATTGATCATCCAATGGCCACATGAATTTTATGTTTGTGTGGCCTTTTGTAATATTTAGTCACACAAAGCATGTTTGTTTTGGTTATTTAGTCACATACAATTAAGCATTAAGTGGCCAAAAGTGTTGATAAGTGTGACCATATGCTGTTTAAAGTGAAGAAATTTGTATTTTGTGTGACTATTGATCATCCAATGGCCACTTGAATTTTATGTTTGTGTGGCCTTTTATAATATTTAGTTACACAAAGCATGCTTGTTTTGGGTATTTAGTCACATACAATTAAGCATAAAGTGGCCAAAGTTGTTAATAAGTGTGACCATATGCTGTTTAAAGTGAAGAAATGTGTATTTTGCGTAACTATTGTTCATCCAATGGTCACATGAATTTTTATTTTGTGTGGCCTTTGGTACTATTTAGTCACACATCGAATTAAACAAAGAGTGACCAATAATGTTGGAGCAGAGTTGCTACTGCTAGCAGTACTAAGGTAGTCCTGCTGAAGCAGAGTTACTGCTGCTAGTACTATGCTAGTGCTGCTGGAATGAGTATATATATTATATATAAAACAATATTAAAAACCACAAGAAATTTCAAATTGAATTAAACTCGAATGTATATAACTGGACAGAATATACAATTGTAATGTCGTACTTAATTAATCAAATAGCTAAAGACTTTTGAACCTTCACCCCCTTAGCAGTTTGCCTTAAGTCGTTAGCAGATATATATTGTTTCTTCGATGGTGCCTGTGGTACACATTTAGTCACATGGTTTGTTGGTGTAACCTGTAGTAAACAAAAGACGCTTCTATCAAACATTGAATTACATATGAATAATTATATATGTAGGTTGAAAAAACACATGTACGTACCACCTCTTCAAAAATTACTTGATCCTTTGGCCATGCAACGAAACTACCTTCAACATTCTTAACTATTTTTAACCCATTATTTGCTACGTCCGGTACGCATGCTGCATCAACTAACGATTCATCAATCGACACTTTGTAGCAATCACTTGGGAGTGGTCGGTTATGCAGCACTTGCTTTCCATGAGACTGGTATACGGTACCCAAAGCAACAATATTTGTTTGCTTTATAATCCACAGTTTGCACTTAAGTGTCTACAAAAAAAGAATTTTTATGTATATATCAGAAATTATTTAAACAAAAGAATAACAAGAAACATGTTGAAATACATATTGTTGGCAGTGCTTGTGTTAGAGACACATCTTGTTGCGATTGGGAATCTGGAGACCCGTTTCGTCGCTTCTTTTGCTTTGGCTTATTGGGTCCGACAGTTTTAGCAAGTTCCTATATGTATATATAAAACACGTTACATTATTTAAACAAAAGAGTAACAAGAAACATGTTGAAATACATACTGTTGGCAGTGGTTGTGTTGGAGACGACACATTTTGTAGCGATTGGGAATCTGGAGACCCGTTTCGTCGTGACTTAAGGTTATGCTTAGGCCTGACAGTTTTAGCAGCAAGTTCCTATACGTATATATAAAACACGGTACATTAGTCGATCATGTATGTAAAATTCAAAAATCAAAGGGCGATCTTTTATTACTATACTTACCATTGTTTCCGTTACCTTTTTAGAAGTTTCAAGGCCATTGGATTTCTCCTCAATTCCCGCATCTTTAGGACTTACAACACCACTTGTCTGAGTGCCATTGGAGTCACCTGCAATATTGTCAATGGCCATTGGAGTCACCTGCAATATAAATTAAGAAATACAGTCACTCATCAGTTTATGTTCAATGCCTAGTATCATTAGCATCAGTGGTGTTAGCATTAGAAAATGAAATTGTTAACAACATAAAAAATGGCTTACAACTGAGGCTATTGGCGATGGTTCAGTTGGCAGAGTTATATTCATCCCTTTATCATTCAACTGTTGCAGAATTTGAGAAAGCACTATATTTGTGTTTTCCACCTCACCGGATAATTTATTGACCTGCACATCTTTTTCGGTCATCTCGGCGGACAATTTCTTGATCAATTTATCTTTTTCTTCACGCTCGCGTCTCTCATTATCCAGTTGAGTTTGAAGTAAGGCAATTTTTTCATTGGCTTCTTGTTTTCTTCGAGGAAGGCCAAAATACTCTTTGTATGTTACTGCACCTCCCACTCCTCTGGCATAACCGCCCTTTTCCTTACCAAATACAAATGTCATGGCATCAGTGCCATCATCAAAACTCGATGTTCCTTCCTTGATCTTGTCATCAGCTTCTTTCTGCACAAAAAATATAGGAAATGTTGGGATTATAAGTCTTCTTAATGCTGTTAGAGTAACTGCTGGTATACAAGCTACTACTGCTAGTACACAGTTAAATGTTGCTGCTATATAAGCATAATAATAGAATTAGCATTCAAACTTACAAGTTCATCTCCCTTTGATTTAATATCATCATTTGGGTATTCGCCGTCTTTGTTTACCCTTCCTTTCACCCACATTACATCACCGGGGGGGGGGGGGGGGGGGGTGGTCTTCATCCGCTTCAATCTCTTTATTTTCGATCTAATAAACATCAAATGCATACCCATGTAAAGTTAAACCAAAATAAACGAAAATATGAGGATGCTTACACATGTACAGTTAAACCAAGATAATCGAAAATATGAGGGTATTAATGCAAATGTGCAAATTGGGCAATGTAAACAGATTCATTTCTCATACTGATCGTCTCTTAATTGGTAAAACAAACATTGTGTAATCTTACCATTTTCTCTTTGACATAAGCATATCCACCTCGTCCCATTTTATGCTGATAAATATTTTGGGAACGCGCCATTTTACCTTTCTCAGATTTCTCCTAAAAACACAAAATCATAAGGCGTTTAGATGCGGTAATGCTGCAAACTGAAAATAATAAAATGACATATACACTTAATTAAAGATGACTAATTAAAACCTTGTATGCTTCGGTGGTCGTGTATTTAACATACTCGACCCAGTCTTCTGATTTCATTATTGTATTATACAAGTCCGGGACTTCATTCAGTTTGGAAGGTGTATTTAGGTTGGGCAAAATGTAGTTGAATTTGAGCTTCCTTCTGTAATTCCTTAGCATTTTACCAAGATGAATCATTATCAATTTTCTGTATTTGACGTCAACAACAAAAAATTTCTGAAAAGATTAACACAATTTTGTTAATTAGTTGCACATAATGTAACTGCATACATAAACTTATGTAGTACTGGGTTACAAAATAGTATATATGTACCAAGATTTCATCCCATAGTTTATCTCTTGATTCTTTATTCACCTTCTTCCAGTGTAGAATCTTCACACCTATCTGCTCACGAGCCACATCTCCTAAAAAACTTACAAACACTGCTCTGTTTTCCCCTGTTACCCTACCAAATGCATCGAAGGTTACCTTGAGCTTTATTGCACCAGGTTTGTCATGCTTCGCGCGAAACTTTACTAGCCTGGTTGAGCCCCTCTTAGCTAGTATCTCAGGTGTTTGGTTGGTTACAGGCTCATCTATATCTTCTTCATCAGAAGACTTTTCGGATTCATATTCTAAGGCGTTATCATCATGTACAATATGATCAGGAGGAAGCAAAGTATGGTTATCAACAATGGGTTCAGTTTCCATGACTCTTGAGCAACAAAGGGTAAAAGAAAATGATTATGGCTTAGCTTGGAGAGTAATGGTGAGAGAAGATTTGATTTTTGTTTTTTATTTGCAGTCTTTTTTTTTAAGGAGAGAAAAGAGGTTATACACCAAGAATATGAATCGTTGTGATTCAAAAAATTTCGATCCAAAAATTTGCCTCCAAGTTGTAATTTGAAATTAACAATTGAATTATTTGAAAATTTTGCCTTTGAACCTGTTAATTAAAGCATAAACTTGAATAAATCAAATTTTTGGCTCCAAATTTTATAGAGTACTATCTTAATAATCGCAAATAATGTATCATACTGTGCAACCATCACATCAACAGTACAAACTACTACCCATTTAACAAACCAAAATACTTACATAATTACTAGTTATTGTACCCTTACTAATTACATTTACAAAACAGAAATTACTAATTACCTTTTTGTTATTTGGTTTCATTGTTTGCGTGCTTGTGTTTGCCATAAGAATGTGTGTATTGATTAGGGTTTATTGATTTTTGTGTGTGTTTACAAATGACCGGGTAAAGGGATTAATTGCTGGTTGAATATTGAATTTGTGGTTTGGTTTAACTATAGCTGACGTGGCAAGATTTGTTTAAAAAAAAAAAAAAAAAAAAACTAAATGGTGATGACGTGGCGGTGAAATCCAGCTATAGCCGGTAAATAGGGATGGCAACGATTCGGGTTCGGGGCGGGTTTTAGTATACCCATAACCGAACCCGTTTATAATATACCCGTACCCGCCCCATATCCCACCGGATACCCGATTAATATTATCCATCGGTTTTTCGGGTTTCCCCGCGGGTATCAGTTATCCGTACGTAGTTGAATATTATATGGACAAAATTGGCGGTATTAAGATTAAGTCACGCTAAAATCCACTGAAAAAACAAAAGAAAATACTCTAACCACTCCCAACAATAACTCAGCTTTAAACTTTAACACAATGCCACGTCAGCTTTAACACACTCACCCTTAATTAACTGAGCTTTAGTTATACACAAGATGTTTAACGAATGAGCCGAGATGATATGGTTGTATACGAGATGTTTAACGAATGAGCCGAGATGATATGGTTGTATATATACGAGATGTTTAACGAATGAGCCGAGATAATGTGGTTGCATACGAGATGTTTAACGAATGAGCCGAGATGATATGGTTATACACGAGATGTTTAACGAATGAGCCGAGATGATATATGGTTGTATACGAGATGTTTAACGAATGAGCCGAGATGATATGGTTGTATATATACAAGATGTTTAACGAATGAGCCGAGATAATATGGTTGTATACGAGATGTTTAACGAATGAGCCGAGATGATATGGTTATACACGAGATGTTTAACGAATGAGCTGAGATGATATGGTTGTATACGAGATGTTTAACGAATGAGCCGAGATGATATGGTTGTATACGAGATGTTTAACGAATGAGCCGAGATAATATGGTTATATACGAGATGTTTAACGAATGAGCCAAGATGATATGGTTATACACGAGATGTTTAACGAATGAGCCGAGATGATATGGTTGTATACGAGATGTTTAACGAATGAGCCGAGATTATATGTTTGTACATGATCAACACACCCAACAATAACTCACGCAACCTTTCGACCCTGTTTCATCATTTGTTAAAAGAGTTTAATTTCTAGACCAACCCTGATAGCTGGATGGTCTTGAGGCAACTCACGCAACCTTTCGACCTCTGGATCAGCACGATTATGCATCTGTAGCATAATACGAGTTATCTCACCTAGCAAATTGTTAATCAATTTGAGTTCTTTTTCTTGTTCATTGCGTAATCGGGTGAGGACAGCCTTTTGCACCTCTGCTAGTTAATTTGTTAGCCACAGTGTTTGTGTTAAAATTAGTGATACTTGCGAGAGAGTTTTATAAGAAGTTGTGTGAGAAAACGAAGTGTTGTGAAAGTGGCTTTGATAGTGGAAAGCCGTTAAACTAGCCGTTGGAGGCTATTTTAAAAATCAAATTGAAAGTAAAAGTAACCGTACGAGTATTATTCAAATTCAAACGTAAAGTAACAGTACAACATATTAATAACGAGCGGGATATTTAAAATTTAAAATTTCAAATTCAAATTAAACAAAAGGGCGGGATATATTTAAAATTTATCAATTCAATTCAAATTCAATTCAATTTATAAATTGAAAATAAAGTATCAAATACAAATACATTAAACATGAAATAGAAATACATTAAATGTCAAATAAAAACTACGTTAACATAAACAACGATTGATTAACATAAACAACATACGATTAACATAAACAACGGACGATTAATAAAAACTATCATCTGAATCTGGGTAACCATCTTCAGAGGATTCGGAAGGTGTGAAAAAACCAGACTCCCACCTTTGCCTACGTTCTTCATCCTCCCTGGCTTGCCGCTCCAAACGATCAGCTTCCTCTTCTCTTTCAAGTGCTTCCATTTCCAGGAGGACTTGCATATCTGCTTCCTCTTGCCTAAGTTGTTCCTCAGTTAACCCAAACGGATTTGGGTCTTGGTTGGGAACCGGTTCATTTTCAGGTTGATTATTCACCGGAAAATTTTCCGGTTGGAAAAACCGGAAAGATATGCTCGGGTGGAGTATGGAATTTTTCATTTTCGCTAGGTGGGCTTGGAAACTGTTGGCCAAAATCCTTTTGGCGAGGTGGGCTTGGAAATTGTTGGCCAAAATCCTTTTGGCGAGGTGGGCTTGGAAATTGTTGCCCGAAATCTTTTCTGGAAGACATCTTGAATTTGAGATGCTTGGATCTTGAGTATTTAAGAAGTTTGGAATGTGTTTCTGTGTGACTTGTGCTTCAGAAGCATTGGTATTTATAGGGTACAAATGCACACGTTTTATTAACGTGACTTTGAATTTTAATTGTTGGGGCTAACTTGCGTTAACGCAGCGTTAATATGTTGTACTTTATCTTACGTTTGAATTTGAATTTGAATTTGAATTTGAATTTGAATTTTAATTTGTTAAGGCTGAGTTATTGTTGGAAGTGGCCTAAATATACCCATACTTCTCAAACACATCTCACACACAAACACATTCAGACTGTGATAGATATTAAAGCATGTATTTACATTAAACATGTACTAGAAAAAAATCAATTACCCTAATGAAAAAGTCAATTAGTCATTAAAGTTAGCACACAAATTACATTAAACATCATTAATATAGAAAATATCAATTACCCTAATGAAAAAGTCAATTAGTCAATCCAACACCAAACACACTTCTAGATCAACTACACTAGTCAAATCCAAACCAAACACAAACCAAATCCGATCAATATTATCCATCTGTTTACTTTTGGAGCCTCTCGATGGTCCCTCTTCCCGCCTAAAGTATTGGGAACCGTTCGTATACCTCTCTAGCTAGCCTATTTGTACAACTCGACATGGAAAACCGTTCATAATCAACCGTACCATATACAACTCCTTTGATATTTTCATTAGAAAATAAATTTCAAATTTCAATGGCTGACTCCTCTTCAACTCCTTCTTCCAACAAAAACAAACGCCCAAGGGATGATTCTCCTCCACCAATGCCTGAAAAATATAAAAAATTTGGCATATCCCAACATATTTGGGAGAAATGTAGTGAAGGCCAGTATGGTGTTGAAAACGCATTGTTAGAAATTCACAACAAGCGTATAAAGATGTATGAAGAAAGGAACAAGAAAGATTTAGAGGTCATTGAGGAGCATCAGAAGAAAATTGAGGAGAGGAACAAAAAAATAGAAGAAGAAAGAGAGAAAATAGTTGATGTTTACAGAAGTATTGAAGCTAGTAAATATGTGTCTTAATGTATCTTTTCTTTATATATTTTGCCTATGTAAATGTAAACTTATTTTGACTTGGTTTAATATATGAATGCAGTTATTATTACAAGTTTATGATATTTGAATGTAGTTATTATTATTGTACTGCTAGGTAAACAATTGTACTGCTAGCGAAACGTTGTACTGCTGGGTATCCTTTTAGCAGTGGTTGGGAGTGCAGGGTAGTTTGTATCACTTTTTACTTAAAGGGTATAAACCCCCAATTGCTGCACACAATCACATTCACGCACACATTACTCTCTCTCTTCCACTCCCTAATCGAATTTTAATCGTCAAATTGCAAAACCCCCAAATCAAATCATAATGTCGAACCTAACTTTTACCGAACCTCATAATAATGTTGCCTTTTTAGAAAAATCCAATGAGTCTGTAGATTTTACTGAGATCATTGATTTCCTTAATGCAAGCTATATTAAGTTTGCATTAACAGTAAAACCTACTATATATACTTCCAACATTATCCAGTTTTGGTCGTCTACTAAGGTCAAAACTATTAATAGGGAAGCACAAATCCATGCCCTTGTAGATGGGCAGATGATTATCATTACAGAGGCGTCTATTCGAAGAGATCTTCTCCTAGATGATGCTAACGGAGTTGAGAATCTTCCAAATACTACAATCTTTGAAAAACTTGCACTGATGGGCTATGAGAGATATACAGATGCTTTAAAGTTCCAAAAAGGTAATTTTTCTCCTCAGTGGAAATTCTTAATTCATACTGTCTTAGTGTGTCTAAGTCCAAAGACCACTGCATGGAATGAATTTAGCAGTAATTTAGCTTCTGCTATAATTTGTTTGGCTGAAAATACTCAAAGATTTAATTTCTCAAAATTAATTTTTGATAATATGGTTAAGAACTTGGATAGTTCTTTGGCTAAATATTTTCTATATCCAAGGTTTTTGCAACTCTTTTTGGACAACCAATTTAAAAAAAAGAAAAGTCACAAAAATGTTTCTCCCACTCCCTGCCTTACCAAAAAGGTTTTTGCTAATATGAGGAGGGTTGGAAAAGATTTTTCAGGGAGAGTGACACCTTTGTTTCCAACAATGTTGGCACTAGCCCAAACCCAAATGGGTGAAGGTTCAGCAATCCCAGCTGGTACCCATCACACACCCACAGAACAACAACAACAGACCTATAAACGTAGGACTAACACCAAGAACACTGAGCTACCTCAGGCTAGTGGTTCTATACCAACTGTTGCAGATGAGGATGTCACTGGGGGGAGAGTGACATGTTGGCAAGGGCTGCCACTACTGTGTCTAGCTTAGCAGCAGCACAGGACAGTGGTAACATCATTAAGACCCGAACCAAGACAACTTCTAATGAAGAAAGTTCCTCTGGAACTGATTCAGGTGAAGGTCCCAGTCACATGGAAACAATGGGGGGTTCGGATGTTCATCCTAGGGGTGAGGCTGAACTTAACTTTTCCAGTGATCCACCTCTCGGGCTAGGTAACACAAGCCGAAGTGGTGAGGATAGTCTGCAACTTTTGAATGAATTGAAGGATACCTGTGCCAAGCTGTCTGCACAAATTGGTGATCTGCGAGCAATAGCTTCTTCCCAAGATGGAGTCATCAAAGCTCAAGGTGGGGAGATAAAGGCTTTGAAGAGAAGGGTTAGGTATTTAGAAGGAGTCAAAGGATCAAGAATTCCCAAACAAAAGGTTAAATCTTCTGAAGCTTCTAAGGATGCTCCCAAACAAGGGGGGAATGAAGTCAAAGTTTCAGGGGAGGATAAAGAGGGTGAAAGTATTTGTGAAGAGAGTGATCCAATGGAATTTCTAGTTGCTGATAACCAAGGTAATGAAGCGGTGATGGATAGGCGTTTGGGCAAGGTTACAACTGTTGATAGTGAGCCACCTATTCCTGCTAGTGACCCAGTTATTCCTGCTAGTGGTCCAGTTATTCCTGCTAGTGAGCTAGTTATTCCTGCTATTCCTGCTATTGATAAGGTTAGTTCTGTAATACCTGAAATTCAGATAACTTGTAAAATGACCAAATTACCCCTGAAACCATAAAACCAAAATAAATAACTTATAAAATTCTGAAACGATTCCAAACTTCTGAAAATAAACTACATATGAAATAAAATAAATTCTGAGACAACATTATAATATTTTGAATGTCCCAAAAATTATTAATTCACACATGTACATACATATAATCCGAAATATATAATTATTTAATTTAATTATATTTTGTAAAATCATTATAAAGAGATAAATGCAAAATAAAATAGGAAATCAATACCAAATCAAAATTGTATCTTGAGCTAACTTATGGGCCGAAATTCCTGTGATTTACCCCCCCTCCTAGTCGGTTATTTTTATTTACAAAATCAAATCATTAGTTTATTTATCCCTAAAACTTCCGAAACCCTAAATCGCATAAACAACAATTCGACCAAACATCCACACGACTTCTGGACCTGAGCAAATAATTTTTTTGATTTCTTCAAGGTGTAAGCAAGCTAGGAAAAATAAGAGTTGGGTGGTGGAAGCTTTCGTTCGATCGTGGTTAATTGTTTTGTTCGAATCATACGTACGAGAGGTATAAATTCCCACGACTTATTCTCACGTTCTAAAAATTATCCAGCATTTTTCTAGTGATCTATGGGTCGAATATAACCTAATAAAAATAAGAAACATGAACCATGCAAGATTAATATGGCGTATGATAATTAAATATATATAAAACACAATTAAATCGTAAATAATGATATACGAATTTTCTGAGGTGTAACCATAATTTTTACATGTTCTATACTGATAATATAAGCTTAGAAAAATAACCATATGATCTATTGAAGCCTAGAATAATTAATCTTGAATTATGTTTTATCGGATCTAAAAGAAAATAAAGATAAATTGGGGAAAACCCTAAATCGAATTAGGGTTAGGGTTTTGTGGTTTGGATCTGACTAAATTAATGCATTTAATGATTGTGTCATGATGGTTTAATGATTAGATAAGTTAGGGTTTGGTTTTGCTATTTTAAAAGTATATACGATTGGTTTAAAAAGTATAAGGGTATGTTTTGCCAACTTTGGAACTTGTAGGATACTTTTGTAATGTTAATTAGGTCTGTGGGAATGTAGGAAAAATATAACTTTGGGGTCCTAAGTGTAAATATTGCAAGATAATGAATTAATTATATTTAAATGGTACGAATTGAATTTAAATAAAAGAGAGGGACTAAAAGTGTAATTCTGGAATCTTGAGGTTATTTTGAGTAAATAATGATATTAAGAGTGTTTTGTGTAATTTTGAGTATTTATGGGCTTAATATGTAATTGTTACGAAATTATGATTTAATTATAAGTTTTGTAAAGTTAAGGGACCAAATGTGTAATTAATAAATTCTGAGGGATCTAATTTGTAATTCATATAAGTCTGAGGTTATGTTTTGTAACTTTGTAAAATAAGGTACTTGTTTGGAAAATATGAATATTATAAGGATTAAAACATGAATTATGTAAATGTAGGGTTTGTTTTGTAAACTATATAACTAAAGGGGTTTAATCTGTAAATGGTGAAACTAAAAGGATTAAGATGTCATTCTGAATAAAATGAGTATTTAAATCAGTAACTTAAAGTATTTTCACTTTATGCCTTTGAATTAGATGAACTTACAATTAAAACCCTGAACTATGAAAATCTGTCATAATAAACCCTAAACTTTTGTAACCTGCTAAAAGATACCTTAATACCATAATAAGCCTTAAATAAGGACTTAACTTAATATGAGATATTAATATCTTGCTAAAAGTGAAAAGCTGTTAATTCGGGAAACCTGCCAAAAATAGAAAGTTACTAAAACCCACTTGTCATTTTGTCTTCTACTCCCTTAGGTTCGAGGAAGGAGTAATCTAATCTCTATCAGCGTTTATCTCTGTGTTCTTGCATTCATAATAAGGTACAGATATTCTGCCCTTCTCTAGTAAGGTGCCTTCGTTTCTTTTGATTTCGTATTTTGATTCGTTTAGGATTCCCTATGCCATTGCTATGTTCCCTCCTGTTTGTGCACCTTTCATGTGATCTTTTGTTTGTGAACCCTTGATGTGTTCCCTTTGTTCTGAATCTTTATTGAATCTCTTTGTTTTGACCTATTGTCCTGAATCCTGATCTGTAAATCTTGTTTTGAAACTTAATCTGATATACTTGTAGTAAAACTTGATTTGATTTTTGATATAAATCTTAATCTGTTAAATCCTTATTTGAACATAATTGATTTTGGAACTATCTTTAAAATACATATGAAACCGTTTGAGAAAAGCTATTTTACAAGAAGCAACACTATTTTAATGGAAGTTAATAAAAGTTTTGGAAGACCATTTTTATGAAAACTATTTTGTAAGATCAGTTGTCATGAAACCGTTTGTGAAGGATTGTTTAAATGGACTTTTAAATGGAAATCTTTTTAAATGAACTTGTGAAAACTCTTTTCTGAAAACCTTTTGATATTGCCCTTTGGAACTGAACTTAAACTTTGATATAAAAACTTAATCTGATAAACTCCGACTAAAACCTTTGATATTAAATCCTAAAAATTTCTTGATATGAACCTTATGCCATGAACCCTTAAGATTTGACTTTCTAATTATGCTAGTACATTTGACCTTTGACCTGACAGTTTGATATCCGAGCCAATCACTAGGCATGAGGGTTTCATGTCCATGTCATTGACGCACCTCTGACATGACTCTAGGGCAGGAGAGTGATGACCTGTTCCGTCCCTTATTTATTATTTGCTATGGCCAATATAATTATAATTATTGATTTATCTGTGGGGCGTATGGGTGCATCCTAGATTTGACCTATTATCTGTATATGTTGCATGATTATGATTATTATATCTGGTGACTGATTGTGTGTGTGATACACGTCTTTCACTTTGTCTGAGAGCTGATCACTCTACACAGGTTTGTTTTATTATATTAGTAATGCTATTGTATTGTCAGTCATCTGGGCTCGTGATAGATTCATGTGTTCCTGTTTTTCTTAAATCTTATTCACTTTTGTGCTTTCCTTTTATTTATGATCCATTTCTCATTCCTATCATTTTGATTTCGTATCAGTATGACCTGTATTCCTGATTTCCCTTGTACTGCTATACATTATCGTTTCTTGTTATCTATATATCTGTTCACTGAGCTCTCGTAGCTCAGCCGCGTTTTCTTTTTCACGCGGCAGGTATTAGTAGGAAGCTGGGAATGAGTGAAGAGTGTACCTTGGACTTAGAAGATTGGATAGTTATGCTGGGTTTTGCGACCTTACAACAGGTTTTACCTCTCGAGGGATCTCAGAGGCTTGCAATCCCCACTAGGCAGTGTACCTGACCGATGTAGTATAGTGTAGTGGCAAGTATCGGGGGATTGATCGTTCTCTAGGGGAATAGTGTCGTTAGGATTGAAAAACTACTCTAATAGGTCTAAGGGTGAGGGAAGATTCTTTTTGTATTTTTATATTTTTTATGAAAGCAAGTAAAATCTCGGGTTTGAAGGAGTGGGCGGAATTAGTTGCTAGTCAACTAACCCAAATAACTACAATTGCAAATAAAATAAAATAACTGAAAATAAAAAGGTTGTGGAACTTATATGGAGAGAAATGTGTTTACTTAGATTTCCTTACTCCCTAACTATCTTTTACCGGTTGATTAGTGTGTATTAATTGCGTGGATGACGGGTGTATTCGTTAATACCAATCGTGGGGTGGCGTACGTACTTCCCCAACTCTACAAGCTCCTACTTCACTCCTATGTCGAGCCGGCTAAGAAGCTCCTAACATGGGATCACTAGAATTCGCTCATGCATTAAATACAACCATAATAACCTTAGTACGCATTGGTTCATGTTTCTTAAGACGTTCAAGCAAGTTACCGTATAGGTGGTTAGTCAGTTTTCTTAAGCCTAACATCGATAAACAATAATCCAATACAATTAATAACACACCAACAACCAATAATCAATAGTTAGGTTTCATTAGATCTAAGCAAACACAAGATAAATCTAGCCTAGCATGTTAAATAAAAGACAAGAACAAGATATAATCAAACAACACATAGACATATTGAATGATTAATTGATTACTTATTTTCAATTGAACATGGGAGATCCAAGGGTATAAAACCCTTAAAAATGGCAGAAAAATCGTCTTAGGGTTTCTCCTCACAAAGTTGCACACTAATGACTAAAAATTATGAAAGTATATATAGGAAAACAGATCTGACGGCGTCACGTTATAGAGCGTGACGCCGTCACCCTCGCCGCGGTTAGGGTTTCTTGATGGCCTTCTTGACGTCGTCCCCTTTTAATCCTCCAAAATCCTCTCTGGCCCGTCAAGGGTTGACGGCGTCACACTGGGGCTTGACGCCGTCACAGGTACTTTTCAGCAGATTTTTGAGACTTTGTCGTTTTCTTCACTTTTATGCTCCAAAAATGTCCAAAATGCTTCCTTTTCCAGATTTCTTCTCCAAAGTACCTAAAATGACAAAAGGAACGATTTAGGGCAATATTTGATCAAATAAATACGATTTAGGGCTTAAATGACCCCCTAAAAGCGGTACACTTTTCGCTTCATCAAATACCCTTACACTTGAGATTTGCTTGTCCTCAAGCAAATGCGCTTTTATTCTAATCAAAATACAAGTTGGGGGTCATTTAACGCTAATATAAAAGTAATTACAACAAATAGTCGTTCCACTTTAATCATAATAAGCACGGAGATTACAGACTAGCACCTCACAAGTAGTGTTTAGATACTCACATCTCTCAGGTGTCATAAAAGTATATCTCATAAATGAAAATGAATAATATCTCTCACTACCTGTCATAGCAAATAGATTACCATAGGCTTGGGAAAGGATCAAAAACCTCCTCCACTAGGCGTAAGCACCTAAGATAAACTATCAAAGAGGGCTTTTAAACGGGTTATAACGTTAGGTGTAGGGATATGATAAACACGGTTTTGTTGGATAAAGGATATTTTACTGGTGGCGAGTTAAAGATCTTGATTAATTACATGTACAATATGGCGTTGCTAAGCCAAGACAAGACTCGACTTAAGCTAATGAAAGAAATAACAAAAAGATAAAATAAACATAAAATGAAACGGGATGGTAGTCCGTATGTTTTCTACTTTTTTTTTTTTTTTTTTTTTGCATACACTCTTACCCTACCATCCAAAATAATACATCATAAGGGCCTCGGTTCTCCCCTTACACTTGAACTTTTACATAACTTTACAATTACTATTCTATTGACTCGAATTAAGATAATCGAAACACTTGGAGTACTTTTAAAATATTTAGCACATATGGGGGTAATAATGTTGTTCTTCCCCATTACTCCATTACACTAGTACTTTACCCATGAGTCCCAATCGTCCCAAAACAATATGTACAAGGATATGACTCGACTTAGCAACCATGTAATCAATTAGATAATTAACTTGGGGTTTAAACAAATGTTGTCACAATAATGCACTAAAAATGAGTGCATACAAGGTAGGCTAAGGCGATTTGGGTGTACATTTAAGTGGGTTGTAAACAAATTCTTACTTTAAGTAAAATGCTTAAAGTTAGAAACGAAAAGATAGGCTCTGAGGGGTGTACTAGGGGTATCGTGTACTAAAAATGAGTACAACGCAAAGGGTGTGGGAGAATTACTTGACCAATGTAGCCAATGTAATTATAACAAAAACACAGGTGTAAAACAATGGTTTAATCCTAATGCCTCTTATCATGTAGTAAATCTAACTACACGAATGTAGTCTCACTTGTGGCCTCGGAATGGTCCTAGCGCAAGTTCTAGAATCTAAGTGCTACCGGTACACACATCATAGCATAAATGCTTTTCCTACCAATTCTAGGGGCGAACCTCACATATTTGGGGGTGGAAAATTTTTTAGTGGTACGGTTTTGTGCTAGTCATATAACTCCTATCCGTGAGACGCTCATTAAGACCAAAGTTTCACTCCTATATGTTGTAAAAAAATTTAAATTTGGCACTAAAATTGCCTTAACAAGTATTTATCTCAGTTTTATTACACATCTACCATTAAACAAACGAAAAATCAAGCGCAATTTGTATTCTCTAAGGTATCGTACTTTACCCCCCCTTACACTTAAGATGAACATTGTCTCCAATGTTCAAATAACAAGATGTAAAAGTAAATAAGACAAAAGAATGAAATCAAATACTCCCCTGATTCGCTCGGTGGATAAAGGGGTAACATGGTTAGATCTTCTTCCAAGGGAATGTAGAAGCTACAAGACTAAAGTATCGCCAAAAGCTTGATTCCACATACATCTCCTTGTCCAAAATAACCTGTTAAACCTGAGAAAACAAACACGAAAACCTGCATAACATCGGCGAGATAAATCTGTATAAGGATATAATGCTTGTGGAATGATAATTTTGCAGATTCCTGGAGTTTATAAGTTAGAGATTTAATAAAGCATTTTATGATTCCGGAAGAAAAACAAAACTTTCAAAAATTTCAGAAAATTAAAACCTGACGCCGTCAGAAATGATCTGACAGAATTCTCATGTTAAGTTTCCGGAAATTTTCTGGAAAAACCTATACCTTACTTCCTGGAAATCCTGCAAAACATCATTATGACTCGATACAAGCATTTGACTCAAACAATTACTAATATGTATGTTAATTTAATATTGTTATGATTCATGTTCATTTGTTCTAATAAACCGATTTGGATTTCCCTTACACTTATCTTTTGCAAAATACCTTTATATGTAGTTAAGACGAAGTTAAAAACAAGATAAAGCATTTTCACAATTTAGTTTCGAACATGAATCAATAATAATAAAAATTAAACATACATACGGAAATAAAATTAAACAAACAAATAAATAAACACACAAAGCAAATAAAGCTTGGGTTGCCTCCCAAGAAGCGCTTTTCTTTATTAACGAGTCTTGTAGCTAGACTCAAAGTCAGGCTTATCTAGTGTCGCTTATGCTCACGTATCCGAGTGTGAGCCATCTAATTGTTGCCTCATCTTTCTTGTATTCATCATTCAGCTCTAGACATCCATGATAATATCTCTTATTTTTCTCATGTGGATATTTGAGCCCCTTTTTCTTATCATTCTCACTTAACAAGTCAATAGGCACAAGTCTATTGCAAGATTCAATGGAGAAGTTCTTAAACCTAGGATGTGATCGGGGCATTTGGTAAACAAAAATCTTCATCCCCATCCGAGAATGTAATTAACCCGTCCACAAGTTTTTCGTCAAGGTTGGTCAACCTTTTGAAGGGTTCTCCAAAAATGACTTGGGTTAATTTGTTATCAATAAATTCCCCTAAGTTCTCCATAACCATAAAATCCACCAAATACACAAAACTTCCTACGAATACGTGTAGTGGCTCAATCCTAGCAACAATGTTATCTCCTTGATATTCTAGCTCATTTACCATGATTTTATTATAATTAGCGCGAGAGATAATGTTCATAGGCAAAGATGAGTTAAGATAAGCATGAAAACTATGATAACCAATCTTACATGGAAATTGCATGTTAAAGAGGCTATCCTTTTCGATCTTAGTCCTAGGGTCAACATACTTAAAGGGATCAATTTCCTCTTTTCTCCATTCCTCGTTAACTACTTCTCCATTACCAGCATCCTCATTGGAGTCTGAGTCGTAAAATGGACTAACTGCATAGTCATTCTCATGGTCAGACTCCTCCATCTCAGAATTGTTACCAAAGTGGTGGTCGGGTGAAAGGTTGTGGTTTTCTATGATGGGGGCGGGTACAGGTAGTTGGAAGTTTGCACGGGGGAAAATACGAATAACAGGGATCAAGCGATCACTATTACTCATGAGGTAGGTGGAAGGTGTCACAAACAAAAGTACATAGAAATAAGATAGACTAAAGAAAACCTAGAAAAATAAAATAAAAATCTCACTAGAAAGGAATCTAGTGAGTAGACCTAATAAAATAAAAATTCAACCTAAACAATAACTATTCCCCGGCAGCGGCGCCAAAAACTTGATGCGTGGTTTTGCGACCTTACAACAGGTTTTACCTCTCGAGGGATCTCAAGAGGCTTGCAATCCCCACCAGGCAGTGTACTTGACCGATGTAGTATAGTGTAGTGGCAAGTACCGGGGGATTGATCGTTCTCTAGGGGAATAGTGTCGTTAGGATTGAAAAACTACTCTAATAGGTCTAAGGGTGAGGGAAGATTCTTTTTGTATTTTTATATTTTTTATGAAAGCAAGTAAAATCTCGGGTTTGAAGGAGTGGGCGGAATTAGTTGCTAGTCAACTAACCCAAATAACTACAATTGCAAATAAAATAAAATAACTGAAAATCAAAAGGTTGTGGAACTTATATGGAGAGAAATGTGTTTACTTAGATTTCCTTACTCCCTAACTATCTTTTACCGGTTGATTAGTGTGTATTAATTGCGTGGATGACGGGTGTATTCGTTAATACCAATCGTGGGGTGGCGTACGTACTTCCCCAACTCTACAAGCTCCTACTTCACTCCTATGTCGAGCCGGCTAAGAAGCTCCTAACATGGGATCACTAGAATTCGCTCATGCATTAAATACAACCATAATAACCTTAGTACGCATTAGTTCATGTTTCTTAAGACGTTCAAGCAAGTTACCGTATAGGAGGTTAGCCAGTTTTCTTAAGCCTAACATCGATAAACAATCATCCAATACAATTAATAACACACCAACAACCAATAATCAATAGTTAGGTTTCATTAGATCTAAGCAAACACAAGATAAATCTAGCCTAGCATGTTAAATAAAAGACAAGAACAAGATATAATCAAACAACACATAGACATATTGAATGATTAATTGATTACTTATCTTCAATTGAACATGGGAGATCCAAGGGTATAAAACCCTTAAAAATGGCAGAAAAATCGTCTTAGGGTTTCTCCTCACAAAGTTGCACACTAATGACTAAAAATTATGAAAGTGTATATAGGAAAACAGATCTGACGGCGTCACGTTATAGAGCGTGACGCCGTCACCTCGCCGCGGTTAGGGTTTCTTGATGGCCTTCTTGACGCCGTCCCCTTTTAATCCTCCAAAATCCTCTCTGGCCCGTTAAGGGTTGACGGCGTCACACTGGGGCTTGACGCCGTCACAGGTACTTTTCAGCAGATTTTTGAGACTTTGTCGTTTTCTTCACTTTTATGCTCCAAAAACGTCCAAAATGCTTCCTTTTCCAGATTTCTTCTCCAAAGTACCTAAAATGACAAAAGGAACGATTTAGGGCAATATTTGATCAAATAAATACGATTTAGGGCTTAAATGACCCCCTAAAAGCGGTACACTTTTCGCTTCATCAAATACCCTTACACTTGAGATTTGCTTGTCCTCAAGCAAATGCGCTTTTATTCTAATCAAAATACAAGTTAGGGGTCATTTAACGCTAATATAAAAGTAATTACAACAAATAGTCGTTCCACTTTAATCATAATAAGCACGGAGATTACAGACTAGCACCTCACAAGTAGTGTTTAGATACTCACATCTCTCAGGTGTCATAAAAGTATATCTCATAAATGAAAATGAATAATATCTCTCACTACCTGTCATAGCAAATAGATTACCATAGGCTTGGGAAAGGATCAAAAACCTCCTCCACTAGGCGTAAGCACCTAAGATAAACTATCAAAGAGGGTTTTTAAACGGGTTATAACGTTAGGTGTAGGGATATGATAATATAACACCCCCAAAAATCATGTTTTACAGCGGAAGACTTGTTTTACAGCGGAAGACTTAACTGGGTGTTATTTGTGGATCGAAGTTGAAATCATAGAAAACATCAAAATAATTTAAAGATGTTTTCAAACAAAGTTCTCATTTGATAAAATCAGAGTTTAACGAATTTAGTCCCAAAAGTTTTAAACAGGACAAGAGTCCAAAAGGTTCATAATTTAGACACAATATAAGTTTTTGAGTTCCATCGAATGTGAAATAACACGTGTCCATCCATCCATGTCCTTGCACGCCCATCCAATCATTTAACACTTTGCGAACCTGAGATAAACATGCTAAAAAGTCAACACAAAGGTTGAGTGAATCCATAGAGTTTAATAAATAATAAGTTGAATACAAGTATTTTTCATCAGGTGACAAGTAACAAATACAAGTCGTGTAATATGATTATAGTTTGAGCTCATGGCACCGAACCTTAACTGTGATAAGTAATGTACCCCAAGTGGTAAGTTTGCAAATTTTACCAAGATCTTCTAAATATTATGCTACCCGTTAGACCAATGAGCGCTACTCATCCGGACAGGCTTGTCAGGCCCAATATGCATATTCATAATACTAGCGTTCCCAATGGAATTAACGGTTCATGAAATGTGGGGCTTTAAGCAGCAAAAGTTTACTCAATAACTATAATCATGTAATCGGGTCCAGCATACCAAAAACTACTTGTATTCAGTTTGTAAAACTAGCATGTATCTCCCCCAATGGGTTTATAAACAGTTTAAGAATTAAAGTGGGGCTATGAACTCACCGTGAATAAAGGAAGTAGTATGAAATAAGCAAGTGAGGAAAATAGCCGCAATGCTCTACGATGAACCTAAATAGATATACGTTTGTCTTAGGTTTATGAAAATAAACATTGATGCAATTTAGCAATATATATAAATTATGATCTTAATTATGCTTGGTACATAATTTCTATATACTTAACAAGTTCTAATAAAATGGTCTTTAAGTATGACATGTACATTTCTTACCAAAAATTCAAGTTTATAGTCCATTTTTATTCCTAAGTCCAAAATAAGTGCTAAAGGTCCAATCTAAGTCTAAGGGTTCAATTTAGTCAAAGGGGGTCAATTCTTAGTCAAAAGGGTCAGTTTATGACTAAAGGTCCATATTATATTAGGTGGTTCAAAAAGAAACTTAGGGGTCCAAATTCATAAGTTATCAATCTTTTCATAATTTTTAACTCAAAATCTGATGGAATTTTATAACTTTACCATTTCTAAAAATTCATATCTCTCAAACCGTAAGTCAAAAAATTATGTTCTTTATGTCCCCGGAAAGGTATTCATCTGTACTAACAAGTTCTGTGGGTCCCACTAATTTAGAAATTTCGTACAGTAGTGAATTTATTATTTTTCCCCTTACTACCCAGTTCAGAAATCACCAATATCACAACAGTCCCACTAAAAATACAATATCTTGAGTTCTACAGGTCCAATTAATTCTCCGTTTACGGCCACGTTTAAGTTAAGATGTTATCTACAACTTTTATGTTTTGAGTAACAGTGGGTTATTCACAAAAAAAATGACTTTTATACGTTTCAAATCTGTTACTCAGAATATAACATGTTTCACTAAAATATTTCTAGTTTAATCATCGTATTGAGTTATTCAATGAAATACCCGTCAAAACGACCACAAGACATTGATCTACAACTACATATTTTTAGTTTATGTCCAAAGTTCACTGATAAAATCAGTTAATTACGTCTTTACCCCTGATCAGAAATAACTGTTGCATGTCTAGTCCTTTAGTGTTTTTATTGTTTTCTAAGCTATGTACCAAGCCTAACCAAGCATAATAATTTATATAATATTCAAATACATAAAGAAATGTAAGATTTACAGAAGTGAAAGTAAAATAAAATGGAGAGTTTGTGAGGAGTTTCTTACAAAAGAGATGAACAATAAAATCTTTTAAGAACCAAGATCAATGATCAACCAAATGACACCACCAAGGATAACTCTTGAAATCTTGAAGGAAGATCTTTATGAGGTCGTGTAGGGCTTCAACCTACAGCCACAAAAACATTTTGTGAGCTAAAGAAAATATAGGAAGAAGAATGGTTCATAAAACCTTCAAAAACATCAACAAAACCTTCAAAAACGTGATTCAAACCACCATTCTTTGAGAGTATCTTCAAGATGATGTTGTAGAGATGATTTTGTGATTAAAAACAAGATGAGATGAGGTGTTTTAGTGTAGATTTTCGGCAGCAAGGATGAGGGGAGGAAGGAGAAATGGATGGTTTTTCAAAAGTAGGTGAGATTTGCATGGGAGATTAAATGATGAAGTTCTTGGAAATGAAAAAGTGAAGAGTGTGTGTGTGGTTAAGGGGGTGGCCGGCCTAAGGGTCTTAAAGGGGAGGTTAGATTTTATTATTTCAAAGAAATACATTATATACATGATTTGTACAAGTATCATAGGTCACGGAGTGAGTTTGAAGGCTAACGGGGCTAAACCGGTAACGTTTTATGCATAGTTTGTGAAGATAAATGTCATGTAGATAATATTTTCATAAAAATGTCACATTTAATTTAAAATGACCCAAATTAATGTTTCATATATTTCCCGAGCCTTTCGGGGTGTTAATATGTCTTTAAAGCTTAAACCGCGAGTCAAAAACGCGAATTACGCAGTACCGGGTGACTTGAAAACGTGTATTTTAGATAATTGTTATAAAAATATTATGAAATTGATATGAAGTGTTAAAATGACTAATTTGAATATTTCATTGGGAGACTTGGGTTTTCCGGGGTGTTAAAACGAAATTAAAAATCAAAGCGCAGATTGAAAACGCGAGTTATCACCAAAATTTGACAAAATCGTGAAACGAAACAGAAAATGTGAAATATAAAAGTTTTGAATATTAGGAGTATATGATGGAATATTAAATCACTTATGATATGAAAACGGATAGGAATCCTAAACACGGCTCGTGAATGGCTAGAAACGCGAAAGTCGCTAAATCGGGTGAAAAGTAAAATTGATATTTTTACTCAAGTGAAAAATAGAAATAGAATATGAATTAGGTATTGACCTTGAAATTACGAAATGTCACAGATAAACACGGTTTTGTTGGATAAAGGATATTTTACTGGTGGCGAGTTAAAGATCTTGATTAATTACATGTACAATATGGCGTTGCTAAGCCAAGACTAGACTCGACTTAAGCTAATGAAAGAAATAACAAAAAGATAAAATAAACATAAAATGAAACGGGATGGTAGTCCGTATGTTTTTTCTACTTTTTTTTTTTTTTTTTTTTTTTTTTTTTTTTTTTTTTTTTTGCATACACTCTTACCCTACCATCCAAAATAATACATCATAAGGGCCTCGGTTCTCCCCTTACACTTGAACTTTTACATAACTTTACAATTACTATTCTATTGACTCGAATTAAGATAATCGAAACACTTGGAGTACTTTTAAAATATTTAGCACATATGGGGGTAATAATGTTGTTCTTCCCCATTACTCCATTACACTAGTACTTTACCCATGAGTCCCAATCGTCCCAAAACAATATGTACAAGGATATGACTCGACTTAGCAACCATGTAATCAATAAGATAATTAACTTGGGGTTTAAACAAATGTTGTCACAATAATGCACTAAAAATGAGTGCATACAAGGTAGGCTAAGGCGATTTGGGTGTACATTTAAGTGGGGTGTAAACAAATTCTTACTTTAAGTAAAATGCTTAAAGTTAGAAACGAAAAGATAGGCTCTGAGGGGTGTACTAGGGGTATCGTGTACTAAAAATGAGTACAACGCAAAGGGTGTGGGAGAATTACTTGACCAATGTAGCCAATGTAATTATAACAAAAACACAGGTGTAAAACAATGGTTTAATCCTAATGCCTCTTATCATGTAGTAAATCTAACTACACGAATGTAGTCTCACTTGTGGCCTCGGAATGGTCCTAGCGCAAGTTCTAGAATCTAAGTGCTACCGGTACACACATCATAGCATAAATGCTTTTCCTACCAATTCTAGGGGCGAACCTCACATATTTGGGGGTGGAAAATTTTTTAGTGGTACGGTTTTGTGCTAGTCATATAACTCCTATCCGTGAGACGCTCATTAAGACCAAAGTTTCACTCCTATATGTTGTAAAAAAATTTAAATTTGGCACTAAAATTGCCTTAACAAATATTTATCTCAGTTTTATTACACATCTACCATTAAACAAACGAAAAATCAAGCGCAATTTGTATTCTCTAAGGTATCGTACTTTACCCCCCCTCACACTTAAGATGAACATTGTCTCCAATGTTCAAATAACAAGATGTAAAAGTAAATAAGGTAAAAGAATGAAATCAAATACTCCCCTGATTCGCTCGGTGGATAAAGGGGTAACATGGTTAGATCTTCTTCCAAGAGAATGTAGAAGCTACAAGACTAAAGCATCGCCAAAAGCTTGATTCCACATACATCTCCTTGTCCAAAATAACCTGTTAAACCTGAGAAAACAAACACGAAAACCTGCATAACATCGGCGGGATAAATCTGTATAAGGATATAATGCTTGTGGAATGATAATTTTGCAGATTCCTGGAGTTTATAAGTTAGAGATTTAATAAAGCATTTTATGATTCCGGAAGAAAAACAAAACTTTCAAAAATTTCAGAAAATTAAAACCTGACGCCGTCAGAAATGATCTGACAGAATTCTCATGTTAAGTTTCCGGAAAATTTCTGGAAAAACCTATACCTTACTTCTTGGAAATCCTGCAAAACATCATTATGACTCGATACAAGCATTTGACTCAAACAATTACTAATATGCATGTTAATTTAATATTGTTATGATTCATGTTCATTTGTTCTAATAAACCGATTTGGATTTCCCTTACACTTAACTTTTGCAAAATACCTTTATATGTAGTTAAGACGAAGTTAAAAACAAGATAAAGCATTTTCACAATTTAGTTTCGAACATGAATCAATAATAATAAAAATTAAACATACATACGGAAGCAAATAAAATCAAACAAACAAATAAATAAACACACAAAGCAAATAAAGCTTGGGTTGCCTCCCAAGAAGCGCTTTTCTTTATTAACGAGTCTTGTAGCTAGACTCAATGTCAGGCTTATCTAGTGTCGCTTATGCTCACGTATCCGAGTGTGAGCCATCTAATTGTTGCCTCATCTTTCTTGTATTCATCGTTCAGCTCCAGACATCCATGATAATATCTCTTATTTTTCTCATGTGGATATTTGAGCCCCTTTTTCTTATCATTCTCACTTAACAAGTCAATAGGCACAAGTCTATTGCAAGATTCAATGGAGAAGTTCTTAAACCTAGGATGTGATCGGGGCATTTGGTAAACAAAATCTTCATCCCCATCCGAGAATGTAATTAACCCGTCCACAAGTTTTTCGTCAAGGTTGGTCAACCTTTTGAAGGGTTCTCCAAAAATGACTTGGGTTAATTTGTTATCAATAAATTCCCCTAAGTTCTCCATAACCATAAAATCCACCAAATACACAAAACTTCCTACGAATACGTGTAGTGGCTCAATCCTAGCAACAATGTTATCTCCTTGATATTCTAGCTCATTTACCATGATTTTATTATAATTAGCGCGAGAGATAATGTTCATAGGCAAAGATGAGTTAAGATAAGCATGAAAACTATGATAACCAATCTTACATGGAAATTGCATGTTAAAGAGGCTATCCTTTTCGATCTTAGTCCTAGGGTCAACATACTTAAAGGGATCAATTTCCTCTTTTCTCCATTCCTCATTAACTACTTCTCCATTACCAGCATCCTCATTGGAGTCTGAGTCGTAAAATGGACTAACTGCATAGTCATTCTCATGGTCAGACTCCTCCATCTCAGAATTGTTACCAAAGTGGTGGTCGGGTGAAAGGTTGTGGTTTTCTATGATGGGGGCGGGAACGGGTAGTTGGAAGTTTGCACGGCGGAAAATACGAATAACAGGGATCAAGCGATCACTATTACTCATGAGGTAGGTGGAAGGTGTCACAAACAAAAGTACAAAGAAATAAGATAGACTAAAGAAAACCTAGAAAAATAAAATAAAAATCTCACTAGAAAGGAATCTAGTGAGTAGACCTAATAAAATAAAAATTCAACCTAAACAATAACTATTCCCCGGCAGTGGCGCCAAAAACTTGATGCGTGGTTTTGCGACCTTACAACAGGTTTTACCTCTCGAGGGATCTCAAGAGGCTTGCAATCCCCACCAGGCAGTGTACTTGACCGATGTAGTATAGTGTAGTGGCAAGTACCGGGGGATTGATCGTTCTCTAGGAGAATAGTGTCGTTAGGATTGAAAAACTACTCTAATAGGTCTAAGGGTGAGGGAAGATTCTTTTTGTATTTTTATATTTTTTATGAAAGCAAGTAAAATCTCGGGTTTGAAGGAGTGGGCGGAATTAGTTGCTAGTCAACTAACCCAAATAACTACAATTGCAAATAAAATAAAATAACTGAAAATAAAAAGGTTGTGGAACTTATATGGAGAGAAATGTGTTTACTTAGATTTCCTTACTCCCTAACTATCTTTTACCGGTTGATTAGTGTGTATTAATTGCGTGGATGACGGGTGTATTCGTTAATACCAATCGTGGGGTGGCGTACGTACTTCCCCAACTCTACAAGCTCCTACTTCACTCCTATGTCGAGCCAGCTAAGAAGCTCCTAACATGGGATCACTAGAATTCGCTCATGCATTAAATACAACCATAATAACCTTAGTACGCATTGGTTCATGTTTCTTAAGACGTTCAAGCAAGTTACCGTATAGGAGGTTAGCCAGTTTTCTTAAGCCTAACATCGATAAACAATCATCCAATACAATTAATAACACACCAACAACCAATAATCAATAGTTAGGTTTCATTAGATCTAAGCAAACACAAGATAAATCTAGCCTAGCATGTTAAATAAAAGACAAGAACAAGATATAATCAAACAACACATAGACATATTGAATGATTAATTGATTACTTATCTTCAATTGAACATGGGAGATCCAAGGGTAAAAAACCCTTAAAAATGGCAGAAAAATTGTCTTAGGGTTTCTCCTCACAAAGTTACACACTAATGACTAAAAATTATGAAAGTATATATAGGAAAACAGATCTGACGGCGTCACGTTATAGAGCGTGACGCCGTCACCTCGCCGCGGTTAGGGTTTCTTGATGGCCTTCTTGACGCCGTCCCCTTTTAATCCTCCAAAATCCTCTCTGGCCCGTCAAGGGTTGACGGCGTCACATTGGGGCTTGACGCCGTCACAGGTACTTTTCAGCAGATTTTTGAGACGTTGTCGTTTTCTTCACTTTTATGCTCCAAAAACGTCCAAAATGCTTCCTTTTCCAGATTTCTTCTCCAAAGTACCTAAAATGACAAAAGGAACGATTTAGGGCAATATTTGATCAAATAAATACGATTTAGGGCTTAAATGACCCCCTAAAAGCGGTACACTTTTCGCTTCATCAGATAGCTATGCTGGGTTAGAGTTGGATTGAAGACATTATGTTTTAGAATTAGTTTTGGAAGTTTAATTGTAACCATTTAGATTCAATATTTCATTTGTAATCCTTGAATTTTTGTATTACTGTATTAGTATGCTTTGTTTTGATCTGATATGTATCCATTGTTGTGATATCTTTACCCTTGTCGGGTTGGGGTGTTACAATTTATGGTATCAGAGCTTTACAGGTTGCGACTCGTAATACATTTACCCTTGACCTGTGAATCCTGGACCACTAAGTTTCCACTGTAGGCGCTCGTAGGACAACCTTTGAGAATTTGCTTTAGGATTTTCCTATAGGAACTTAAATCCTGACCAGTGAGGAATGAATAGATTATAAGGCATTTTGTTTAAGTAGTATTGCTTCCGCATCACTCTGATTCGTGCCTTGCTTTTGGTTAAAGCCTATTGAAATCACACTTGGAAATTTAGAGCTTATGCCTTGCACCACCTAAGAATTGAACCTAAATAAAACCTGAAACATTGAAAATTGCATAGTAGTCATCCGACACTATTTGATCCTCGCTTTCAGATTCCGACTCCAACCTCCGAACCTTTTGTTAATCATCCTGATGCCTATTCGGGCATTCTTAGAATTCCCTTGAAAATGATGTACTTGATACATTCCGTCAGTTGTTTCTTGCTTCCGATGATCATCTATGAAAATTTTGACACTATTTAATTTCGTCTTAACCATCCCTGTTTCCATAAGAAGTCTAGTGTTCTTATAAGGATTGATTGACTGATCATCTAATATTGACGACCATCCTCTTATGTCTCACCTTTGGCGTTTAAAACAATTTTGAAACCCCTACCACGATTACCGATTGTTAAATCTTGCTACCGCTACCTGATTTTGACTTTCACTTCCAATCCGTTTGATAAACAGTTAATATTTTCCGATCATTCTGAGGGCCGTTTAACCCTAATATGGTTGACACCTTCTATAAATCATTTTCCATGCTGGATATAAATGTATCATCCGATACTATTCTGTCTTGCAAATTCCACACTACTCCTATGAGAACTCTAATGAATATTAACCATGAATTTAGGAAGTTTATTCCTTGAATGACGAATCTTATTTGCCAATCAGTTTTCCTTTGGAAGGATTTGATGCAAATACTATCTCAGTAGGAAATTGTTAAAAGAGCATCATGATGCTGATAACTGATATTTCTATACGTCTCAATTTGACAGTATACGATGTTCGTATTACCGATTATTCGCAACCTACCTGCCATTTGTGCTAAATAGCTAATAAGGTTTCAACACCTTAAATTGTTTGCCTATAAATCTCCACACTATACTGAACCATGTACTCGACCTTGACATATGAACTATCCGTCTGGTTTAATAACCATATTCGTCCTGCGTATCTGTTTACTATTGATATACCTGATTTTGGAGATCTTTTGATTATTGATTGGCTGGCTCTTCGTAAGAGCTACCATAAGACTGTCGTAATTGAAATGTGATCCTTAAATCTGCTCCACCCTACTTTTGCTATGATAACCTTTAACCGCTCTGATATGTTAAGCTTAAAACTGCTATGGAAATACTTACCCTGATCTCATTTGATCGTCAAATTCTCCTGACACCTATTAGTATCCACCATTAGAAAGTTTTGGCATTGGAAGTTTTGTTGTACAAATTTTCTGGTACTTCTGATGAAACTTTTGGGTATCTCTCCTGATTGAGAAGTAAAATTGGCTTTGAACCGATATCAGCGGACGAACCATGATACTGTTGAAATTGTGAGATTGAAGAAGCTGATGTAATATGTTTTTGTCCACCTCGATGTTCCCTTTTAAATACTCTATTAATTTATGAAAAAGAAGGAGAAAATTTTTGCGTCTGCATATCAACTATCGTAAACCTAACCGTAATTTTAACCGTAATCACTTTTCAATTCTACGTGTCCCTGATTAAATTGTTCTACCTTGAAACCCTGTATTAGAAAACCTCATTTAATGTTTGAAGGACTGAAGAAGCAACCACGAGAACTCCTAAGATGGGAGATGACTAACTGAGAGCAACTTCCGTAAAGTATTTCAGTTTTATTAGTAAAGATGGGTGATGTGAATTAGATATGAAGTTTTCCCTGAAACGATTCATGAAAACTGTTTTCTTACTCATTGTGACCATTGTGAGTCTTAAATAATGCCAATAGTATTGGTTAATAAGAATCATGTTTGCACGAGTAATTGGACAATTGTCATAGTATGACAACATGTTTGTGCTCTGAGACGAACGAGGAACATGTAGACCATTTTCGTATTGAGGAATGACCCTTTGTTCGGGACGAGTAAATTTGCTTGGCTTTCAGAGATTGTAGCAGACAATACTACCAGGCATCCGGTGACGACAGCAATCAGAATTGGCGAATTTCGAATTGTGCTAGGAGACCTGTCAAAGACACAGCCTTACTTCTCTATTCAGTTTAGTTGTACTAAGATGAATTGAGAGTAGAAGCAGGCTCGTGAATGGGTAATACACAGCGACTAGGTCAGAGATTCATGTTACCACACCACAGTTCCAAGAAGAAGTGCCGAAGGCTTGAGGGATCAGACTCAAGTTATAAATCCTTTTCACCCGATGATCATATGGACATACATAGACAGACTGCCTAGAATCGAGAGAGATTTAAGAGCATGTATTGAATGGATGACGTAGTTCACTTCCGTTTGACCTATTTAAATTTCGGTTACCTGATGATAAAATCCTTTGAATGGTTTAGGTTCTCTATTAGTAATTCCGCTTTGTGTTCATTCCGCGTATGTAGGACGATGGCTTTGATAGGTCAAATTTGACGAATGATGGATGACCTGATGCTTTTGATGAGGTGCCCAAATTCTGATAAACATTCTAGATCGGTTCCGTTAACTCCTTCGAGTGATTCGTTCTCCTCTTAGTTAAGGTATTTGATTTTTGTGACCTCTGAGACCGTAGGAAGACTAGGTGGATTAAGATAAGTTGTTCTGTTCACGACTTGAGATAAAGTATGACCATCATGAGGGCATATTTATATGATGCCAGTATTATGACGTCTGGCCAACGTGATAATGCTTACATCATATAACGTGCACTTGTTGTGGGCATCGGATATTTCGAGAAGTGCCTTAGAGCTTTAGAAATCCTGATAACTGTTTGAGATCATCTGCGTTAGTGAGACTTTAAGTTCATTCTACCTATACGCGTAATAAGCTTTCACCGTTATGCGAATTGATACGTCTGGATTCTCGTCACGCATTCTGCTGACCTCTGAACTTCCAATAATAATCTTAGGTCCTGTTATAGAACTCCTGCCAATTGATGTTATCGATAATCTATTTTCGGTACGTTCTAATCTGAATTTTCAAATCAAATCCTTTGAACGGCATATCCATCAAAATCCTGTGTAATTCTTACGTCTCTTCCGAGAGAATCCGATCATCATCTATTAGGTCTGGTATGCCCTTGTTTTGTGTTCCGTTCTCTTTTCTTTCTGCTTCCTGCAAATTTCGAGGACGAAATTTTTTTGTTAGTGGGGAAGAAGTTGTAATACCTGAAATTCAGATAACTTGTAAAATGACCAAATTACCCCTGAAACCATAAAACCTAAATAAATAACTTATAAAATTCTGAAACGATTCCAAACTTCTGAAAACAAACTACATATGAAATAAAATAAATTCTGAGACAACATTATAATATTTTGAATGTCCCAAAAATTATTAATTCACACATGTACATACATATAATCCGAAATATATAATTATTTAATTTAATTATATTTTGTAAAATCATTATAAAGAGATAAATGCAAAATAAAATAGGAAATCAATACCAAATCAAAATTGTATCTTGAGCTAACTTATGGGCCAAAATTCCTTTGATTTACCCCCCCCCTCCTAGTCGGTTATTTTTATTTACAAAATCAAATCATTATTTTATTTATCCCTAAAACTTTCGAAACCCTAAATCGCATAAACAACAATTCGACCAAACATCCACACGACTTCTGGACCTGAGCAAATAATTTTCTGGAGTTCTTCAAGGTGTAAGCAAGATAGGAAAAATAAGATTTGGGTGGTGGAAGCTTTCGTTCGATCGTGGTTAATTGTTTTGTTCGAATCATACGTACGAGAGGTATAAATTCCCACGACTTATTCTCACGTTCTAAAAATTATCCAGCATTTTTCTAGTGATCTATGGGTCGAATATAACCTAAGAAAAATAAGAAACATGAACCATGCAAGATTAATATGGCGTATGATAATTAAATATATAAAACACAATTAAATCATAAATAATGATATACGAATTTTCTGAGGTGTAACCATAATTTTTACATGTTCTATACTGATAATATAAGCTTAGAAAAATAACCATATGATCTATTGAAGCCTAGAATAATTAATCTTGAATTATGTTTTATCGGATCTAAAAGAAAATAAAGATAAATTGGGGAAAACCCTAAATCGAATTAGGGTTAGGGTTTTGTGGTTTGGATCTGACTAAATTAATGCATTTAATGATTGTGTCATGATGGTTTAATGATTAGATAAGTTAGGGTTTGGTTTTGCTATTTTAAAAGTATATACGATTGGTTTAAAAAGTATAAGGGTATGTTTTGCCAACTTTGGAACTTGTAGGATACTTTTTTAATGTTAATTAGGTCAGTGGGAATGTAGGAAAAATATAACTTTGGGGTCCTAAGTGTAAATATTGCAAGATAATGAATTAATTATATTTAAATGGTACGAATTGAATTTAAATAAAAGAGAGGGACTAAAAGTGTAATTATAGAATCTTGAGGTTATTTTGAGTAAATAATGATATTAAGAGTGTTTTGTGTAATTTTGAGTATTTATGGGCTTAATATGTAATTGTTACGAAATTATGATTTAATTATAAGTTTTGTAAAGTTAAGGGACCAAATGTGTAATTAATAAATTCTGAGGGATCTAATTTGTAATTCATATAAGTCTGAGGTTATGTTTTGTAACTTTGTAAAATAAGGTACTTGTTTGGAAAATATGAATATTATAAGGATTAAAACATGAATTATGTAAATGTAGGGTTTGTTTTGTAAACTATATAACTAAAGGGGTTTAATCTGTAAATGGTGAAACTAAAAGGATTAAGATGTCATTCTGGATAAAATGAGTATTTAAATCAGTAACTTAAAGTATTTTCACTTTATGCCTTTGAATTAGATGAACTTACAATTAAAACCCTGAACTATGAAAATCTGTCATAATAAGCCCTAAACTTTTGTAACCTGCTAAAAGATACCCTAATACCATAATAAGCCTTAAATAAGGACTTAACTTAATCTGAGATATTAATATCTTGCTAATAGTGAAAAGCTGTTAATTCGGGAAACCTGCCAAAAATAGAAAGTTACTAAAACCCACTTGTCATTTTGTCTTCTACTCCCTTAGGTTCGAGGAAGGAGTAATCTAATCTCTATCAGCATTTATCTCTGTGTTCTTGCATTCATAATAAGGTACAGATATTCTGCCCTTCTCTAGTAAGGTGCCTTCGTTTCTTTTGATTTCGTATTTTGATTCGTTTAGGATTCCCTATGCCATTGCTATGTTCCCTCCTGTTTGTGCACCTTTCATGTGATCTTTTGTTTGTGAACCCTTGATGTGTTCCCTTTGTTCTGAATCTTTATTGAATCTCTTTGTTTTGACCTATTGTCCTGAATCCTGATCTGTAAATCTTGTTTTGAAACTTAATCTGATATACTTGTAGTAAAACTTGATTTGATTTTTGATATAAATCTTAATCTGTTAAATCCTTATTTGAACATAATTGATTTTGGAACTATCTTTAAAATACATATGAAACCGTTTGAGAAAAGCTATTTTACAAGAAGCAACACTATTTTAATGGAAGTTAATAAAAGTTTTGGAAGACCATTTTTATGAAAACTATTTTGTAAGATCAGTTGTCATGAAACCGTTTGTGAAGGATTGTTTAAATGGACTTTTAAATAGAAATCTTTTTAAATGAACTTGTGAAAACTCTTTTCTGAAAACCTTTTGATATTGCCCTTTGGAACTGAACTTAAACTTTGATATAAAAAAACTTAATCTGATAAACTCCGACTAAAACCTTTGATATTAAATCCTAAAAATTTCTTGATATGAACCTTATGCCATGAACCCTTAAGATTTGACTTTCTAATTATGCTAGTACATTTGACCTTTGACCTGACAGTTTGATATCCGAGCCAATCACTAGGCATGAGGGTTTCATGTCCATGTCATTGACGCACCTTTGACATGACTCTAGGGCAGGAGAGTGATGACCTGTTCCGTCCCTTATTTATTATTTGCTATGGCCAATATAATTATGATTATTGATTTATCTGTGGGGCGTATGGGTGCATCCTAGATTTGACCTGTTATCTGTATATGTTGTATGATTATGATTATTATATTTGGTGACTGATTGTGTGTGCGATACATGTCTTTCACTTTGTCTGAGAGCTGATCACTCTACACATGTTTGTTTTATTATATTAGTAATGCTATGGTATTGTCAGTCATCTGGGCTCGTGATAGATTCCTGTGTTCCTGTTTTTCTTAAATCTTATTCACTTTTGTGCTTTCCTTTTATTTATGATCCATTTCTCATTCCTATCATTTTGATTTCGTATCGGTATGACCTGTATTCCTGATTTCCCTTGTACTGCTATACATTATCGTTTCTTGTTATCTATATATCTGTTCACTGAGCTCTCGTAGCTCAGCCGCGTTTTCTTTTTCACGCGGCAGGTATTAGTGGGAAGCTGGGAATGAGTGAAGAGTGTACCTTGGACTTAGAAGATTGGATAGCTATGCTGGGTTAGAGTTGGATTGAAGACATTATGTTTTAGAATTAGTTTTGGAAGTTTTAATTGTAACCATTTAGATTCAATATTTCATTTGAAATCCTTGAATTCTTGTATTACTGTATTAGTATGCTTTGTTTTGATCTGATATGTATCCATTGTTGTGATATCTTTACCCTTGTCGGGTTGGGGTGTTATTCCTGCTATTGATAAGGCAAGTTCTCTATACTGAGACTGAAGTTAGTATTGCTGCTATTGATGTTAGTGCTACTGAGACTAAATTTATTCCTGCTATTGATAAGGTTACTGCTACTCAAGGTGATGATGATATGACTATGGCTCAAATATTAACAAAGATGAGGAGTGCAAAACCTAAGAAGAAATTTAAGTTTCAGTCACCTAGTCAACAACAACAACAACCAATGATTACAGATGAAGAATTGACAAGACAAGTGGCTGATCTTGATGCTCAAGAAGCTGCTCAGATTCTTTCAGACAAGGAGTATGCAGAAAAATTACAAGCGCAAAAAAATGCAGAGTTAATAGCTTCATGGTTTGAGAAAAGGGCTCAGGTTGAAGCTGATTGTGAGTTTGCTAAAATAGTACATAAAGAAGAGCAAGATAAGTACTCAGTAGATGAAAAAGCCAGGATGCTGAAAGAAATTTTTGATGCAAAAAAGAAAAGGTTTGCAGCACAAAGATATGCAGCTAAGAAGAACAAGCCACCCACTCAAAAACAAAGAAGAGATCTCATGTGCAGGTATTTTTTTTTATTTTTTTTATTTATTTATTTTTTTGTTGCAAAGGTAAATTTATATTAATATCAACAACACCCAATATGTACATCATAAACATCTACTCATGTGCAGATATTTGAAGAATGTGGCCAGTTGGAAACTAAAGGATTTGAAATTCTTGGATGATAAAAGCATTGAAGAATTGTATGCAATTGCCAAGAGAAACAATGAACTCTTCTTGAATGACAGTTCAAAGAGAGCAGGTGAACAGTTGGAAATAGAAAGCAGTAAAAAGAGAAAACAAGAACAAACTGAGCAAGCTGTTGCTAAAGAACAAATGCAAGCTCACACTGAACTTGCAGTTGACTCTGTAGGAGAAGCCATGGATGCACAACCTTTAACTGTCAAACATCCCATTGTTGATTATAAGTCTGGATCTCATGGGGAAACAATTTATTACGATATTAAGAGGCATGATGGTTCTTCTAGAAGGTTTGTAAGCTTTCTTCACATGGTTCATGATTTTGATAGACGAGATATGATAGCTCTATGGAAATTACTCAAACAAAGATTTGGTAATAAGACACCAGAACAAGCTTATGATAGAGAAGTCTGGAATTATTTGAAGGTAATGTTTGAACCAAATCATGAAGATGAATATTGGAGAAGACTAACGCACAATACTGTTAAAGAATGGAAAATTTTTCAACGATGTGGAGTACATGCTTTAACTGTGAATGAGTTGGTGATCTACATGCTTGTAGAAAAGGATTACCCTTTAAAGTTTCACAAAGACATTCTACATCAGATGTTGCGTGGGAAGAAAATACTCAAGCTTCAGCTTAATTATGATAACATGGCATATGAACTGCTCAAGAAGATGGAAGAGTATCTAGGACCCAAGAACAAGAAATAGAATGTATAGTTATTACTACTAGAATGTATAGTTTGACTTAAACATGTATAGTTATTACTGCTTATGAGATAAACATGTGTAGTTATTACTGCTAGAATGTATAGTTATTACTGCTAGAATTTATAGTCTGACAAAATATGCTTACATAAATGCTTACAATCGAGCCAAAACATTGATATTTTTAAATTTTTGACTATTGCATAAGTTATCAGAAATGTGTGACCATATGTATCGAATTGTGACTACACTTAAATAATGTGTGACAAAATTTGACTATTGCCTATAGTCACATGATTGTGCTACAATTAAATGTGTGACCATACACATTAGGAATTGGCAGGAAAACACACACTTAACTTTAGACACACATATTAAATTACGTGACTATTTGTATCGAATTTTGGTCACACTTAATCATGTATGCCTATGGTTTAGTGTGACCATATATGACATTTGGTCACACATCTCAAGTGTGTGACATATATTTGTCACTTTTAAATGCATATCGTGACTATGCTTCAAACTTACTTTTCAGTTTTCACACATTTCAAATTCATATGTGGCTAAATTTTCAACAAAAACTAGCAGTCACGCTTAAATAATGTGTGACAAACTTGAGCATATGATTTAGCCACATACACAATTACTTCGTGTGACCATATATGGATTTTGGTCACACTTTTCAATTGCGTGACATATATTTGTCACATATGTATATATATAGTGTGACTAATGTTTCAACCTTATTTGTATCCGTCACACGTCCCAAATTATAAGTGACTAAAAAATCAAAATTTTTTTTACCAGATACGTATAGTCACGAAAATATTCAAATGTGTGGCTGTAGCCTCGGATGTAATTCCGAAATGGTCACACAAGTCGGATCAAGTGTGGCTGTTTATTTTATCCTGGTACATTTAGTCACATAAAAAGGCGACTGTGTGGCTGTTCGAAAAAAAGCATGTGTGACTAAATCCCATTTTTGTACTAGTGGATAATACAACCAATATACTTTCTAGACTATTATTACATTCATATGAAATTCTTAACAATCTCCCCCAATGTAATAGTAGTCCGGGTTGTTGAAGTCTAGGCGTCAACATCTTGGAAGAAGTATTTGGTGATCCTGGTGTAAGTACGAAGACCACATATTCCTTGATAAGACCTTATTCCTTCACGGAATGAAATGTGGCTATTGATATGATTCATGGCTTCTTCGTACTTTACTTCTTCTTCATCTGCCTCCTTTGCAAATTATGTGTCTTCTTCAATTTACGAGCTCATTCTTGACCTTTCTTTAATATACTCCTCCTTTCTTCTTTCCAAACCAATCAATATCCGTTCAAGAGTTCCATGAGAGAACTTTTCAACTTCATCCATTCTCATAACCCTTTTTAACTCGAGCATCATCGAGATATGTCACCCCACAATATGGATGACTAATGATTGTATGAACGTGTTGGATTATGTGCATGATATTTCATAATTAAAGATTGTCATTAATATATGAGACCATGAGGACACACACAATAACACAAGACTTCAATTTTATGTATTTATCGTAAATACATAAATGATCTATTAAGTGAAAACAAGATTGAGCTTAATCAGTTAGATTGATTAATAAGTATTACGAGTAAACCAAAAACAAGATGGGAAGCCCGTATGGCTCGCTAGTTTCGACCGCCCCCTTATGGGGGTGTGCTAGGCTTGGCTTGGTTCAATAACTTATTGAAAAAGAAAAAGATATTATGAAATAATATCATATCTTTTAGTAATTATCTTATATAATAATTAAAGTATATCGCATATTTAAATATAAAAGCTGTATTTTAAATATTATATAAATACCCTAACTAGGAATTAGGGTTTGAATTATTTGTTTCTCCTCCCTTCTCCTTGAGGTTTTCGGCTGTGACCCATAGCAAACCAAACACATCCTTTGTGTTTGATTTAACCAATTCATTGTTATGTTGTAGATCAAGTACTAGCATCATGCTGAGATCGTCTGAGTGTTAGCGTGGACTAGCCGTGGAAAGATCATACTACTGATCTTGTTGAGTTCGTGAATCTCCCATCCAAATCACAAAGTAACCAATTGTTGTTTTTACTTTTCATTAGTTATTAACATGTATCTGGATTGCTGTGTATGGAAAATATTTTAAATGGTTTTTGCTTCTGCTGCAATTATGATTTTTATGTTTAATTGTTAAATAATTTTAAACTTTTAACCATGTTTTCCATCAGTGGTATCAGAACTAGGTTATACATGTTTTGACTATCATGTGATATGTTTTAAATACGAATTTTATGGTTATAATGGTCAAATACTCAAATCGAATTCCCATATGAATTTCATGTGGTTTGCTAAAGAAAATAAAGATGTGATTTCATGACTGATGAAGCGAAAAGTGTACCACTTTTAGGGGGTCATTTAAGCCCTAAATCGTATTTATTTGATCAAATATTGCCCTAAATCGTTCCTTTTGTCATTTTAGGTACTTTGGAGAAGAAATCTGGAAAAGGAAGCATTTTGGACGTTTTTGGAGCATAAAAGTGAAGAAAATGACAAAGTCTCAAAATTATGCTGGAAAGTACCTTTGACGGCGTCAGGGATTGTTCCTGACGGCGTCACGGCTTGGCAAAAAAAAGGTGGACATGAAAAATACACATGATAAGCCAGAGAATTTTACAATGAATTTCTGACGGCGTCACCCTTTAAGATGATCAAGGTCGTCACGGTTTAAGCTAAAGAGGGACGGCGTCAAGCCATATTCTGACGGCGTCAAGCTTTGATAAGCCAGAGCGGATTTTGGAGGACTAAAGAGGGACGGCGTCAGGAAGGCCATCCGGGAACCCTAGACACGGCGAGGTGACGGCGTCAGGATCTACAACGTGACGCCGTCAGCCCTTAAACTCTATATATAGTTTTGCAATTTTTGTCATTAGTGTGCAACTTTGTGAGGAGAAACCCTAAGACGAATTTCTGCCATTTTTAAGGATTTTCATACCCTTGGATCTCCCATGTTTAATTGAAGATAAGTTATCACTTAATCAATCAATATGTCTATGTGTTGTTTGATTATATCTTGTTCTTGTCTTTTGATTAACATGCTAGGCTAGATTTATCTTGTGTTTGCTTAGATCTAATGAAACCTAGCTATTGATTATTGGTTATTAGTGTGTTATTAATTGTATTGGATGATTGTTTATCGATGTTAGGCTTAAGAAAACTGGCTAACTTCCTATACGGTAACTTGCTTGAACGTTTTAAGAAACATGAACCAATGCGTACTAAGGTTTTTATGGTTGTATTTAATGCATGAGCGAATTCTAGTGATCCCATGTTAGGAGCTTCCTAGCCGGCTCGACATAGGAGTGAAGTAGGAGCTCATAGAGTTGGGGAAGTACGTACGCCACCCCACGATTGGTATTAAGGAATACACCCGTCATCCACGCAATTAATACACACTAATCAACCGGTAAAAGATAGTTAGGGAGTAAGGAAATCTAAGTAAACACATTTCTCTCCACATAAGTTTCACGACCTTTTCATTTTCTATTATTTTATTTTATTTGCATTTGTAGTTATTTGGGTTAGTTGACTAGCAACTAATTCCGCCCACTCCTTCAAACCCGAGATTTTACTTGCTTTCATAAAAAAATATAAAAATACAAAAAGAATCTTCTCTCACCCTTAGACCTAATTAGAGTAGTTTTTCAATCCTAACGACACTATTCCCTGTGGAGAACGATCAATCCCCCGTACTTACCACTACACTATACTACATCGGTCAGGTACACTGCCTGGTGGGGTTGTAAGCCTCTTGAGATCCCTCGAGAGGTAAAACCTGTTGTAAGGTTGCAAAACCACGCATCAAGTTTTTGGCGCCGCTGCCGGGGAATAGTTATTGTTTAGGTTGAATTTTTATTTTATTAGGTCTACTCACTAGATTCCTTTCTAGTGAGATTTTTATTTTATTTTTCTAGGTTTTCTTTAGTCTATCTTTTTCTTTGTGCCCTTTGTTTGTAAAACCATTTTCATTTGTCACCATGGCGGATGAAATTCCATTTAGATCATTAACAATAGAGGAACAATTACTTTACACGGATAGATTTGCTTCCTGTTGTTCCAATGAATTTTTAAGTGATCTTAGATATATACAAGAGGAGATGGGTATAAAGTTTGATAGGTTTGATGAATTATGTGCATGTGTGGCTTCTATTAAACAATCATTATTAGGATCAACTCCTTTTAATAAGACACTTTGGAAAAATTTTGAGGAAAGCCTCCTAACCGTGAACCATAAGTTTAATGAATTAATGGGTTCGTATACATCACAACTTGAGGAAACAATTGAGGAGGATTTAGCCGAACATGAGCATATTGAGCAAAAAGACCTAGGTTTTATGATCAATGACTTTGAATCTCAAGGAACACATGATGAATCCTTTAGGCAAATTGAACATAGTAATCATGTTATCGGGGAAGATTCTTATGAATCGGACTTAGAACTTGAAATGGCTAGAGAAGGATTTGAGATACTTAGGAACATGTTTGGGTTAGATTCTACTAAAACACATGATGTGGATATAATTGATATAGAGACAAGGAAGGATGAGGAAAATAACACAAACCTACAAAGTACCCCACAAGTCCTACCATCATTCGAGGCATACACACCGCCCGTGACTTACCCGGAAGAAGTAGAAGGGACTATAGGAACCCCAATTGAAGTAGAACCTTTGGAAGAAACAAAACTAGAAGAAATAGGTTTGAATACTTGTAGTCATAACCTTTCTTTTAGTTCTATGGAAGTTCCTAGTTTTGATGAACCGGAGCCTCAACCAAAACCGTTACCTAATCTTCCATCTTTAGATGTGAATTTAGGAATTAAAAAAGGTCCCGATCCACCCATCAAACCATGTAGTCCGGGTAATGTTAAGATTAAGGTAGTAGACTCTAGGCCATGTGGAGTGGAAGCTAATATAGGAGTGAACCATGACCTTACATACTTACATCACCCATTCATGATTGATCACAAGAAACATTATGGGTTTAAACCGGGTTTATTAGGTCAAGATGGATTCCCAACTAGGAATCTCTCGAAGTTGATAGAAGATGATCCCTTTTTAGGAGAAAACTTTAATTCACCCATTGACCAAAGTGAACTAGGTAAGGTTATGATGAAATGAGCACACCCCTTTGAGTATATAATTCATCCACCACTCTTTCCTCACGCGGCATACTTCCACCAAGATGGTGTGTATCGCTACTATCACCCGCACTTAATCCTAAGTGTGGGAAAAACCTCTCCTTTATCCGTTAAATAAGGGTAGAGTCAGGCTCGTGACTCGAACAAAAACAAGCGCTTCTTGGGAGGCAACCCAAGCTTTATTTGCTTTGTGTGTTTATTTATTTGTTTGTTTGATTTTATTTGCTTCCGTATGTATGTTTAATTTTTATTTTTATTGATTCATGTTCGATACTAAATTGTGAAAATGCTTTATCTTGTTTTTAACTTCGTCTTAACTACATGTAAAGGTATTTTGCAAAAGATAAGTGTAAGGGAAATCCAAATCGGTTTATTAGAACAAATGAACATGAATCATAACAATATTAAATTAACATACATATTAGTATTTGTTTGAGTCAAATGCTTGTATCGAGTCATAATGATGTTTTGCAGGAATTCCAGGAAGTAAGGTATAGGTTTTTCCAAAAATTTTCCGGAAACTTAACATGAGAATTCTGTCAGATCATTTCTGACAGCGTCAGGCCTTACAACCTGACGGCGTCAGGTGTTAATTTTCTGAAATTTTTAAAAGTTTTGTTTTTCTTCCGGAATCATAAAATGCTTTATTAAATCTCTAACTTATAAACTCCAGGAATCTGCAAAATTATCATTCCACAAGCATTATATCCTTATACAGATTTATCCCGCCGATGATATGCAGGTTTTCGTGTTTGTTTTCTCAGGTTTAACAGGTTATTTTGGACAAGGAGATGTATGTGGAATCAAGCTTTTGGCGATGCTTTAGTCTTGAAGCTTCTACATTCTCTTGGAAGAAGATCTAACCATGTTACCTTTTTATCCACCGAGCGAATCAGGGGAGTATTTGATTTCATTCTTTTACCTTTTCACTTTTACATCTTGTTATTTGAACATTGGGGACAATGTTCATCTTAAGTGTAAGGGGGGGTAAAAGTACGATACTTTAGAGAATACAAGTACACTTGATTCTTGTTTGTTTAATAGTAGATGTGTAATAAAACTGAGAGAAATACCTGTTAGGGCAATTTTAGTGCCAAATTTAAAATTTTTTACAACATTTAGGAGTGAAAATTTGATCTTAATGAGCGTCTCACGGATAGGAGTTATATGAATAGCACAAAAAAACCGTACCACTAAAAAATTTTCCACCCCCAAATATGTGAGGTTCGCCCCTAGAATTGGTAGGAAAAGCATTTATGCTATGATGTGTGTACCGGTAGCACTTAGATTCTAGAACTTGCGTTAGGACCATTCCGAGGCCACAAGTGAGACTACATTCGTGTAGTTAGATTTACTACATGATAAGAGGCATTAGGATTAACCCATTGTTTTACACCTGTGTTTTTGTTATAATTACTTTGGCTACATTGGTCAAGTAATTCTCCCACACCTTTTGCGTTGTACTCATTTTTAGTACACGATACCCCTAGTACACCCCTCAGAGCCTATCTTTTCGTTTCGACCTTTAAGCATTTTACTTAAAGGAAGAATTTGTTTACACCCCACTTAAATGTACACCCAAATCGCCTTAGCCTACCTTGTATGCACTCATCTTTAGTGCATTATTGTTACAACATTTGTTTAAACCCAAGTTAATTATCTAATTGATTACATGGTTGCTAAGTCGAGTCATATCCTTGTACATATTGTTTTGGGACGATTGGGACTCGTAGGTAAAGTACTAGTGTAATGGAGTAATGGGGAAGAACATCGTTTATTACCCCCATATGTGCTAAATATTTTAAAAGTACTCCAAGTTTTTCAATTATCTTAATTCGAGTCATTAGAATAGTTATTTGTAAAGTTATGTAAAAGTTCAAGTGTAAGGGGAATGCAACGCCCCTATGATGTATTATTTTGGATGGTAGGGCAAGAGTGTATGAAAAAAAATAAAAAAATAAAAGAATAAAAAAAAAATCAAGAAAAATACAAAAAAAATGAGAAAAAGAAAAGTAGAAAAAACATACGGACTACCATCCCGTTTCATTTTATGTTTGTTTTATCTTTTTGTTATTTTGTTTTTAGCTTAAGTCGAGTCTAGTCTTGGCTTAGCAACGCCATATTGTACATGTAATTAATCAAGATCTTTAACTCGCCACCAGTAAAATATCCCTTATCCAACAAAACCGTGTTTATCATATCCCTACACCTAACGTTATAACCCGTTTAAAATCCCTCTTTGATAGTTTATCTTAGGTGCTTATGCCTAGTGGAGAAGGTTTTTGATCCTTTCCCAAGCCTATGGTAATCTATTTGCTATGACAGGTAGTGAGAGATATTATCCATTTTCATTTATGAGATTTATTTTGATGACACCTGAGAGATGTGAGTATCTAAACACTACTTGTGAGGTGCTAGTTTGTAATCTCCGTGCTTATTGTGATTAAAGTGGAATGACTAACTGTTGTAATTACTTTTATATTAGCATTAAATGACCCCTAACTTGTATTTTGATTAGAATAAAAGCGCATTTGCTTGAGGACAAGCAAATCTCAAGTGTAAGGGTATTTAATGAAGCGAAAAGTGTACCGCTTTTAGGGGGTCATTTAAGCCCTAAATCGTATTTATTTGATCAAATATTGCCCTAAATCGTTCCTTTTGTCATTTTAGGTACTTTGGAGAAGAAATCTGGAAAAGGAAGCATTTTGGACGTTTTTGGAGCATAAAAGTGAAGAAAACGACAAAGTCTCAAAATTATGCTGGAAAGTACCTTTGACGGCGTCAGGGATTGTTCCTGACGGCGTCACGGCTTGGCAAAAAAATGGTGGACATGAAAAATACACATGATAAGCCAGAGAATTTTACAATGAATTTCTGACGGCGTCACCCTTTAAGATGATCAAGGTCGTCACGGTTTAAGCTAAAGAGGGACGACGTCAAGCCATATTCTGACGGCGTCAAGCTTTGATAAGCCAGAGCGGATTTTGGAGGACTAAAGAGGGACGGCGTCAGGAAGGCCATCCGGGAACCCTAGACACGGCGAGGTGACGGCGTCAGGATCTACAACGTGACGCCGTCAGCCCTTAAACTCTATATATAGTTTTGCAATTTTTGTCATTAGTGTGCAACTTTGTGAGGAGAAACCCTAAGACGAATTTCTGCCATTTTTAAGGGTTTTCATACCCTTGGATCTCCCATGTTTAATTGAAGATAAGTTATCACTTAATCAATCAATATGTCTATGTGTTGTTTGATTATATCTTGTTCTTGTCTTTTGATTAACATGCTAGGCTAGATTTATCTTGTGTTTGCTTAGATCTAATGAAACCTAGCTATTGATTATTGGTTATTAGTGTGTTATTAATTGTATTGGATGATTGTTTATCGATGTTAGGCTTAAGAAAACTGGCTAACTTCCTATACGGTAACTTGCTTGAACGTTTTAAGAAACATGAACCAATGCGTACTAAGGTTTTTATGGTTGTATTTAATGCATGAGCGAATTCTAGTGATCCCATGTTAGGAGCTTCCTAGCCGGCTCGACATAGGAGTGAAGTAGGAGCTCATAGAGTTGGGGAAGTACGTACGCCACCCCACGATTGGTATTAAGGAATACACCCGTCATCCACTCAATTAATACACACTAATCAACCGGTAAAAGATAGTTAGGGAGTAAGGAAATATAAGTAAACACATTTCTCTCCACATAAGTTTCACGACCTTTTCATTTTCTGTTATTTTATTTTATTTGCATTTGTAGTTATTTGGGTTAGTTGACTAGCAACTAATTCCGCCCACTCCTTCAAACCCGAGATTTTACTTGCTTTCATAAAAAATATAAAAATACAAAAAGAATCTTCTCTCACCCTTAGACCTAATTAGAGTAGTTTTTCAATCCTAACGACACTATTCCCTGTGGAGAACGATCAATCCCCCGTACTTACCACTACACTATACTACATCGGTCAGGTACACTGCCTGGTGGGGTTGTAAGCCTCTTGAGATCCCTCGAGAGGTAAAACCTGTTGTAAGGTTGCAAAACCACGCATCAATGACACATAAACAAGTATTGTAAAACTTTTCATCTTTACTGTTTATTATAACATGTATTTGTTTTGATATATATGGTGATAGATCTATTAAATTGGTGTATACATGTTTATAATAATATATGAAAATTAATTTAGTTTCTAATTTTTTTATTGGCTTTTTTAAATTACTTGTTTTAATTTCCTTCATATATCATGACCAATCTTATGCAAAGTTGATTGTGAGCAAGTCAATGGTAGTATTGTAATAATTGTTTTATTGTCATGTATAGCTCGTAATACCCTTAGCAGTTTGTCATGTTCATTGCCATGATTTATTATTTTTGTGATTTATTCACGCCACGGTTTTTAACTTTTTTGAGAATAAGGCCTAGATGTCGAGTTGTGATTTTTATTAAGTTTTGTGCTTGTATTTATTTTTAATTGATAATATTATAATAGTATTTTTCAATTTTAGTAAATGTAACAAGACGAAAATCAAGACCGGATGCACGGAGACAAGAGTTGGTGTTTAAAGACAGCAGAGACGTTGGATTATGCTCCACGTAATAAGATAATAGGATCTCAAATCAAGTGGGAGCATTAGATTGTCCCTAGATGACCATTGTATCCATGTTAACTTGTGGATACAATTATAAGATTTTGGGCTAGGCTTTACATGTTATAATATTTGTGTAGTTGCGTTATTTATTGCTTTGATTATGATTGCATGTCATGTTTGATAAACATTGTTTTGGGTTTAAGGGGTTTTAAAAGTTAAACACCAAATTGATTTTAAAAGAGTTTAAATCTGTTAAATTGTTTTTAACAGAACTTTCATCATAAGTAAATATGCATGTATTTTTTATGACACGTGTTTTATGTTGGTGATTTTAGTGTCATCAAGCATTTTGTGTAATTAAGATAACCCGAGACAAAGGTGATTTCAAGTTAAGTTCTAATACAAGTTAGGAGGTGCGGAGTGCACACTCGTATAAACTAATTAACTTGATTTCATATACGATGGATGGCAAAGTTTGTGCCAAAAAATTTGTCACTATGACGTTGCAACCATTCAATAAATGTGACTGTTGTAAATAGTAACAGAAAAATTGTCGCTATTAAGTGTCACTGAAATCTTATTGAAAGTTGGTTACTTTAAATTAAAATGTGTGACCATTCATGAAAAGGTGTGACTTTTCACTAAAAGCCACCATGTTTACTATATATAAACATCATTTTGGTCTTCCATTAGAGAAATGAACAATTATAACAACACATACAATATTTTTCATGTTTTGCTCTCATATCATTCTTGTGCTTAGAATTTGAGTGTGTTCTTGTCTTATCCCATATACGAATTTTGTGTAACCCAAGGCACTAAATAGGGTCGAAATATTGTATTTGGAAGTGGACTATAAACAATTAAAGAATTATTCAAGCAATCTTTGATTATCAAAACCATAATACCAACATTTTAACATATAGGTTACTATAAATTTTAGTCGTGCTATCCAATTGAGATGAGGACATCCCTCTCACTTTTTGACATGGTTAGACCTAGTTTCAGTTTGGGACAGTATTTGGGGGTTGAAAATGGTCAGACCTAGCTAGCTCAACGTGTTATCGAATTCTGATTTGAGCACTGAATTGTATGGATGGTCAGAGCAGAGCTCGGGGCAAAGATAGGACAACATGACATGAATATTTTATATTCTAGGTCCTATAAAAATTGTCTTTGTCGCTACGAATTACGAACCCTTGTTGATTCTAAACTTTGTTCGCAAGAAGGAAAAAGGACTCGTCCTTTTTATTATTACGGTTACGATATTTAAATCTAATAATGACGATAACCAAACATATACAGTAACAATTATTAAAGACAGTAAGGACCTCAAAAGCAACATGGAAACATAGAAGGCACCAAGTTGCAACTCAAACCAAAAGTTAAAACATTCGATGCCAGTAGAAGAAGCATCTAGAAGCCAAAACGAATCCTTAAACACGATCTAGTTTAAGAAAAAAACAGAAAGCATCTAGAACACCTAGCAATCCTATAAAAACAACCTTTGCAAACACAAAGCAAAACACAAAAACAAAAACAAAAACACACTTCATCGTATTCTTTACGTAAAACCTTAAAATAAAATTGTTCTTTTGTTTGTTAAGCAATAATGGCGGATGTTGAGACGTTTGCTTTCCAAGCAGAGATTAACCAGTTGTTGAGTTTGATCATTAACACGTTTTATAGTAACAAAGAGATTTTTCTTCGTGAGCTTATTAGCAATGCTTCTGATGTAAGTCTATAGTTTTAACCTTTTTATTTTCTTGATCATTAATTGCTAGATTATGTTACTGCTTTTTTTTTTTTTATTAAATATGTATGTGTGTGATAAATTGTTATTGTTCGTGTATTAAATTGATCATGCAGTTGTTTATGATCGATTAGTATAATGCATTAAGGTGGTGTACGTTATTATGAATGATTTATTTGTTATTGTTTCGATCACTTGTTTATGATTTGTATACATGCATCTGTTTATCTTATTTCTGGTTGGGAACTTTTTGAAGCAATTAATGTTTTATGTTTTGTACATACATTGTTTGTTTGACAACATGTAATTTTTAAAAGGCTTCAAATTATTATTCATATATGTTCCTTCTACCACTAGCCCACTAGTTTTGCCAAACATGTATGTTTTATGTGTTTGAGTGTGTGATGCGATATTATGGTTTGCTTCAAAAAATGGAAGATGATTATTATGATTATCTGTATGATACATTGTTATTGTTGCGTACTCTGTACCTGCTCCGCGTTTGATTGATCGATGTTGATACGTTATTCATTATTGTTTGATCTGATTTCACTCTTTTACCGGAATTACTATGCTTTAAGCAGCTAGTGTTCAGTCGTATGACAGGGACACCAAGGGCCTGTATACTTTCTCCACTAGCTAAGAGATTCTTTAGCGGAGAGATAAAAGTTGTGTTTCTTTTTTTAGCGTAAACATAAAATAATGCTTGATTTCTGTTAGAACGTCTTACTTCATAAGAGAGAAATGTGGGCCTTGCCCATTTAGAGTCAAAACAAGATGATAGGACATATAACACTTCATATAAAAATAAAAAGAAACACCCCCCAAGTGTACAAAACCTAATAAAATCTAGGTTTTACTAAGTAAAAAAATCGAAAGTAATTTTTATTGTACATTGCTAGCAGCCCTGTTCTATGTTATTAGCCCTATGTTTTTATTTGGAACAAGTGTGGTTTTTCTAAAAAATCTTCTGTTGTTTTTTGTTAATTAAAGCCTTCGGTGATTGCAAGGCTGGTTCGGTTGTAGCTTACCCAATTTTACTTATTAGTGAAAATCCTTAATAATTTGGACTTGATATATGCTATGTAGGCTCTGGATAAAATCCGTTATGAGAGCTTGACTGATAAGAGCAAGTTAGATGGCCAACCAGAACTCTTCATCCACATCATTCCCGATAAGACCAACAATACTTTGACCCTTGTTGACAGCGGTATTGGGATGACCAAGGCTGGTACGTAAATCAAATCAACTGTTCTATCTAATGGTTATTGGTATGTACTTGTTGTATTGAGTAATAACCTATATGCTAATGTTTTGTTTTCAGATTTGGTTAATAATTTGGGTACTATTGCTCGATCCGGCACCAAAGAGTTCATGGAAGCTCTTGCTGCTGGTGCTGATGTGTCCATGATTGGACAATTTGGTGTCGGGTTTTACTCTGCCTACTTGGTCGCTGACAAAGTCGTTGTCACAACAAAGCACAATGACGATGAGCAGTATGTTTGGGAGTCCCAAGCTGGTGGGTCCTTCACTGTCACCCGAGACAGTGGTGAGCCCCTCGGCAGAGGAACAAAGATTACCCTCTATCTCAAAGAAGATCAGCTTGAATACCTTGAAGAGCGTAGGCTAAAGGATTTGGTTAAGAAGCATTCTGAGTTTATTAGCTATCCAATCTCACTTTGGGTTGAGAAAACAACCGAAAAGGAAATTTCTGATGATGAGGATGAGGAAGAGAAGAAGGACGAAGAAGGTAAGGTTGAGGAAGTTGATGAAGAGAAGGAGAAAGAGGAGAAGAAAAAGAAGACAATTAAAGAGGTGTCACACGAGTGGTCGTTAATGAACAAGCAAAAACCTATCTGGATGAGGAAGCCAGAGGAGATTACTAAGGAGGAGTATGCCGCTTTTTACAAGAGTCTTACTAATGATTGGGAGGAGCATTTGAGCGTGAAGCACTTTTCGGTTGAAGGCCAGTTGGAGTTCAAGGCTGTTCTCTTTGTTCCAAAACGAGCCCCATTTGATCTTTTTGACGGTAAGAAGAAACAAAACAACATCAAGCTTTATGTTCGTCGTGTCTTTATCATGGACAACTGTGAAGAGATCATTCCCGAATACCTTTCGTTCGTCAAGGGTATTGTTGATTCTGAAGATCTTCCTTTGAACATTTCTCGTGAGATGTTGCAACAGAACAAGATCTTGAAAGTCATTCGCAAGAACTTGGTCAAAAAGTGCATCGAGCTTTTCCAAGAGATTGCTGAGAACAAGGAAGATTATGCCAAGTTCTATGAAGCATTTTCCAAGAACCTTAAACTCGGTATCCATGAAGACTCCACAAACAAGACCAAACTTGCTGAGTTGCTTCGATACCACTCGACCAAAAGTGGTGATGAGATGACTTCCTTGAAGGATTACGTGACAAGAATGAAAGAGGGTCAAAACGACATCTATTACATTACAGGTGAAAGCAAGAAGGCTGTTGAGAACTCACCGTTCCTTGAAAAGCTAAAGAAGAAGGGGTATGAGGTTCTTTACATGGTTGATGCCATTGACGAGTATGCTGTTGGTCAACTAAAGGAATTTGAAGGGAAGAAGCTTGTTTCTGCTACTAAAGAAGGGTTGAAACTTGAAGAAACTGAAGATGAAAAGAAAAAGCAAGAAGCTTTGAAGGAAAAGTTTGAGGGGCTATGCAAAGTGATCAAGGATGTTTTGGGCGATAAGGTTGAGAAAGTGGTTGTGTCTGACCGTGTGGTTGACTCTCCTTGCTGTTTGGTCACAGGCGAGTACGGGTGGACTGCTAACATGGAAAGGATCATGAAAGCTCAAGCTTTGAGGGACTCAAGTATGGCTGGATACATGTCTTCCAAGAAGACAATGGAGATCAACCCTGAGAACCCGATCATGGAAGAGTTGCGGAAGAGAGCTGAGGCTGATAAGAATGACAAGTCTGTGAAGGACTTGGTTCTGTTGTTGTTTGAGACTGCATTGCTGACTTCTGGATTCAGTCTTGATGAGCCGAACACGTTTGGGAACAGGATTCATAGGATGTTGAAGCTTGGCTTGAGTATTGATGACGATGCTGCCGAGGGAGAGGGTGATATTCCTGCTCTTGAAGAAGCTGATGCTGATGCTGACAGCAAGAGGGAGGAAGTTGATTAAGTTTGATTTCTTCTTGTTATGTTTTTTTGTTTAGTTTTACGGTGTTCGGACGAGTTTTTTGACTGTTAGCATATTCTGCTACTTTTGCGGCCCCTTATTTGTTAGTACTATTTTGTTACCCTTTTTTAAAAACAATTGATTGAGTTTAGTGGTTTGGCCATTCATTTACTTATGGTTGATCTTTGTTGTTGGCATCAAATTTTTACATATTGTTTCGGTACTTCCTTTAAGGGACGTCCTTGATATTTTACTGCAGCAATCAACACGTACAACAGAAGAAAAGTCATTATAGGCTTGACGTTTACTGCAACAATCAACACTCCAGAAGCACAAAAACTTCAAGCCCATGTCCCGGATTAGGTATCCGCTACCCTTGATTCAAATATAAAGCTCGGAAAATTTGTCGAGATATCCCTGTTAGGAATTACAGTACATAATTTACATGAGTATTTTTGAAGTATTAGTAACTTGTAAGATTGTAAAGTTAGGCCAGGCAACGTAAGTACGTGAATATGTGATCTACCACTGATAAATAATGAACCATAACTGTAAACCTTGGTGATCATAACTGTAAAGGTTCTGTTGGGTTAACCAACCCCCTTAAAGTCTTAAACATGTCATTTCACTTCGGACAAGGACGAAAAATGCAATCAAAATTTCTACACAGGGACGGTGAAAGCACTTTCAAAAAAGACTTGTGTTTTTGCATATTGCAATAAGACCCTTCAACTTTTGAACAATAGACAAAAAAGATCATCATCCATTCATCCGTAGCTCTTTATCCACCTTTATCCATTTTGCTTTGTTTGAAGATTAAGATTAAAGCCATGGAATCTTTTCAACTTCAAAACATTATCACCGTAGTTTCATATTCTCAAAGGTATTAATTTTCATATTATATATATTATAAAAATGCCGACTTTAGTATTATTTCAATGTTGTTAGTGTTTATTTATTTTATGGACTGCCTGATATAGTATATATTGATTCATGATTATAAGAATGTGTTTGGCATAGTGTTTTACAAGAAAAACATATAATTTGATGGTGTCTAGATTATCCAAAAAGTGATTATTTGAATCTTAAAAAACCAGATAACTAAACTAATATTCAGACATTCAGTATGCGTATGCCGAACACGATTATTAGAAAGTTACTCTAAAAAGCAGTGAAAAATATTAGAGGTATATTAAGGGGTGTTTGTTTCGGCTTATACAGCGGGCTTATGGCTTATTTGGTTTTCGGCATATGTTTTATAACCTCATTTTTTGTGGCTTATTTCGAAACTTTTCGACATTTTTCAACTTATATAAGCCGAAAAGTTTCGAAATAAGCCACAAAAAGTGAGCTTATGAAACATATGCCGAAAACCAAATAAGCCATAAGCTTGCAATATAAGCTGAAACAAACACCCCTTTAGTAAGCCCAAGCCCGGTTTGTGGGCTTAGGGTTCATTAGAGTTTTAGTCGATCAATAAAAGAGGGAATGATTTCAATCAATTGACTAAAGAAAGGATGTTTGGATACTTGAAGTCTTATATTTGCAGTGATGAAGAATTGCAAAAACAAAAACCTCAATGGCCCAAAGGGGATAATTAGGGTTAATGGAGAATTAGAGTTGGCTATGGTGACAGATTTGGAACCTGTATGTTCTTTCACACCTGAAAATGAAACCTCATACGACAAGGTCGTTACATATAATAACACCGCCGTTTCATTACCCGATGGCTTTTTCGCCCTTGGTCACTAAAATCAGAACACCTGTAAACAACATAGAGGTGACTATATTCTTGTTGCTCGACCCCGAGGAGATAACACTCCTTCAAATTTACCTCTACGTTACAAGCTTATCCAGATATTCATTCAGCACAACTTTCTCGTTTGGGAACCCGTCCCTCCCATGGGTTATCGTGCTCTAGGATATGTAGTCACCACTCGTAGTAGAAAGTTTGAGGGTGTTACTAGCCGGTGATTATTGTTCGAATGTGGAACCCTGTGAACAAGCTGTACTGTTATACTTGGTTGCAACTAGATTACTAGATGTTTATAGTATTTGCCTATTTGGTGAAACAAGTTTTAGGTTCTTCGCATGTTTAAGAGGTGTTGGCTTCTAATTTAAGTGAGATTAGTGCGATCTAGTTACCTCTCGTTTAGCCCTGCCTTTGATGTTGTGCATGATTGGTATGCCTGAGTGACAATTGCAAACCGGTTCAGTTTAAATAAAGAGAGATACCCGTTGCATACCGTCACTGAATGTGTTCCGGTTAATGTCATAAACTTGTGATTTTGACTAATAGGCAGTTAAGGCACACCTAATGTTTCATGAGTTCATAAATATATATCACGGCCCCTATAAAGCTTCGCCCCTGCGTTTATGCAGTGGCGAAGCTTGCATAGTTCAGCAGCATTAAAACTGGTAAACAGGAAATTATATACAACTTGATACCTAATACATATTTAATCATAGACACATTGTGTCAAGAACACAGTTTTTCAAGACTTCGTCACTCCAAGAATTATGTGATCCAAAACTCAAGCGGAAAAGTACCACCAAGCAAAATGATTCCGAGAAGACTGGTTTTGCACTCGCTTGGATTCGTACCCATATTATTCAACATTCCTCTCATTGCTGAAGCCCTGGAGATGAAGGAACCCGATGTTATTCGGTATGTGATCTGTGAAGTTTTTCTTACTCTATTATGTCAGATGTTTCATCTGCTATTGCCCTTAATAATATGCAATTTTTGTTTCAATTGGAAGCATTCAGGTCCCAGAAGCTTGATAGTGGAGTAAGAATACACGGTACTTTCTCACTTCTCGCTCATTTCTCAGTGTGTAGCCGTGTAGTATCGAATGGCTTACATAAGCATGAGCTGAAATGAAATGTAGGAATTTTAGGCCAAATTTGTGGCAGCTACTAGATCGTATGATTTTGAACCTTATAGTCTTTTTGGGAGTGTAAGCTGAATCGTTATGTTTACTTAATGTTTGTTGCTTCGGGTTTCCTTTTGTAGATATAGTTGACGGGGAAGGTCCAGAGGCGCGGGAAGGGGATCTGGTTGAAGTCAATTATGTATGCCGGCGGTCAAATGGCTATTTTGTACATAGGTAGGCACAAATAAGTATTCTTGATTTCGAATAGTTGATTGTGTTAGAGCTATCCAACGTGTTTGTTCCCCATTGGAAACAAAAAAAGTTAGGGAAATGGGGAGAGATAAAGTTGCAGTTAGGACAAAACGTTCCATCTATTGCTTTGTACATGAATTCTGTGCTTTTTGAGGATCCCGAAACATAACCTCGGACAAAAAAAACTTTAGACTTTGATCCTTTTTTTTAAACCTTGCAGTACAGTGGATCAATTTAGTGGAGAAAGTTCCCCGGTTATACTTCCTCTGAATGAAAAGGAGGTTAGTGTCATTTAAATATTATGCTCCATCGTTGCAAGTAGTACTAGATATAGAAGACACCTAGAAGTGGTAATTTCGGCCCATTTACTTACGCGTAGATGTATTTGGGTTATGTATAATCTCTAACGGGTAAAACAGGTAGCATGAAAAACTAGCTTAATAAAAACACCGGTCAAACGAGCCAAAAACCGCCAGAAGTAAACATTTAATGCATTAAACCTCCTGAATCATTTAACTGAATAAATAGTTATCTAGTGACATTTTATGAATTTTGCAATTATATGGACATTATAATTGTTTATAAAAAGGAAAATCCCATTTTAAGTGTATAGATAGGACAATGTGTGTTTTGGTATGATCCTTAAGGTTAACTTATAAAAAACGGTAAAAACGGTATTTTGACCTCTAAAATGGCAACATACTAAAAAAAAATGTTTGCAAGAAAGGGGCAACATACTCGGTAAAAGTGAAGTACAATACCTTAAACACATATTAGTGTGTACATTACATTTTGTTACAATTTTCCTGTATAAAATAATCAAAATTTTGGACTAAAAGTGCCGTCCGTCAACCAACCCAATCTCTACAGAAAGTTAGCTGTTCTGACCCCTTTCCAGTTCCTCCTGTTTAGCACCTCTAACCACTAGTATTAACAAAGTACGAAAGTGCATTAACTGTCAATGGTAACATCCTTAAACAAGTATAGTCTGGTTAACATCTGCAATCTGAATACATGTATCATTTGAAAAGTCAAAAGGCAGTCCTGCTAGTTAATAATCTTTACTAGCAAGCAATTCAATTGTCAATTTTTGTGTAACTGATATAGCTTCTTGTTTGATTTGACAGATTATAAAAGGTTTGAAAGAGGTCATAATCGGAATGAAGGCTGGAGGTATGTACTTTTATTCACATATATCCTTGTTGGGCGCTGTTCTGCAACTTAAACCAACATACATTCCAAACCCTCCAACCCAAACACCCCCTTAAGTGACCTTTCTGGCTCTTGATTTTCTTCAAAATGAATATGCACATCACTTTATTTTTTCAACACTATTCAGCATACAGTTTTTTTGCAGGAAAGAGAAGGGCATTGATACCTCCTTCTGTAGGATATGTTAACGAGAACTTGGGACCAATTCCAGATGAGGTTTGCTCAACATTTTGCTCTCTATGAACACTTAACTCACTTCTTGTTGTACTCGCTTGTGTCACAAGACAAGTGCGACATTTGATAGGAGTCACAATCACAGATCACAAGCCCATTTACTTTTAAATGGGTCGATTTAGCTATGCTTTATTTCAAACTGGTCAATGGGTAGAATAGGTTGAAAGTCGCCTAAAGTGTATTTAACCTCCTAAATTGTTTTTATTCAAAGATTTAGATAATTAGTGTAAGAATTCTGTTTTGTAACATAAATAATTCAATATTCTTTTACAAGTCCTTTTTAAGAATGGACAGTAGTGTTGCGGGTCAACCTAACTCGACGTGACCGTCTTCCCACCTCTTGTAAATTACATCAGAAAGTTGCATAATATATTTCATAATGTCATAACGAGTGCTAACACAATTTAAAAATGTTGGATTTGTATGTGTTTTAAACAACCTCTTTTGCATATCAGTTGTGAATAACGTTGTTTATTGCAGTTTGGTCCTCGACGCAGCCTTTTGTCCCATGTTAAGGAGCCCTTGATATTTGAGGTCCAACTTCTGAAGGTACTATGAATGTTTGTAAACTATGTATAGACGTCCAATGTAAAAAGTTAATGGTTGGAAGCATTTTTTTATGCAAGTATGATGTTTCATGAACAAATGAGGCAATACATTGTTTTAACTTTGCATAATCGCAGGGGCGGAGCCAAGAATTCAAGTTAAAGGGGGCCGAATTTTTTTTTATTTTCATTTTTCCACATCGCAAATCTTGTGTCTCACAATATAATATACAATGCTAAAAAGTTCAAGTTGTCATGTCATTTTCTTTCATCTCCTACCATATAGAAATAAGTCATGTCAGATATGGTCGTCTCGTGAATTTTGAGAGCCATGTGGCATTTTGTAAATATAAGTCTTTTGAAAAAACATTAAATATTTAAATGTGTGTAAAAATAACTATAGATAAGGAAAACATTCAAAAACATAAAATCACTTCTTATAACATGCCTATATTCATTACAGATTAACAATTATATTGTTGACCACTTTTAGGATTTCTTTATAGAAAAATTTATAAAAAAACTAACTTAGAAAAACTTATGGGACTACTTTTAATAACTTCCCTAAACTTGGGCTGAAAGCATAACTTTTGTGAATCTATTTGTACATAGCTAGGGAAAAACAAAAAGACTAGGACAAAAAGTGAAAAGTTCATAAACCTTAAGGTGCAAAGTGTGAATACTACCCTAGTTATCATCTTCCTCAACATTTTAGCCGCACATCTATGTTTCTTTTGTGTTTTCTTTCAATCACCGAAAACCAACGTTTGTTTCACTTATAACATCGAAATCTTAAGGTTTAGAGTACATTTCCATCGGTTTTACCATAAACCACGAACTAAATATGGCCAATTGCAGAAAGAAGACAAAACGGTTGGGCAGTTGGGGGAGGCCCAGCACCCCTCTGCCACCCCATTGGCTCTGCATAATCGTATACACTTGGTTAATAAAGATACAGGTTTTGCATCCTTGAACAAATTATGAACCTCGTGTAGTCAGCTAGATGGGCAGAACATTTTATGTTGTTTTCTATTCGTAGTATGTTTTTTTTTATCCAACTAGTCCACGAGGTCCATGCATCGTGCTCCTGTTAGAAGAACTTTAGCTCCCACATTTGTGATCCTTAAATAGTTGACGGCCATTGTTCCAGTATCACTCACACCGAAAGTGGAGTGAAATGTTGTGCTGCTCTTGGCCTTTTGGGATCAATATCAAGTTCCTAAGTCAAAACTAGAGGACATTAAATTGCACTGCATTTTGAATGAAATGACAACTTGCGCACCAAGGGTCTTTGGCCTAGCGGTATGTGAGTGGCTCATCAAGCAAAAGTGTTATGTGAGATAAAACGTGGTTTCTTTCTAAGATCGAAAATGTCAACTTGTGCAAACCATCCTGTCCAGAGATAGGTTAGCAACACCTTTCTCTCCTTCATGGGTATGAGGGGAAAAGCGTTTGCATGATGGTATGTAGCAGTGTTTACGGTATAAATCTCAAAAGCGGGCGATAGCTATGTCACTAGTACAAACAGGAGCTCTGCAGTCGACATTTTTTTCATAATGCCGACGTCATGACGTCGGCATGGTTAAGTCTCGAAGCCATGTCGTCGGCACAATCTTGTCGAGAGAGCCACGTCGGTATTGAAAATACCGACAAACATCGCCGACGACAGTGTGGGACCCACATGATTTTCCGGTCAAACGTTTGTTGTTTAGACAATATTATACCGACGACGAGTCGTCGGAATAATACTAAATACTTAACGGTTTAATTAGCTAAACTAATTAGAGTCAACGAAAGTCAAATACATGTGTAAATATTACCGACGACAATATGTCGGTACTATTTTCAATAGTCAACCTTTAGTCAACAACTTTGTAAATAACACCGACGTCATGTCGTCGGTGTTATTTCAATAGTCAACGAAAAGTCAAAAAACTTAGAAATAATACCGACTAAATGACGTCGGTATCATTTATAATAGACAATATGTTTAATATTATTCCGACGACTTGTCCACGGTATAGAAGTTCTATTGCAGCTGCACAGCAGCCTGCGCAGCTGCAATGCCCAGATTTTTGCCGCAAAAATTTGCAGCAAAAATCTACACAAACCTGGTTTCTAACCTGCTTTCTATAACCACTATATACAATACTTCCAATACAAACAACGGCTAAAACGGATAAAACGGCTAAACGGCTAAAACGGTTATACATAACCACGAAACACTTAATAAACTTTACAAAACGACCATAAACTTTATAACACCCTCAAAATACATCATAAAGTTTACATAACGGGTGTTATAATCGCTAAACCTAGCTACTATATCTACAAATGTTGCAATTGGGTCGTCAAAATATAGTTCCAAAGACAAAACAACACAAAATAATACCTCTAGAGCCCCTCGTCGTCATCCTGATCATCATCATCACTCCCGCTGCGAGAGCCACTCTTGCTGCCAGAGCCGCTCTCACTGCGAGAGCCGCGCCGCCTGAGCCACTCGCGGGAGCGCCTAAGCCTCTCCCTTCCGCACCACTCCCACTGCCGCCTCCAGCGGCACCTCGAGAACCAACCTGGCTAATAAACGCCTCCCAGTTTGGGTTGGTCGAGATAAAACGCGTCAACAACTCGAGCTTCTTCTCATTTTTCGCCGCTTTCTTCTTAGCTTTTTTTCTCTCCTTCTGAGCTTCAGCCACTATCTTTTTAGCTTCATCAAGCTTCTCCTGAGCTTCAGCAAGCTTCCCGTCGATCTCGGCCGTACCTATAAACGAAATAATCAAAATTTAAAAACGGTCATTTCAATACATAAGATGAGTCATTTAATATTATCCAACTGTACATACCTGGAGGCGGGGGAGGCGGCATGTCTACCCGTGGCCTCTTCAAGAAGGGTACCACCTTGCCGACGCCGGCTATATGACCACGCTGCTTGCCCCCGATTACCCGGGCAATTATCTCCTGCTCCGTGAGGCACGCCTCCTCTGTCGGCATATCGGATCTCGGCTGCCTTAGCCTGACCATCTCTTCCTATGTAGTTGAAAAAAAATGAGAAAATTAATATATTAGTCGGGTTAATTACTAGATTATGTTTCAATAAATCACTAAGTGTGTGTTTGGAAAAAATAAATAAATAAATAAATAAATAACGATACTTACAAACCGAGCACGAGCCTCATCCTGCAACCAAACACCATTCTTGCAGTGGGTGTCAAGATAGGTATCGAACAGGGACGGGTACTGGTGGTCCTCGTTGTTCTCGAACTGTATAAATATATACACATGCATATAGGATGAAACAAATTAGAATGACAAATCAAACACCATATATATTTTATTTAGTATAAATACTTTTAATTAATATATTATTAAAATTAAATAATCTTATAAAAATAAAATGTGTCTTACATATTCGTGTCGAGATGCGGCAAATGATTTCGAACCGTGGCGGCTGTGAATCTTGTTCTTCTTTCTATTCTCTTTGTTCACAGCCGATCGTTTCTGTGCCTTCTCCGACATGTACAAATCGACATGCTTCTCCCACTCAGCCTGCTCCAAGTTCGGAGGAGGATTTCTTCTGATCTCTTCCACTTTCTCAGCCCCACCCTTTCTGGTAAATTAATTGCGTTTCATATCATATTTGTTGTCAGAATATCGTGTAGCGAAATACGCGGTGAGCGCCGACCGAATGGCCTCCCATTCTGGTCTGCGCCTGTGGCGTTCCAAATTGAACATACGCTGCAATCAAATATAGTTAAAATTAATATAAAGATATAAATAAATAAACAAATTTTAATAAATGTACACATTCAAATAATTAAATATAGAGATATAAATAAATAAACAAATTTAAATAAATATGCACATTTAAATAAATAAACACGATAACATAACAATATAAAAGGAAAATGAAATAACAGACCCCGAGCTGTGGAAGGAAGTTAGCATTCTTCTCCGGTTCTATATCGTGAAAGGAGTCGTAGTGTAGCGGCAGCTGCCGAATGAGCTCGCCGACGTAATTGCTAAACCACGCTTGGTTCGGGCCCACATGACAGTAAGTCCCCTGATCACCAATCTCAAACTCAATCGACTGTGGGCCGCTATTTTTAACGGCATTCTTGAGCGCCACATTCTTATTTTCTTGGCGTGCTTGCCGCCTACCGCCATTCTGACCTCCCCTACCCCTTCCTCCCCCCTGGCCCTACCTCCTCGGCGGGGTCGCCCTGATCCTGCAATTATTGGAGTGAGTGAAAACGTCATAAAGTAACTTATATAGATATATGTGTATATATATATATATATATATATATATATATATATATATATATATATATATATATATATATATATATAGTGTAACTTTATTTTCAGAACCCTCTTAAGTGCGGGAACTGCGAGAACTCTCTTTGAACCGTTAGATTATTTGATCAATGGCTATAATTAAGTGTGTCATTAATGTAAATAACTGAAAACTTAAGGCATTATGTGAAAAGTTAAAAGGGTACTATGGACATTTCAAAAAACATGTTAACCCCAATAAAAAAATATCCGCAACTTTTTTTTTAATTAGATCCAATATTTTAGGGCATCTTTATCATTTAAAACCCTAACCACCCACCTTCTCTTTCACACAACAAAACAACCACAGATCTGTGGATCTGCCTCCTCCTCCCATGTACCAACGACCCACTCCCCTTTTTTTCTTGGCCGTCACAAATGAAAACTAACAAGATCCGGCGATATGCACATTTGTTTATGAAAAATAACGAGTATCAAGGTTATGAGTTCGTCAAATACTTCTGTGTATTCGAATCAAGGTTACGAGATCCGGCGATATGCACAATCGAACCTTCCTTTTCATGGTTAGTTATAAGCTTTAAGGATATTTGTTTTTTCATGCCGAATATATTGTCGTAACATTTGTTTCTTTTTGTTCCTTACATGATTATATATTGATGTTAAACACCTGTTTACAACAATGTCATTGGTTTGATATGTTATTTAACTAATGTGCTGGTGTCATGCTAACAACCTTGATATGAAGTATGGTAAATATATTTTATTTTTTTGTGTGTTTATTAAGTAAGTGTTATTACACTAAGAGGATCCGGCGATATGAAGTATGGTAAATTCGTATTTTGCTTTAGTATGTGTAAATCGAATTCTACTTTTTAGTTTGTGTTTCGATCTAAACAATATGAAGTATGGTAAATATATTTTTATTGTAGATCAAATAATCACCGTAGTTTTTTTTTAAAGTAATGGTTTTTATGCTTTTGTTATCTTCAAAACATACATGTTTAAAACATATATGTTTCAATTAGTGGGATCTAACTAATGAAAATCATATATGTTTGAGAACATGATGTTTTTAAACATGTATGTTCAAAACATGTATGTGTTAAAACAGTCATGTTATAAAAAATGATTGCTTATAAATGGAATACTTAAAACATGTATGTTTTAAAAACAGGTATGTTTTTTATTTAGCAAGTGTAATTATCATTTTTTTCAAAGAGTTCATGTTTGCCAAACAAGTACGACATACATGTACTCATGAACATGTATGTTTATTAAGTAAGTGTAATTATTGTGATTAAATTTTGTTTCCTATTTATTTGTTGTTTAATTGTTTTTGTCTATGCTTTTTTCAGATTGATGAAGATGTTGACCATTGAAGACCTAGAAGTTGATCACATATATACATGAAGATAATTTGTGATTTTTGAAGATATGCGATTATTGCATACGCGTTTTTTGTATTTGTAATTAACGAAATGTAAAATATAAGTATATACATCTTGTTTTTTTCATAAAGGTCCATATTTTTTATTTGTATTTTAATTATATTTCAATTAATATTGAATTTTTTGTATATCAGTTATGTTATTGGTTTGTTAGAAATTTACATGTATGCACTTTGACTATTTGGAGAAAAAACATGTATGTACCTTGACTATTTGGAGAAAAAACATGTATGCATCTTGGCTATTTAAAAAAAAAAAAAAAAAAAAAAAAAAAAAAAAAAATCCGAATTTAAAAAAAAAAAATCCGAATTTTAAAATTTATAAAAAAAGGAAATTATAAAAAAACAAAAATAATATGAAAATGTCTTTTACTATTATACCCTTTTGAATTAAATAAAAATAACAAAATGCTATGGAGCATTAAATGATGTACATTGTGTATTATTAGTTGTAAAAAGTGGGTTCTCGCAGTTCCCGCACTTAAGAGGGTTCTGAAAATAAAGCCCCTATATATATATATATATATATATATATATATATATATATAATATATATATATATATATATATATATATATATATATATATATATATATACACATATATATAGATATATGTATATATATACATATATAGATATATGTATATATACACACACACACATATATCTATAGATATATGTGTGTGTGTATATATATATATATATATATATATATATATATATATATATATATATATATATATATATATATATATATATATATAATATGTGTATATATATACATATATATGTAATCTAGAAATTCTTACCACCATCACGGCACCCGCTCTCAATCTGACGGGTAGGGGAAGGTGGTGGCTCACTGCCACCGTCACCACCATGACTGCGCGCAACTGCTGCTGCCATCTGTAAAAGTACAAGTTGAATAACATATGGAAATTCGGGAACAAATTAACATAAGCATGCACACATTCAAATACATACACATTCAAAATAAATATACACTTTTAAAAAATCCATAACAATTTCATTAAAATAAGTGTCGTTTTACAAGTTACATTTTAAGATCAATCTGCACAATCACAATCACTATCATAAACAACATTAGTCGCAACTTCAACTTCATCATCCGAATTGTTTGCGACTTCATTATCAGAAGCTGCTAAATCATAAGGATCGTCGTCTTCATCATCAATAAAATCATCGTCGTCATCAACAGGAATGATTGGTGGTGGTGCCTCAACTAACGTTGATTCACCATCGATATTTAAGGTTTCAAGTTCCAAATCATTCAAATTAGCAGACAGTTGGAGATCGGATGAGTTGTTGCCATGTATCACATCATCATCGTCTTCTACCACGATGACATCCCAGGTTGTGTTGTGATTTACTTCTTGGACGACCTTCCAATGGAGTGGTCGTCTGGCAGGATCTTCAAGGTAGAAGACTTGTTTTGCTTGTGTTGCGAGAATGTATGGTTGATCTTCGAACGCATAGCTACATGCCAAAATTTGTGTCATGTTGTTTCTAGTGGTAAAACGTTGGACTCTACGGTTTTTGTTGTTAAGTCGAATCACTTAACTCGAAACAACACAACTTTGAACTGGGAATATGCGAACTCCAGAATTTCTTCTAGCTGACCATAATACATTTCTCCCTCCTTCTCACCAGGTGAACAAATTCCGCTGTTCTGAGTTGTACGTTTTATATCGCGGCTGTGTACGACAAACCTCACACCGTTGACTACGCAAGAGTTGACTGAGATTGGGGTCGGTGATGGTCCACAAGCCAAAGCGAATAAGTCGGGAGTACAGCTTGGGTCATCGGCTATGTAAAGTTTACGGATCTATGAAAAAAGATAAGAATAGATGGAGATGAGTAATAGTCGTTATTTATACATGGAAATACCATACAATAAGTTTACCTTCGTCTCAAACCAGCTCGGAAATGCTTGTTGCATGTCGATATCAGGAAATTCCCTGAAAATGTTCATGATATTAGAATAAATCGAAAAGATAACTTGGGAAACAGAAATTTCAAAATATAAACGCATACCTCTCGAACTCGTCCATGTACGTGTCAATCTCAGGACTGTTGTGAAGTACATACCATATCACTCTCTTCATTTCTTGGAGACCTAACCCAATCAATGTCTCTTTACCAGAATTGGTACATAGTGATCGGAACACCTGGAAATCACTTGTTGGGCGAGGACGGTCCTGAGATGCAGCGGGATGATTAAATTTTGTCCCAACACCACGAAAATAACGAGAACATAAAGTTAATGCTTCATCTGCAACATAACCCTCCGCTATTGAACCATCCGGCTTAGCTTTATTTCGGACATAGTTTTTAAGCTTCTTCATGTATCTTTCAAATGGATACATCCACCAGAATGAAACAGGCCCGCCTTCAATAGCCTCTTCAGGTAAATGCATAACCAAGTGAATCATAATGTCAAAAAAAGCAGGAGGATATATTTGCTCGAGACTGCACAAAATATTGATCAACTGGTCTTTAGCTTTCACCATGTCTTTCACCATCAAAGTTCGGGCGCAAATTTGCTTAAAGAAGAAACAAAGCTCGATCAATGGTGTATAATTCTGTGCGTCCAAGTATTGCTGAAGTCCATAAGGAAGTAACCGTTGCATCATTATATGACAGTCATGAGACTTCATGCCCGTTATACTGTTATCATCTTTGGTCACTTTTGACTTGAACTTGGATCCGAACCCATCTTGTAGTTTAACTATTTTGATGTATTGACAGAAGAGTTTTTCTTTATCGGGTGTGAAGGAGTACTTTGCATGAGGCTTCGAGCACTTCCCGTTTTTTTTGTTTCCGAGCCACAACTCCTATCGAATGCCCAGAGCTTGCAAATCTTGTCTTGCCTTCGCGGTGTCTTTAGATTTGTCATTCATTAACAAGGTGTTCAAGATACTCTCCAACACATTTTTTTTCGTTATGCATGACATCTAAATTGTGTGGTAGAGAAAGAAAAGACCAATATTCAAGATCGTAGAAGATAGACCGTTTAGTCCAGTTCAGCTCGACTGTATGATTACGTTTTATCTTCCCACCACCATAATCCGGATGTTTCCCCGGCACACGTGTGGGCAATGTCGCAAGTTGAGTCAAGATATCAGCCCTGGTATCTTTTCTAGGAGGATCTCTATAATCGGGTTCACCATTGAATGGCGTACAGTCCCTCCTCCATTTAAGGTTTTTTTTTAAGAATCTTCTATGACCAACATAAGCTGTTTTGCTTATCACACGCATAGCCGGAGTGTCTACTTTGCATGTAGGGCAAGCGTAGTAACCTTGCCCTTGCCAACCAGACAAACTACTTCGAGTAGGAAAATCATTGATGGTCCATAAAAGCATCGCTCTCATGTGGAATTGAGTGCCTGTAGCAGCGTCCATAGTCAAGATACCTAGTTTTTTCCATAATTCCACAAGGTCATCAATCAAGGGCTTCAAGTAAACATCAATGTCCTTCGCCGGTGATTTAGGGCCAGGAATCAACGACTTCAGCATCAAAGAAGTCTCTTTCATGCATAACCACGGAGGCAAGTTGTATGTTGTTAATATAACCGGCCACATGCTGTAAGTCTGACTAAGGTTGCCGAACGGATTGAAACCATCAGCAGCCAACCCTAATCGAATGTTTCTTGGTTCTATAGCAAAATCCGAATATTTATTGTCAAACTTCTGCCATGCTTTACCATCAACCGGGTGTTGCATCTTACCGTCCGTAGACTTTCCAGTAGCATGCCAAGTCATATGTTTTGCAGTGTGAATAGACTTGTACAAACGTTGTAGTCTAGGAATGATAGGAAAGTAACGCAACACCTTGTTAGGAACTTTCTTCCCCGTTGTTTTATTGTCTTTCCATCTACTCGTTTTGCAGACCGGAAAATACTCTAAATCTTCGCCATCAACCCCCCGATATAGAAAGCAATCATTTTCACAAGCATGTATCGACTCGTACCCTAACCCGACCTTTTTAAATGTCTTCTTTATATGATATTATGACAGTGGGGGATTGTAACCTAATCTGGGCGGAAATACCTCCTGGAGAAATTTTAGCGTTTTGTTAAATGAAGTATCACTCCATTTACCGCTGACCTTGAGATGTGTAAACTTTGCCATAAAATCCAATGTTGTCATAAAGTCACAACCCGGGTACAGAGGCTGGTTGGAACTTGCAAGTAACTCTTCAATCTCGTTACGCAGAGGAGGTGTCGCTACTTGAGTAGGCTCGTTACTTGTCTCGCCAATATTTCCATGAGTCGGCTCATTATTCGAAGGAATATCAAGAATATCATTTTGATCATTATTCGGAGGAATATCATGAATATCATTAAGGCACGCACCCATGTCACTCATCTCACGTTGTGTTGTGTTATCAAGAATATCATTTTGATCATTATTCGGAGGATCCGGTTCACCGTGATCCTTCCATTGTGTATAAGTTGGGTCCCACCCATTTTGGCCTATGTGGCGTTTAAGACCTTCGAGAGATACCCATGGAACATTACAACAACGACGACATGGACATTTTATGTTTCCGGAACTATTCAATAACGGTTTGCAATGATCGAGGAAGGCGGCAAGACCATCAAGAAATTCTTTTGAACCACGATGCTCTATACGGGTCCAACTCTTATCAATTATCATAACTACATTTTTATGATGCAATCGGTTATTATATGCACTTAATTAATGATTACGAGTTATTTTGTTCACCTAGCGCAACTATGGAAGGCAATCCTAACCCACTCTTTGAATGATTCGTCTCATATATGAATGCGTATAATTGATTTACTATTTGAGAAAATTTCGGCAGCATTTCCCCTCAACTCCCCAAATATGTGCATTAAGGACATATTCGTAGGAGTAAAGGAGAAACACTGTCGAAATAATCTCAAATAGTAAATCAGTTATACGCATCCATATCCTAAATGAGACAAAACATTCAAAAAGCAGTCCCAAACAGGGGACTTTCCGAAATTAATTTCTAATAAATTAATTCCGGACGGGTTTTCTATAGGATGATTAACTTCGGACGGGGACTTTCCGAAATTAATCACTAAAATCCTAAAACATTCACAAAAGTCTAACAGTAATACACAAATCGATTATTTTAAGTTAAACAATTAATAGAATATAAATACATGTTACACTTTTGCAATTGATTCACTACAAAACGTTGATATAATAGATTCACTACCGATTTGGTTTTCGGCTTATGTTTCATAAGCTTATTTTTTGTGACTTATTTTGAAACTATTTGGTTTATATAAGTTTATCATGTCATGATAAGTTTATGTAAGGTAAAAAGTTTCAAAATTCTACTTCTATCCTACACCAACTGATTTTTATGAAACATAAGCCGAAAACCAAACAAGCCATAAGCCCGTTATATAAGCCGAAACAAACACCCTCTAACTTGAATTTTTCTACTTCTAACATAAAAATTCTACTTCTATCCTACACCAACTGATTTTTCCTCAACTGATTTTTCCACCAACTGATTTTTCCGCAAATATTCTACTTTTATCCTACACATGTAACGCTTTCTCACGTAAACACATATATCCATAACGCAACATTTCACAAACATACTGATATGTAAAAAATAATACGGATATGAAAAAAATAACAACATACTGTCTCGGCTGTGGTCTCGGGCTCTTGGTTGTGGTCTCAGGCTGCGGTCTCGGGCTGCGGTCTCGGGCTGTGGTCTCGGGTTGCTGTCTCGGGCTGTGGTCTCGGGCTCTTGGCTGTGGTCTCGGGCTGCGGTCTCGGGCTCGGGCTATATTAAAAGAGAGCACATTAATATATAAAAAGTTTTAAAAAAAACTGTTGTCGTTGACATGTCGTCGGGATACCAAAAGTTTTAAAAAAAAATAAAAAAGGGACCACATTACCTCTATCTCGGTTGTCTCAGCTCTCGACTCTCGCTCTCGGCTGTCTTGGTGGAGCTGTGATGGTGTCGAAGGTGGAGCTGTGGTGTCTTGGCTGTATAAAAAAAAATAAAGAAAATAAAACAAAATTAATACAAAATTAACACTAAAATTAAACAAAATTAACAAAAAACAAAATTAACAAAAATCAAAATTAACAAAAATCAAAATTACCTGTTTTGTAGATCGAAGAAAAAGAAGAGGGGAAGAAGAAGAAGAATTAAACAAAGGAGGGGTTGAGGAGTGAATTAAACATGAGAGGAGGAGGAGGTGGTGCACAACGGTGCTCGTGTAGTGGTGGTGGAGCTGTGGTGGTGTCGGAGGTGGAGCTGTGGTGTCGGAGGTGGTGGTGTAGTGATGGTGGAGCTGTGGCAGTGGTGGAGTACTGGTAGTGGTGTCGGAGGTGGTGGTGGAGTAAATCGCCGACGTCAATAATTGAGGAGGAGGAATAAAGTAAATGCGTTTTTTTTTCTAAGTGTTTGACGAGATCTAGTTTTGGTATATCTTTTAATGTTCCCGATGTCATGTCGTCGGGATAATAAAGGGAAATTTGTCGTTTCTCATTTGGCGGGACGAATGAAATTTTGGCAAAAATTTTGGCGGTTATATTACCAACGACATGTCCACGGTAGTATTACTTTTTATATAATTAAATTTTTTTATTTATTATAAATACTTTTATAAAATTAAGAAAAAAATATTTAAAAAATAGTTTTATAAAATTAAAAAATAAGTAGTTAAATATAAAAAATAGTTTTTATTTAATATATAATTTACTAGTTCTTTTACACACACTTCAAAGAGTAGTCACCTCGAACAAACTTCTTAAAAGTACAACAATGGTGGAAGACATAATAATGGAAGAAAGAGAAGAGCCGATGATATCACCCAAACACCATAACCCGACCCGTAAACTTGCCTATTTTCTCAGACCCACTTCACTTTCAACCACCATGTTTATAGGAATCGGTTAAACGGATGAGTCGACAAATACGAGAGAGTATTACCTGCTACAATTTCTTGAAAGTTGTAGTCAACAAATACACGAGATGTTAAACGAATGATCCGAGCAATTATGGAACTCGTGCTCAACAACAAAGTTCCAGCTTATCTTGTTCTAGTTTGAAAGATGCAATTCCTAACTAATGAGCCGAGTTGTTTCATTTGCTTGTCGAGTTGTACACGAGATGTTAAACGAATGATCCGAGATGATATTGTTGTACACGAGATGTTAAACGAATGATCCGATATGATATGGTTGTACACAAGATGTTAAACGAATGATCCGAGATGGTATGGTTGTACACGAGATGTTAAACGAATGAGTCGAGATGATATGGTTCTACACGATATGTTAAACGAATAATCCGAGATGATATGGTTCTACACGAGATGTTAAACGAATGAGTCGAGATGATATGGTTCTACACGAGATGTTAAACGATTGAGTCGAGATGGTGTGGTTCTACACGAGATGTTAAACGAATGAACCGAGATGGTAAGGTTCTACACGAGATGTTAAACGAATGATCCGAGATGATATTGTTGTACACGAGATGTTAAACGAATGATCCGATATGATATGGTTGTACACGAGATGTTAAACGAATGAGTCGAGATGATATGGTTCTACACGAGATGTTAAACGAATGAGTCGAGATGATATGGTTCTACACGAGATGTTATACACAAGAAACCCTAGATAATATCACACCATCTGTCAACAAAACACTTCCCACCAAAATCTCCCACCAAAAATTTCCCACCAAGATCTGCTCTTATATACTAACATCTTATCCACACAACTTCACAACCTCTTATACTCAAAACCACTTAACCTCACAACCACAAACACACACTGTTATCATGGTGAAGATGGCGGAATTTGAAGCTTTTGCTTGTCCTTGTAAACGAGGAGACGTAATGCTGCGAGAATCGCATAAACCTTACTCCTTTGGTAAACAATACTATGCGTGTCCTTTATCAAAGGTGAACAATTACATACTTTTTTGTGTCTTATATAAATAATTTGGTTAGTTGTTAAAAATAATAGTTTTTACTCTTTAACAGGGTGGGACAAAGGAGTTTGGATGCGATTTTTTTTATGGAAGGAGGAACGACTAGCCAAAATGACCGGTTCTCTTGGAGCTTCAACGCCTCCAACTCATTCCGCAAGACCATCCATAACTCCAACTCGTTACACTGCAGGACCTTCAACATCGAGTCCTGGAAATACAGAGTGCTCAAACTGCATCAAACTGAATCACCAGATAATGGTACTCAATAAAATGCTAGAAGTGTATATGCATCCAAACAAACACACAATTGATTCAGCTGCCTTATTTCACGACCTTTATAATGACATGCTAGGTGATATGGGAAATCTTCTTATGTTGGTTGTTGTTGTTGCTGTTATTATTGTTGTTGTTGCTGTTATTGTCATTGTTATTGTTTGTTGTGTTATTGTTGTTGTTTAATAAAATGTTGTTGTTGTTGTGAAAACTGATGTCGAACGTGCTTTATATTTTTAATTCGTACGATTTAATGTTGGAGTAATACGTATGTTTTAAATTACTTCTAATGATGTTGTTGTTGCTGTGAAAACTTAAGTATCCATCAAGATTCAACCATAAGGGGCCGTTTGGTTTATGCTGTCCAAACAGGGCCGTTTGGTTTATGTTGTTTTGTTAACAGCAGCCCACAAGGGCCGTTTGGTTTATGCTGTCCAAACAGGGGTGTTTGGGATTGCTTATTTCCTGCACCAAAAGGGTGTTTGGGTTTATGACCTTATTTGAAGAAACAATATCACAATTAACAAACACGAAGGCAAACATTTTATTTAAAACACGCAAGAGTTCTCAAACGAAAAACTCGACAACCAAACGAAACAACTCAAACTAAACAACTAGACAACCAAACGAAACAACTCAAACTAAACAACTCGACAACCAAATGAAACAGATCAAACGTAACAACCCGTTTATTTTTTTTTTTTTTTGCGGCTACTTCCCACTTTGCTGGAACTCGCACCATCTTTTCCCTTCCTTGCTCTCATTTCCTTGATACGTGCAAACGTAGCTTCGAGATTTGTTACTCTATTTTCCAGATTACCAAATTCGGTGTCGAGGTCCAACGTGCTTTCAGCTTCATCGTCACCTCCAACAGCAGCAGCTTGAGCTTCAGCAGCACGTTGAGCTTCAGCACCATCCATTGTTATGTGTGTTTTTTGTGAGAATTTACGTGTTTTGTGATAATTTCATTATACGATATATATAAAGTAAAAAATTGGCGGGTGAAAAGGAAAATTTGGCGGGAAATATTACCGTCGACATGTCGTCGGCGGAATAAAGGCGGGAAAAAACCCCGCCCAATTATTCGCTATTATTCGCACGCGGGAAAAGTCAAAATTTTGACTTAAATACGTACCAACGCCTTGTCGTCGGTATAATAAAACTAACGGCAAAATGATTCTTAATCAATCGCTAATCCCACGCCAATCACAATTATTTTTTGTTGATATAGTTCCGACGACATGTCGTCGACATAAAATTGGCGGGTCAAATTCCCGCTCAGGTTTTCACCATGTTTAGAAAAGTCAAACATTTGTATCATTATACCGACGACGAGTCGTCGGTATTAAACTAACATAAAAATTCAACGCAACCTTGGCTCGGTCAAGTCATTTTTTTGTCGTTTAGTGTATCGTGCCGACGACATTGTGTCGTCGGCATCGTGCTCCTCGCCCGTCCTATGTTTTCTTGTAGTGTGTCTATTAAACGGAATCCAACTTTCCATCAATATAATGTTTATACGATTCGGCCACTCTTGTTTCAACCAAGTTCACATTATGTCACTTGGTTACTAAACAATCAAGGGTTTTCATACCTTTCTTTGTGTGCTTTGAGCCTGAAACATGTTTCACACTTCAACTCTGTGACTCGAGCCACATGTTAGGTCAATTTTTGTGGTTCATTTTCGCTGTCTATAAGAACATGATTTAGGTCCACATTCCTTGGACTGTGGAATGTGAGATTTTTAAATTTCACCATCAAGGAGTGTCTTGAGACACACTTAAACCATGTGGTGTTTTTTAGGGCAATATATCATTTAACGAAGTATGTTAATCCTAACACTCATTGGTAATTCAAGCGAAAATAATTTCATTAAAACCATATATTCAGGAAGTGCAGAGCGTACAATTTAGATGTCCAACTTTCTATTTATGTATGTCCATTAATAAACATCATAAATAGAACTTAATCGACTTCCTCCATCTTGCTGTCAGCATCAACATCAGCTTCTTCAAGAGCAGGGATATCACCTTCGCCCTCAGCAACATCATCATCAATACTGAGTCCAAGCTTCAACATCCTGTGAATCCTGTTCCCAAAAGTGTTCGGCTCATCAAGACTGAATCCAGAAGTCAACAATGCAGTCTCGAACAGCAACAAAACCAAGTCCTTCACAGACTTGTCGTTCTTATCAGCATCAGCTCTCTTCCTCAACTCTTCCATGATGGGGTTCTCAGGGTTGATCTCCATTGTCTTCTTGGAAGACATGTATCCAGCCATACTCGAGTCCCTCAAAGCTTGAGCTTTCATGATCCTTTCCATGTTAGCAGTCCACCCGTACTCGCCTGTGACCAAACAGCAAGGAGAATCAACCACACGGTCCGATACAACCACTTTCTCAACCTTATCACCCAAAACATCCTTGATCACTTTGCATAGCCCCTCAAACTTTTCCTTCAAAGCTTCTTGCTTCTTCTTTTCATCTTCGGTTTCTTCAAGTTTCAACCCTTCTTTAGTAGCAGAAACGAGCTTCTTCCCTTCGAATTCCTTTAGCTGGCCCACAGCATACTCGTCAATAGCATCAACCATGTAAATAACCTCATATCCCTTCTTCTTTAGCTTTTCAAGGAATGGTGAGTTCTCCACAGCCTTCTTGCTTTCACCTGTGATGTAATAGATGTCGTTTTGACCCTCTTTCATTCTTGTCACGTAGTCCTTCAAGGAAGTCATCTCATCACCACTCTTTGTGGAATGGTATCGAAGCAATTCAGCCAGTTTGGTCTTGTTTGTGGAGTCTTCGTGGATACCCAGTTTAAGGTTCTTGGAAAATGCTTCATAGAACTTGGCGTAATCTTCCTTGTTCTCGGCAATCTCTTGGAAAAGCTCGATGCATTTTTTGACCAAGTTCTTGCGAATGACTTTCAAGATCTTGTTCTGTTGCAACATCTCACGTGAAATGTTCAAAGGAAGATCTTCAGAATCAACAATACCCTTGACGAACGAAAGGTATTCGGGAATGATCTCTTCACAGTTGTCCATGATAAAGACACGACGAACATAAAGCTTGATGTTGTTTTGTTTCTTCTTACCGTCAAAAAGATCAAATGGTGCTCGTTTGGGAACAAAGAGAACAGCTTTGAACTCCAACTGGCCTTCAACCGAAAAGTGCTTCACGCTCAAATGCTCCTCCCAATCATTAGTGAGACTCTTGTAAAAAGCTGCATACTCCTCCTTAGTAATTTCCTCAGGCTTCCTCATCCAGATAGGTTTCTGTTTGTTCATTAACGACCACTCGTGCGAAACTTCTTTAATTGTCTTCTTTTTCTTCTTCTCTTTCTCCTTCTCTTCATCAACTTCCTCAACCTTACCTTCTTCGTCCATCTTCTCCTCCTCATCCTCGTCATCAGAAATTTCCTTTTCGGTTGTTTTCTCGACCCAAAGTGAGATTGGATAGCTAATGAACTCAGAGTGCTTCTTAACTAAATCCTTTAGCCTACGCTCTTCAAGGTATTCAAGCTGGTCTTCTTTGAGATAAAGGGTGATCTTTGTCCCTCTGCCAAGTGGCTCACCACTGTCTCGCGTGACAGTGAAGGACCCACCAGCTTGAGACTCCCAAACGTACTGCTCATCGTCATTGTGTTTTGTTGTGACGACGACTTTGTCAGCAACTAAATAGGCAGAGTAAAACCCGACACCAAATTGTCCAATCATGGACACATCAGCACCAGCAGCAAGAGCTTCCATGAACTCTTTGGTGCCGGATCGAGCAATGGTACCCAAATTGTTAACCAAATCTGAATACAAAACATTAGCATATAGGTTAGTACTCGATACAATAAGCTTACGCCAATGACCATTAGATAAAACGGTTGCTTTGATTTACGTACCAGCCTTGGTCATCCCAATACCACTGTCGACAAGGGTCAAAGTGTTGTTGGTCTTGTCGGGAATGATGTGGATGAAGAGTTCTGGTTGCCCATCTAACTTGCTCTTATCAGTCAAGCTCTCAAAACGGATTTTATCCAGAGCCTACATAACATATATTAAGTTTGCGAAATTAAAGATTTTCACTAATAAGTAAAATCGGGTAGCAAGCTACAACAGAATCAGCCTTGCAAAGATGGAGGCTTTATTTTATAGAAACTACAGTAAAGTAAAAACCATTATCAGCCTTGCAAAGAGTTTCATAGTTTAGAAAAACCGCACTTGTTCTACCTACAATGCGAGTAAAACCCTATCGCTAATTAATCACATAGAACAGGGACGCTAGCAATGTACAACAAAAATTACTCGATGGCAACATACTTTCGGTTTTCTTGCGTAGTAAAACCTAGAACGTATTAGGATTTTGTACACTTGGTGTCCCTGTCATATAACTAAACACTAGTTGCTTAATGCATAGCTATACCAGTTAAAGCATATAAATTTTATCATTATATTTAATTTTTCATAACTAGAAGCTATGAACCAGAACAAATTAAGGAGATATATGTATCAACATAAATCAAATGCATAACAACTACAAAGTACACAACAATGTATCACACATATAATCATAATATTCATCTTCCAAATTTTTATTCAAACAATAATGTTACATCACAATTAAACACATAAAACATTATGAAGATGTTCGGCTAATACTAGCGGTAGCAGCATATATAGAAAAAAATCAAATGCTAGACGCTTCAAAACACCCTGAACAGAGGCATACTAAACATAAACAACCGATCGATACAACTACCAAACACACAAATCACATGAATCTATCAATATGTTACCACCTTATTCCATTATACTAATCATAAACAACTGACCAATTTAATACCAAAACATTAACAATTCACCAATCAATTCATTAAAAAAAAAGGTAAATAAAATCGACTTACGTCAGAAGCATTGCTAATAAGCTCACGTAGAAAGATCTCCTTATTACTATAAAACGTGTTAATGATCAAACTCAACAACTGGTTAATCTCTGCTTGGAACGCAAAAGTCTCAACATCCGCCATTATTGCTTAACAAACAAAATAACGATTTTATTTTAAGGTTTTATGAAAAGAATACGATGAAGTGTGTTTTTGTTTTTGTGTTTTGCTTTGTGTTGCAAAGGTTGTTTTTATAGGATTTTTATAAGTGTTCTAGATGCTTCTGTTTTTTCTATTTTAAGGTAAAGTAGATGATAGTGTTTAAATTTAGCAGTCGAAGGATTCGTTTTGGCTTCTAGATGCTTCTGTTGGTATGAGTTGAGATCTTATATTAAAAAACTATTTTTCATCTTTTTTTTAAAACAATATATCTTGCAATTGATAAATCTTCAATCTACAAAAAATATACCATTGCGACGAGAATTAAATTATCTATCTATAGATATGCATTTCTCTACACTTTCGACGAACTTTTTTTTTTTTATTTTTAAATTCGCCAAAAAAAATCACATGTGATTCGTAAAAATCAAATCACATGTGATTTTTACAAATCACGTGTGATTTTTCTGGGCGGAAATTTTGAAAAAAAAAGGTTGGTCGAAAGTATATAATGCATATCTATAAAAAGATAATTTAATTCTCGTCGCGATGATATGATTTTTTTCGCGTAACGATTAACGGTTTGCGAGATATTTAATTTTTAAAAAAATGGTGAAAGTTTATATTTTTTGTTTTGATAAAAAAATGAATGGTTAGTATTTGTTCATTAGATATATGATAAATATGAGATCTATATTGAACTTTTGCCGGGTATATCGAATGTTTTAATATTTGGTTTGAGTTGCAACTTGGTGCCTTGTATGTTCTATATTGTTTTTTGTGGTCCTTACTATTTTTGTTAATTGTTAGGAGTAGATGATTGGTTATCATCATTAATAGATTAAACTATCGTGTCATAATAATAAAAAAGGTGAGTCATTTTTCCTTCTCGCAAACGAAGTAAAGAATAACCAAGGGCTCGTAAAACAAAGGGAGTGTACAACTGGGTCGTAGCGCCAATTTTTTGTTTGTAACTACGTAGAAATAAAATGGATTTTGTAATTTTCAGTTTTAAGCAAGATTACATTTCATATTCAAAGAAGCAAAGTTTATTCATAGGTCGAGTTGTAAAACTCGGGTGTGAGATACAAACAAGTGAAATCTGACAATGGAATAATCACTGACGCATACATATAGTTTACTGATACACTCTTACACACACACATAACATCATCTAATGATAGGTATTTATACCTAATCAATCATTGTTGAGTTATGACTTATTACATGATAGGTCCCTAGACTTCTAAACTATGATAATTCAACCTTTATACTTTTTAGACTATTATTACATTCATATGAAATTCCTAACAATCTTCTCCAATGTAATAGTAATCCTGGTGGTTCAAGTCTAGGAATCAACATCTTGGAAGAAGTATCTGGTGATCGGTGATCCTGTTGAAAGTACGAAGTCCACATCTTCCCTGATAAGACCTTATTCCTTCACGGAATGAAAGGCAACTCTTGATATGATTCATTGTTTTCTCGTACTTTACTTCTTCTTCATCTACCTCCTTTGTAGATTATGTGTCTTCTTCAATTTGCGGACTCATTCTTGTCATTTCTTCAATATACTCCTCCTTCTTCTTTCCAAACCAATCAATATCCATCCAAGAGCTCCATCAAAGAACTTTTCAACTTCATCCATTCTCATAACCCCTTTTAACTCGAGCATCATCGAGATATGTCACCCCATGATATGCATAATTAATGATTGTATGAACGTGTTGGATTATGTGCATGATATATGATAATACATAATGTCATTAATATATGAGACAATGGGGTCACACACAATAACACAAGACTTAAGTTTTATGTATTTATCGTAAATACATAAATGATCTATTAAGCAAAAACAAGATTGAGCTTAATCAGTTTGATTGATTAATAAGTATTGGGATTAAACCAAGAACAGATAGGAAGCCTCACTAGTTTCAGCCGCCCCCTTATAGGGGTGTGATGGGTTTGGGATTGGTTCAATTACTTATTGGAAAAGATAAAGATTGTTACACCCCGTGCCCGCTTAGACCAAAAATTAAAACTTTATATGCGGAAACGCTTGACTTTTTCGGACATTCTGTCACTCTTTTGACCATTTATAAAAATCCATGAACATTCCGACCTTGAAACTATTTTTAAATGAAACTAGACTCAATTACCTTCAAAACGACGGGTGGCACGACCCGTAACGACTTACGGTTTAAAAGATATGATTTTTCGAAAATCGCCAAAAACTGGAAACACTGCCCAACCGCCGGTTGGGATTCCCAACCGCCGGCTGGGGTCCAAAAATCTGGTCTGAACCGCCGGTTGAGATCCCAACCGCGGCAGTTCAGACCTGTTGTTCACCCGAATCAGTTTTCAAATCCCGCGATTGAAAACCCGACCTCCCGAACTCGGTATTTCACCAAACCTTCCAGATTTACTTAGTATATCATTGAGCTCATTTTCATACAAAAACATTTACCGTTTGACTCTCTGAAATAGTACTTTACAAATTAGACGGGTTATGCATTAAACCCCTTTTGACCCATTTTCACTACATACAACCCATACGACTTCCGTTTTACATCAAACTTGGCCAACTTCATTAACTTAACATAATAAACATGTTCCAATGACACTTGACCCGTTTACAACTCAAAATGGGTACGTTTACACTAAATCCAAATGCCCCTTTAACTTTTAGTAAAAACACATAAAGCATACTTCGACATAATGATTGACCACCAAATCGTTATACAACTCTTGGCATACAATTTGACACTTGACTACTCATTTCAAAACATTACTTGACTCTCGGGGGTACAAACTTTACACATGAGCTCGGTATTCTACCTAAGCTCCTAGAGGCGTACTACCTTAAATCTTGCATGGCCAAATCCTTAAACCATATCCACACCATCCATAATAGCATACAAACCTACAAAACGGTTAAACAACTAAACCATAAGCACAAATGCTTAGTAAGTAAAACGATAATAACATACCATCATACTTCAATCAAACACATAAGCATCACATATATCCAAACACTTACTTAGAGGCTCCACTTTCTAATTCTTGCATAAACACATAACATCAACTTACCCTCACAACCAAATTCATCACTTAGATCATATTCATCATAGCACATAAGCACATCTCAAGTCTCTTATCACTAACCACAAAACATACATAACACATATATGTTAGACATCCATATAACACATGCCATCATCATTTTACTTACCTTATCTCCAAGCTAAGCATATCCAAGCATCCATCATCATCCTCATAAACACCCTAAATCGTCATACAAACACTTAACATATAACACAATACATCATGAAAAAAGGTTATAAAACCCATCAAACCTACTCATCTTCCTTTCTAAATCATCATATAATCATACCTTGATCATATGATGATTTCCAACCTCAATCATAACTCTCAATCTTATTAATCATCAAATAGAAATACTTACTTGTGGAGGATTATTACTAGGAAGAACCACAAAAATAAGAACTTCATCTTCTTCTTCCTAAAACCATCAACACTCACTTTCTTCCCTCCCTTTTTCTCTCTAGAAACCGAACCTCACAAACCCTTTGATAATGCTCAAATTGAACATGTTTTTAGTCACGTTATCGTTAGTTTTGTGCATCATATTTGGCTATATTTGTGTGTATTTGTTACTAAATCGTGAAAAAGTGTATATGCAAGTAAATATAGCCAAGTACAGGAAAAGAAGATAAAAAGATGAAGAATTGAAGTGATTACGCACATTGGAAGATTCCCGAGAGGAAAACGAGAGAGAAACCACACGAGAACTCAAGGATTTGATAATGTCAAGATTTCTATGTTCAAATATCAAGAAAAGATCAAGTTCTATGAAAGGAATTAGTGCCACAACAAAGGAACAACCACGTGACGAGAAAAGAAAAGAAAAATAAAAAATGTGTGTGCATGAAGGCCCCATCCGATCGGATGGTGCCCGCATCCGATTCGGATGGAAGGAGATGAATTTGTCGAGAGATCCAACCGATCGGTTGGACACCAATACCGATCGGTTGGGAGAAACTGCTGTTACAAAGTTGCATTTATTGATGAATTTAAGCCCCATAATCATGGTGGCTTATCATTTCCTGCTTATTTACCACTAAGGGACGTTTTTACTTGAATAGGAGGGATTCTTTCGCTTATATATAAAATCCAAGGCTAGATACAAAGTGTGACACCCCAAACTTAGTAAAGGCTTACACTAAGTCCTTGCTAACTTATTATCATTGCCCGAAAGCTTGTAATTGCTGTGAAAACGTCCAGGGAACTTTGAGTTAGAGTCTCAAGAGTTGTGTTCGAGTGTGGAGTTGTTTACGTGTAATCATAGGCGATTGGAGGAGCGTGGATTGCTATAGTTCCACAATTCTAGTTCTTGTAATTCCATAATTAGGTATTTCTTGTTTGAGTTATTATGAACTATTTTTACTTTAAGTTGAATGAAAGAATGGTTTGTTACTTGTGTTTGATTATAATTGTTATGGAGTGATTTTTGGTATACTTGTGTGTATGATGTGACAATTGTTGGAGTATTCTTATTTTATAGTGATGCATGCAAACATATCTTGTTTTATGAGTTTGTTGAAATACAATCTAATCTTGCTTAATTAGTTGGTAAAAACAGTTCTAAAGAATAAAAAGGGCCGAAAGGATTTTCTTTATGTTTTTATTCCAAAAAGTTAGTGCACGAATTAGTATGGGCTATGGTGTGTGACAATCACCATATTAACTCATTAAAATATATTTGGAAACGATTTCATCACGAGAAAAGGCCGAAAGGATTCGTAAGAATTCTTAAGATAAGAAATGCTTTTCAAACAACAAAGAGTTTAATAGAATTGTCGTAATAGTTTAAAAGGCCGAAAGGAATAAACTAGGAGATTGAATTCTTAGAGATGATTTTTCATGATAAAAACCATTGATTGTGAATCATTCATATTAAGTTGTGCATCACCACAAGTTACACCCAACTTGGTAGATTACTCTATACAATTATTTAAGGAATTACACACAAGTATATGTTTTTACTTGATTGGATTTTACTTGTTTTAGAATTTACACCAAATTGGATTGACAACCCTTACAAACAACAATTCCCTTGGGACGATCTCGACTTACCCACCTTTACTACCACGGACGAGTATACTTGCTCGTATGTGTTGATTAGAGAATTGGATAAATCGTGTTTATAAATTTTTAAAACTTGCACACAACGCGACACATCAAGTTTTTGGCGCCGCTGCCGGGGAATTGGTTAATTTACTTGGTAGTTTGGTTTGGTAGTTTATAAGTTTTGTAGTAAAAAAAAAAAAAAAAGAAAAAAAAAAAAAAAAAAAAAAAAAAAAAAAAAGTTTGGTTCGGAGCCAACCGAATCAGATGGATGCTCATCCGATCAGTTGGTGGCCTCGGTAAAAAGTTTTTAATTTTTATTTTTTTGTTATTTTCAAGTTTCAATGGTAGTTTAATGTTAGATTAACTGTTAGTTTAATTAAATAATTAATAGTGGTAATTAGCCTAGTTTAATGCTTTTAATGTTTTTTAGTTAATATAGTTAATTTTATGTTTAATGATTAGTAGCTTAAGAGTTTTTATTAATTGTGCTAGTTAATTAGTTTAATGATTATTAAAATTAATAATTAGTTATTAGTTTAATGGTTAGTAAGTTATTAATTATGTGTTATTTTTCATTTTTATGAATTAGTTTAATTTTAGTTATTAGTTTTTATATTAAAGTTTTAATTCAGTTTTTTTAAATAAATATAAAAAATAAATAAATAATTTTTTTTAAAAAAAAAAAATTCGATCCAACCGATCGGATGTTGCCCACATCCGATTCGGTTGGGTAAAACTGATTTTCAACGATTCAACCATCCGATCGAATGGAGTGCAATACTGATCGGATGGATGCCTCGGCAAAGTTTTTGAAATTTTTAATTTTTAGTTCTTTTGATGTTTTGAGAGTTTGAAGTTGTTTGCTTGCTTGCTTTGGTTTCATTTTTAATATGTTTCGATTATAACTAACCCTCATGCTAATAGTTTTGATTTTTGTTTTTGTGGTTATGTTATAGTTAGTTTTTAAGTAGAATGGAGAGTTTGAGCAATATTTCGGAGTACTTGAGAAATTTGGAAGAGATGTTCAAAGACTCGGGTGATTCTTTGGAGCGTTTGAAAAATATTTTGGAAGAAGTTAAGGTTGATTTTGAAAGGAAAGAAGAAGTTGGAGAAAACCAGGTTTGTTTACCTAAGGAGAAGAGAGTTGTTGTGTTCACACGAGCACCACCTAAAGAGTTTGATGCACCGTTCATGAGGTATTCTACACCTTGTGATGTGGAAGGTATAAAAGCTTGGGATGCTCAGCTTAATATGGAATATGGTGACAACTACATTACGGAAGATATGCTTGGTAAGCTTGGTTTTGTTAGACTTGACTATGAGGATTATGGAAGAAAGATGGTGAGAGATGTGCGTGTTAATATTCATGGTCACGTTTTCAAAGTTGATTTTGTTGTTTTGGAATATGGGAATGCTGATGAACCGGAAGTTGTGTTTGGTAGAGATTTTATGGTTAAAACTAAATGTAGGATTGATTTTGCATTAGGAGAAATGAGGATTGATGTGGATGATATGGTAGAAGAGAAGGTAGGAAAGGGAGAGATTGTTAAAATGGGAAAAACGAATAGAAAGAAAACACCACTTAACAAACTTACACAACCCTCCACCCCTAAGAATGAAAGTTCTTCATCTAGTTCACCACCCAAATCACCACAAATAGTTAACCATTAACTCATGAGCAAAAGGAAGCGATTTTGGAAAATTTGGAGATAAAGTTTAAGGAGCTTATGGAGGAAAATCAGGTTATTGATGTGTTGAACAATTACATGACTTATCGTAAGAAGTTGGATGCAGTCATGATGGCAATGGCTAGGTTAGAAGATAAGAATTTTGATGAGGTTGTAAGAGAGAGGATAGTTGAGAATGGGTTGCCTAAGAAGATGAGCGATCCGGGAAATTTTGTGTTACCGATTAAAGTGAATGGAGCAGATGCGATGTATGCATTGGCAGACACGGGATCAAGTGTGAATGTAATGCCGTATCCATTATATAAGAGATTAGGACTTGGTAATCCTCAACCAAATCAATATAATCTTACTATGGCTGATAATTTACGAGCAAAGGCGATGGGAGAAGTAAAGAATGTTAGAGTCCAAATAGGGTATCAAGCTTTCTTGGCCGATTTTCTTGTACTTAACATTCCGGTGGATAAGGAGTTACCATTGTTGTTAGGTAGACCGTTTTTGAGAACTTGTGGAGCTATTATAGATATGGGTCGAGGTACTATGACTATTAATGATGGGATCTTGAAGCATACTTATTATCCCAAGCCTAGAGGCAAGATTGTGAAGGAAGTTCATGAAGAAGATGATGAAGAAGACCACTTGGGTTGTTTTGAAGTGGGTAGAGACGAAGAAGGGAGGCCTAAATATGGGTCGGTTGCTCCAAGTTACTTTGATATTGAAGATGAGATGGAAAGAGCTCTAGCGATGGAGGCTTTCTATAACCCCTTTAAGAATGTTTTTGTGTTTAATAAGTTGACAGATTTTCTTGGATCTTTACCGGTTCAACTAAAGAATTTGGAATGGGGACCCGAAGGATCTAGTGTTTACAAGAAGGAAGAAGGAGACGGAGATTGGCATGTGAAGTTTGATATAGTTTTTTCGGATGGAAGAAACTTTGCAAGGAAGTTTAAAACGCAAATGACTAACCGGAAGTTGTCCGGGAAGTTTCAAAATGAAGATATCTTGAGGCACGAGTATTTCGAAAGATGAAAGACAACAGTTTGAATTTGCTAGTGTTTGTTTGTTTTCTTTTTCATCTTTATGCATTTCTAGTAGTTTAATGTTTGCATTTAAGTTCAAGTTTAAGTTAAGACTCTTTGTTTCTCTTGGTTAATTAAGGTTTATTAAGTTATGAAGTTATGTTTTTAGTTGAGTTTAAGAGTTACGTTTTGTTTTAGAAGTTGTAGAGCTAGACTTGGAAAACAAGTTGGGAAATTAAGTGTGTGGAGTATTTTTTACATACAAAAGAAGCATTTTTGAGAAGTAAAAACACTTCCCCTTGTTCTAACAAGTATCACAAAGTGTTGACAAAAGAAAAAGTGAAGTTTTTGCAAAAATTCAATCCGAATCGATTGGATCAAATACTGATCGGATGGAGTATATATATATATATATATATATATATATATATATATATATATATATATATATATATATAAGAATTTCAAAAAAAATCACAAAAACACTCACACACTCAATCCACCATGCAAACTTGGGTTTCAAAAATTCGACCAATAGAAGATTATTAAGTGTTGCAGGAGTGTTGAAGGATCATCTATGGCACCTAAACAAGTAAGTAACATCATCAATTTGTATTAATTAGGTTTTAATTCGGATTTCTTGAATTAGGTCAAAATTTGGGTATTTTTGATATAGTTTGAATTAAGATGTAATTTTTCTGGAATAGATGGGTAAAGGATTGAGGAAGAGATTGCAAAAAGAATTAGATAGATTGATTAAGTTTTGAGGAAGAATTTATTGATTAAATTTTTGGATTAAATGGGTCAAAATTTTGAATCGATTTAGGTTGCAATTGATGATTCCCAGATGTTGTTTAGTTGTTAATTAGTATTTCTAGGATGATGCATAGTGGATTAGAACATAAAATAAGGGTTTTGATTTTGTAGTGTTCATGTGTTCTAAGATTGATTGAGAATCATGCAAAAATATTATGAAATGTTATGGAGAAGAATGGGATATGTAGAAACCATGATAATTGATCAAATGCATGATAGGAAAGAGTAGAATTTGATAGAATTGATTGGAAGTCGGAGAAAGAAATTTTTTTTTGAGACAGTAGGTCCGAACCGATTCGGTTGCGGGGCAATACCGATCGGTTAGGATGGGACATTTACTTCATCCGATTCGGTTGGAGGAATACTGATCGGATGGAGGGCTCGGTAAAAGAAAAAGGAAAATTTTTAAAACGAGTTTTGTGACTTCTAAATCCTGTAATCTTGGTTCTTATGCTCTTACACTAACAAATAATTGTGATTTCTACAGAGTTATGTTGCAGGTAGTTCGAGTTCATCACGTATTAGGGTGAATCCGATTGTGACGAAGTACATTCAAAGGAATGCAAAGAGTAAGGTCATATATACTCTTAATCAGGAGAGTAATGAGAATTTGAAGTTTAGCAAGCTTATGAAGGAGGAAAAGCACGCTTTTCGGGAGCGTCTTTCAAAGCTACAAGGTAGAAAGATTGCTAAGCCAAGGTTAGTTAATTGGGAATTGTTTGCAGATTATGGTTGCGAGAATGAGTTGAGAAATATGATGAGGATGTCGTATGTATATGAGGGTGATGGTGATAGTTTTGACGATTTGTCGTGGGAGAGAGCTTTTAGCATTTATGAGAATGTTTTCCGTGAATGGTGTTTGGAGTTTTTCGCCACATTTTATTTCGAAAGAAAAGTTGTTGATGTTGTGGGAGATATATGTATTTGGTTTAGGCTTTGTAGAAGGGAGCATGCTTATACTTTGCCGGAGTTTGCGGTTGCTTTAGGATTGTATGAACAAGAGGAGATTGAGCATCGTATGTTTGCACCTCATTTCATGAGGTTGGTGAGAAAACATAATGATTATGATGGTATTGCGGAGTATTGGAATAGAGTGGGGGATCCGGGTTGCAATAGAAGGAACTCGTCCAGGTTGAGGAATCCTACTATGAAAATTTTACAAAAATTGATCGCCTGGGGGGTTTTACACAGAACGGGTAGCCGGGACAAATGCAATCAACCGGATTTATGGAAGACAAGAACGGGAACGCGGCTTGGATAATAGCCGAATATCTTTCACGAAGAGCACCAGGAAGGATAATAGTGAAATCTGTGGAGGTCATTATGTTACTGCTTTGGTGAGAAATTTGGGTTATTTTGAGAATGGGGAAGTGTCGAAATGTTCGGAGATGACGGAAAGTGAGATGTGGGATGCTATAGGTTTTGGTAAAGCGTTGGATAGAAAAAGAATAACGTTAGGAGCGTGGACAGAACCAACGATGGCCGCACCTCAAGCTGCACCACAACAACCTTACCAACAACAACCATACCAACCACCACCGAATATAAGGAGTGTTCATGCCCCGAGTAGTTTTGACTCGGGATGGGGGGATTGGAATCATGAATTGAACGAGATAGAGCGTAGGGACGTGTGGAGAGATTCTATGATGACGAGCCAAAATTACAACTATGATTATTCTATGCCGAAGCTGCAACATGTGGCTCATGAAGCCAACTATGAGGTACCTCCTTACAACCCACCAAACGTTCTACCCTACCCATTTCAATATGACCCATATCCTGGCCAATATCCTTACCCATATCCTGGGTACGTACCATTTCCTGAACCAGTTCCGGTATATGGTAGAGTTCCAAATGTTAGAGGGTCGAGTTATGATGTGGGTGGATCATCGTCGGGTGTTGGAAAGAAAAGGCAGAAGTATACAGTTTTTGAGGATGATGAGAATTATGAGGAAGTGAATGAGGAGCAGGATGAAGAGAGTGAAGATGAAAGAGGTCATGCTACTGATGGCATGGATCATGATGATGAATGATCATCGGTGATTTGGTTTGTGATGTTTGTGTTTTAAAAACAATGATGGGTCGAATAATTTCTGTTTCTACTACTTTAACTTAACTTTCTTAGGATTTTATTATTTATGGGGTTGTTTTGAATTACTTTTGTTTGTTTTAGTATTTTGTTTTGTTTGTTTCGCGTATAGTTTTTGCAGGGGAAGAATTAACGGAAGCTTAGTGTTGATCAATATTTGGAGTTAGAAGAACTCATGTGCTTACTTATGATCAAATATGCGTATGCGAATTTTTCCCGGGTAGTACCTTTTTAACTAAATTTTTCTCATTTTCTTTACTTTGAAGTTCATTTTATTACATTGAGGACAATGTAAAACTTAAGTGTGGGGGAGGGAAGAAAATAGGAAAAATTGGTTTATTTTTTTATTTTTTTTAGGTTTAATAGATTTTGGAATTGAGTAACTAGAATTAGTTCGCCCTTGATATTCTAGTTGTTTTCTCATATAATATATATAGTTTTAAGAACTAGAATGATTCATTGGTAAAAATGAGGCTATTTGAAAAAGTTTTGGAATTTAATCAAGTTATGAAGAGCTATTTCATTTTTGAAAGTGATAACAGTTACTAGTACATGTTATAACCCACCTTAAATTGTGAGGATTTAAGCTTTTTTTTTTTGTTTAAAGCATTTCTTATGCTCTATATTTAGTTATGAGTGTGCCGGTGATTATGTTGATTCTAGAACTTGTACTTGTTATGCATTACGGTTAAAATTACTTTTGAGTAATAAAATATATTCAAATGATAAGAGGCAAATTAAGATTTACACCAAATGGCCATCCATTTACATAAATATTTTTGCTAACCACATCGGTTAGTTAGCCTATGTAATTGGAACCCATTTGTTAACGTGAATATTTTACGCTAGATACCCTTAGTTACACCTTCTGAGCCTATCTTTTCTTTTGATTAAATCCAGAAAAATACAAAGAGATTTTACACCTTACACCTTAGCCTTACCCGAATCAAGTTCAATTGAAGTTCAAAACTATTTATTTTTTGATGATTGCATGTTGACCACACTTTGATATGTGTATGTGTTGTTTCAATGAAGAAGGAGGTCGCTACTCTTATTTGTATTTTTTGTAGCGTATGCTCATCCAAAGTGTGGGGGTGACGGAAAAAAAAATTGAATAGCCAGTGAGCTATATTGTATGAGAATAAAATAATCAATGAGCTATGAAGGAAGAAAGAAGTTAGTATGAGATTCGGAATAATAATCGATGAAGTTTGGTGGAGTGATCATTTGAGGTATAAAGAGTTGGGAACGGAATTTGGACTTGATTCTTATTTATTTTTCATTTTGTAGAAACCAATCACAAATAATTCCCATGTCTATTCCCTACCTTTTACCAATTACTTTATTCGTTGTTAGCTTTCTAGCATCCGGATTTAGTAATGGCTTTGTTTAGATATGTAGTGCATGGATGTTCTAGTGACCATCCGGGTTTTTGAATAGTTGAAATTTGTTGCTAGCGAGCTAGTGCGTATTTTGGTGACCATCCGTTATGCAAGTAACGTTGTTAGCGAACCAAGGTACAATCTAGTGACCATCCGTTGCTTAGCTAATCAAGAATTCGTTGTTAGCGAGCTATTATGTTCTTGTATGAAATATTTGTACATGAGCTAGGTAACCATAACCCTTAACCTTAAGCCCGAATAAAAGACCTCTTTGAGGTTTTATTTTGTTGTTTTGATACTCGTACAAGCTTATGGTAAGAAACATGAATCATGACTGAGCATTGAGTGATGTACCATTAAATTTACCCTTGAGTGTAGAGTGAATTTAAAATTCCTTTGTGAGGTGCTTAGTTATGTTATCAAACTCAAATTAACTTGTTTATGTTTCAAGAATTTTTCGCATTTCAAGTAAAAATAACAATTGTTCCATTGGGATGGTTGTTGGATTTTTAGAATCATAATGAAGATGCCATTGATATCAGATTTTCTAAAAGCTAGACTTGCTCGAGGGTGAGTAAAACTCAAGTGTGGGGGAATATGATAACGCTCAAATTGAACATGTTTTTAGTCGCGTTATCGTTAGTTTTGTGCATCATATTTGGTTATATTTGTGTGTATTTGTTACTAAATCGTGAAAAAGTGTATATGCAAGTAAATATAGCCAAGTACAGGAAAAGAAGATAAAAAGATGAAGAATTGAAGTGATTACGCACATTGGAAGATTCTCGAGAGGAAAACGAGAGAGAAACCACACGAGAACTCAAGGATTTGATAATGTCAAGATTTCTATGTTCAAATATCAAGAAAAGATCAAGTTATATGAAAGGAATTAGTGCCACAACAAAGGAACAAGCACGCGACGAGAAAAGAAAAGAAAAATCAAAAATGTGTGTGCATGAAGGCCCCATCCGATCGGATGGTGCCCGCATCCGATTCGGATGGGAGGAGATGAATTTACTGAGAGATCCAACCGATCAGTTGGACCCCAATACCAATCGGTTGGGAGAAACTGCTGTTACAAAGTTGCATTTATTGAGGAATTTAATCCCCATAATCATGGTGGCTTATCATTTCCTGCTTATTTACCACTAAGGGACGTTTTTACTTGAAGAGGAGGGATTCTTTCGCTTATATATAGAATCCAAGGCTAGATACAAAGTGTGACACCGCAAACTTAGTAAAGGCTTACACCAAGTCCTTGCTAACTTATTATCATTGCCCGAAAGCTTGTAATTGCTGTGAAAACGTCTAGGGAACTTTGAGTTAGAGTCTCAAGAGTTGTGTTCGAGTGTGGAGTTGTTTACGTGTAATCATAGGCGATTGGAGGAGCGTGGATTGCTATAGTTCCACAATTCTAGTTCTTGTAATTCCACAATTAGGTATTTCTTGTTTGAGTTATTATGAACTATTTTTACTTTAAGTTGAATGAAAGAATGGTTTGTTACTTGTGTTTGATTATAATTGTTATGGAGTGATTTTTGGTATACTTGTGTGTATGATGTGACAATTGTTGGAGTATTCTTATTTTATAGTGATGCATGAAAACATGTCTTGTTTTATGAGTTTGTTGAAATACAATATAATCTTGCTTAATTAGTTGGTAAAAACAGTTCTAAAGAATAAAAAGGGCCGAAAGGATTTTCTTTATGTTTTTATTCCAAAAAGTTAGTGCACGAATTAGTATGGGCTATGGTGTGTGACAAGCACCATATTAACTCATTAAAATAGATTTAGAAACGATTTCATCACGAGAAAAGGCCGAAAGGATTCGTAAGAATTCTTAAGATAAGGAATGTTTTTCAAACAACAAAGAGTTTAATAGAATTGTCGTAATAGTTTAAAAGGCCGAAAGGAATAAACTAGGAGATTGAATTCTTAGAGATGATTTTTCATGATAAAAACCATTGATTGTGAATCATTCATATTAAGTTGTGCATCATTACAAGTTACACCCAACTTAGTAGATTACTCTATACAATTAGTTAAGGAATTACACACAAGTATATGTTTTTACTTGATTGGATTTTACATGTTTTAAAATTTACACCAAATTGGATTGACAACCCTTTTTGTTAAAACTTATTTTAGTAAGTACAAACAACAATTCCCTTGGGACGATCTCGACTTACCCACCTTTACTACCACGGACGAGTATACTTGCTCGTATGTGTTGATTAGAGAATTGGATAAATCGTGTTTATAAATTTTTAAAACTTGCATACAACGCGACACATCACCCTTGAATGATATGGAAATGTCTAGATAATCCTGGAAATTTCTTATCTAAAAACAAGTTTGGGCCATTGGCAAGGATGGCCCCTCAAGTCCTATTCTTTCTATTTTGGCCACACTTCCTACCTTAACACTTTTGGTCTATTGCAACTTTAACCCTTGAAGTCCATTTCCTTTCTATTTGTGGTACATAATACTTTCCATAACTTTATAACACCTATTTTGACTATCACTTGACTAACGGGTTTGACTTTCCACGTAATTTTGTTGACTGAAAAATCACATTAAACCTTAGTCAGCTCTTCTAGGATGGGGCCTAGTTGTATCTGGGAAACGGGTCTAACAATTCTACCCCCCTTATTTAGATTTCGTCCCCGAAATCTATCATTCATTTCTAACCAACCCTAGTCACATTATATTTCTCATTCCTAGCACCTTTATTCTTAGTTTATTTAGTTGCAACGATCTAAGTGATCTTGCAACTCTATGCATACTATAACACATCACATGCCTTAATCCACATTACTTCCCGCTTACTTCTATAACCATACAAATCTTACTTAGCCTATTACACAATACAAGACATCCTCACTATAACTATTTACCATTCTAATCCGTTCCATTACTGCTACATCACATTCTCACTTGCTTTATCCTGTATTCTCATCCTTTAACTACAAGTTACTTGAGAATATCGCACTGTTTGACCTTATATAAACACATTTGGCTAACACTTTCACATTCTATCAACACCACTTAACCATTTCTTTTACATTTCTACAATTACTTCATTTCTTCTACTTCTTTCTTCATGTCATTTTCGCTTATTTTTATAATTCTTAGAGAAAAATTACATGGATTTGCTTTATAACATCATACTTTAACACTTGCCGCCACATTACCCATGCCACTTATCATCCATTATTTCCATTACTCACATTTTGTATCATGCCACAAATACGTATTATAACATTTGTAAGCATCATTACAATTTTCCAATTCCTTCAACTTATAATTAACACTCGACACATAGGTTCTCGTAAGTCTCACTAAAATGCGTACTTTGATTTTAACCCTCCTATCTTAGTCCTTATAATTTCTAACTAATCCTAGACTTCTGCTCTCTACTCCTCTAACCCTACTCGTGTCATGTCGGCAACACATAGGCCCACTCATTCATGCTTCCTAATTTACATGGAAAGGCGTCCCAATCGATGTAAATCAAGAAACATAAACTCATGGTTATATATATTTCCAACACAACACAAGTACTCCTATTTCTAAATTTAACTTTTATTCTCTCGTCCTTTTTATACTTCACATTCCTTTTTACACTTGGATCCATATCATTAACACGTTCATTATGGGGATATTTTTATTGCCAAGGATGTAGGCAACCCCATTGCCGATGAAGGCAACACGTTTTATCCCGAAGGATCTTTAACATATCCCGAAGGATTCCTTAACATTCCTTGACTTGGTCATCCCGAAGGATACCACCTTTAACATTCATCCCGAAGGATACCATCTTTAACGTTCATCCCGAAGGATCATTAACATTCATCACTTTATCACTTTACCAATGGATCCAAGTCATAAGTACCTTACATACATTTTTATATCCATTTATTTTAGTGAACGCAAGCGCATAGAGCATATGAGCCTGCTTATTATAATTACACAATTCCTATGTGTTTACTATCCTACATTCTTAATCTGCACTTTCACATCTTTACTTTACCCTTTAGCCTATCCGACTTTCTCCGTATTTAAACCTTACGTAGGTTACTTTCATTCTTTCATTAGCACCATTCATTCTTCTTACACATTTTAAGTCGTTTACACATTCTTATCTCGTTCAATCTTCACATCACATCCTTTCGCTTAACTCATCACGTTTTATTATTCAATACTTTCATCATAGAAATCACCGCTAATGGGGCACATTAGCCATGATATGATAATTTCCGAACAAAAACACTTTAACCTCATACATGCTCTTCTCATTCTCTCTTACATTCTTAGCTCATCGCATTCTTATTCTCATATCATATATCATTTCTTAAATTATTTATGTATTTAAGCGATATTATTCTATCTCGCCTTTTACATATCTACCCTTCATAGATCATTAACTATAACACACTCATTAGCGTCACCTTTCCTACGTACACATTCTATTACATAAGTTCGTTACGTTTACCACACAATATTTCATTACATTTTAGCTTTCGTACTTAACTCATCTCATTACTTATCTATGCATTTAGAGCAATGCCGCTCTTGGTCATCAATTACATATCATTTTGCTTAAATCTCATTTTATGACCTTTGTCTTATTAGACATTTATAAATCAATACGTCAAGTTATTCTCGCTTTCCTTACCTATCACCATAACGTCGTTATCTTTACTACACATTCATGTACATACTCAATCCTCCTACCTACTCATGTCATCCTCATTTACATTCTTAACTTATCGCCTTTAACCTTTAGCATTCAAACTTTTTTGTTTAATTTCCATCCTTTATATACCAACACGTTTTATCTTAACCTCACGTTCACACTTAAACCTCAAGTACTTTACCTTATCGCCATCCCGTCTTTATACCATTTTTACTTTAGTCTCTAATCACTAATATGATGAGACCATATGTTGGTCACATTTCATGCCATCATTCCCTAACCTCATCCTTGAATCTTCAAGTCAATATACACTTAATCATTAATTTGTTAGTTTCGCCTTGTCTTTTCACACTATACGTTAGTACACTCAATATCATCATGATCCACACTTGAAGCGTCATTACTTAATCTCATTCGTTTTCTTCCTGTCACAAACCCTTAACATTTAGCGTGTTAATCCCATTTTATCATTACACATTATATTTTAGCACACTTTTCGTTACTACGATCCATCATTTAAGCGTTAATATCTTAAGTTACTCACTAACCCATCTCTAATACCGCTTACCATTCCTTTTTACGTCTTACCATTATTATCCTTCATTCGTCAAACTATTCACTATGTGTCACCACCTATACATCACGTCTAATTTACCAATTTCATGTTCGTTATTTACTCATTATTCAAGTATTTCTCAAGCTACATTGTTTTCCGTCTTTCCTTCTCCTTGCCTAACGCACAATCAATTACTCACCTATCATCTTTCATTACTTTTGACGAAGTCTATGTAATACTTGCCGATTCTATACTTTTATATACATATATCGCATTTCACTTGAATGGTCACATTACATTTATCATTATATTGCCAACCCCAAGTTGACCTCTTATTTTATCTTATGTCTACAAGTTATTTAAATATTTACTTACTTTAATCCTTTTGACTCGTCTGCTTTGAATTTCTTTGCATCACACTTCTTTTATACATCACGTTATAATAAGTATTCTTAAATTACCTTGCTTATGACAAAATTAGCACTTAATACATAATCTTCAAGCACATTATACATACTTAATCTCATATATTCACAAGGTCTACTCTCAACATTCTTTCCATGAAAAATAAACATTACTAATCACTTACGTTCCATTAGTCTATAGTTAATTATAATTTAAAACCATTAAACATGCCTAAGTCATACCATTTGTCTATTATCATTGAGGTAATTTCAACTTCATTTTATCAATCTATGCATTAGCCGTTTCATATATCATTTATTACTTACGCATTTCTAAACTATCTTACAATTACACATTTTATCCATACATCTTACCCGAACATCTAAATCTCCGTCACATACACATACATACATACATATATATATATATATATATATATATATATATATATATATATATATATATATATATATATATATATATATATATATCCTTAACATTCGTATAAAAACAAGTTTTACCCAGACCTATAACCCTTACTAGGTCATTATCTGTTGGG